>CM055118.1:400150095-400359024 GCA_029206835.1 Rana muscosa
CCCCCCCCCGATACTCTGATCCCCCCCGATACTCCCCCCCCCCCGATACTCCGATCCCCCCCGATACTCCGATCCCCCCCCCCGATACTTCCGATCCCCCCCCCGATACTCTCGATCCCCCCCGATACTCCGATCCCCCCCCGATACTCCGATCCCCCCCCGATACTCCGATCCCCCCCCGATACTCCGATCCCCCCCCCCCGATACGACCGATCCCTCCCCCCCGATACTCCGATCCCCCCCCGATACTCCGATCCCCCCCCCCGATACTCCGATCCCCCCCGATACTCCGATCCCCCCCCCCCGATACTCCGATCCCCCCCCGATACTCCTGATCCCCCCCGATACTCCCCCCCCCGATACTCCGATCCCCCCCCCGATACTCCGATCCCCCCCCCCGATACTCTGATCCCCCCCGATACTCCCCCCCCCCGATACTCCGATCCCCCCCCCGATACTCCGATCCCCCCCGATACTCCGATCCCCCCCCCGATACTCCGATCCCCCCCGATACTCTGATCCCCCCCGATACTCCGATCCCCCCCCCCCCCCGATACTCCGATCCCCCCCCCCCCAATACTCCGATCCCCCCCCCGATACTCCGATCCCCCCCCCCCCCCGATACTCCGATCCCCCCCCCGATACTCCGATCCCCCCCGATACTCCCCCCCCCGATACTCCGATCCCCCCCCCCGATACTCTGATCCCCCCCGATACTCCGATCCCCCCCCCGATACTCCGATCCCCCCCCCGATACTCTGATCCCCCCCGATACTCCGATCCCCCCCTGATACTCCGATCCCCCCCCCGATACTCCGATCCCCCCCCCGATACTCCGATCCCCCCCCCCCCCCCGATACTCCGATCCCCCCCCCCCCCCGATACTCCGATCCCCCCCGATACTCCGATCCCCCCCCCGATACTCCGATCCCCCCCGATACTCCGATCCCCCCCCTGATACTCCGATCCCCCCCCCCGATACTCCGATCCCCCCCCCGATACTCCGATCCCCCCCCCCGATACTCCGATATCCCCCCCGATACTCCGATCCCCCCCCGATACTCCGTCCCCCCCCCGATACTCCGATCCCCCCCCGATACTCTGATCCCCCCCCGATACTCCGATCCCCCCCCCCCGATACTCCGATCCCCCCCCGATACTCCGATCCCCCCCCGATACTCCGATCCCCCCCGATACTCCGATCCCCCCCCCGATACTCTGATCCCCCCCGATACTCCGATCCCCCCCCCGATACTCCGATCCCCCCCGATACTCCGATCCCCCCCCCGATACTCTGATCCCCCCCGATACTCCGATCCCCCCCCGATACTCCGCTCCCCCCCCCGATACTCTGATCCCCCCCGATACTCCGATCCCCCCCCGATACTCCGATCCCCCCCCCCCCCCCCCGATACTCCGATCCCCCCCGATACTCTGATCCCCCCCCACACACACTCTGATCCCCCCCGATACTCTGATCCCCCCGATACTCCGATCCCCCCCCGATACTCCGATCCCCCCCGATACTCTGATCCCCCCCGATACTCCGATCCCCCCCCCCCGATACTCTGATCCCCCCCCGATACTCTGATCCCCCACACACACACTCTGATCCCCCCCGATACTCCGATCCCCCCCCCGATACTCTGATCCCCCCCCGATACTCCGATCCCCCCCCGATACTCCGATCCCCCCCCCCGATACTCCGATCCCCCCCCGATACTCTGATCCCCCCCTGATACTCCGATCCCCCCCCCCGATACTCCGATCCCCCCCTGATACTCCGATCCCCCCCCGATACTCCGATCCCCCCCCCCGATACTCCGATCCCCCCCCGATACTCCGATCCCCCCCCCGATACTCCGATCCCCCCCCCGATACTCTGATCCCCCCCCGATACTCCGATCCCCCCCCGATACTCCGATCCCCCCCCCCGATACTCCGATCCCCCCCCGATACTCTGATCCCCCCCACACACTCTGATCCCCCCCGATACTCTGATCCCCCCCGATACTCCGATCCCCCCCCGATACTCTGATCCCCCCCCGATACTCCGATCCCCCCCCCGATACTCCGATCCCCCCCCCCGATACTCTGATCCCCCCCACACACACTCTGATCCCCCCCGATACTCTGATCCCCCCCGATACTCCGATCCCCCCCGATACTCTGATCCCCCCCCCGATACTCCGATCCCCCCTGATACTCCGATCCCCCCCCCGATACTCCGATCCCCCCGATACTCTGATCCCCCCCGATACTCCGATCCCCCCCCCGATACTCCGATCCCCCCCCCCCGATACTCTGATCCCCCCGATACTCCGATCCCCCCCCCGATACTCTGATCCCCCCCCCCGATACTCCGATCCCCCCCCCGATACTCCGATCCCCCCCCAATACTCCGATCCCCCCCCGATACTCTGATCCCCCCGATACTCCGATCCCCCCCCCGATACTCCGATCCCCCCACACTCTGATCCCCCCCACTCTGATCCTCCCCCCACTCTGATCCCCCCCCGATACTCTGATCCCCCCCCCCCGATTAGCACTTCAGTGTGTTCAGTTTCCAGAGCCGCACACAGCTGATCGTTTCCATGATTGATACACATGAAGGATTGTGATTGGTGTAACTGTCCGCCTGTCACTTTAAATCTTTGTTCAAGCCCTGACTGGCAGGTGGAACCTTTATTGCCGCCCTCTTGTTCCCCTGGGGAATCTTTTAATCACCGGACACTTCCTCTTCCTCCTGCTCTGCGGGGATCGCTCCGCGTGCTCTGCGGGGTTCGCATCCGCGTGCTCTGCGGGGATCGCTCTGCAGAAACGGGGGGTTCCGGACCCGGAGGAGGGGATCGGATGTTCAGCCGCCGACACCCGCAATCCCATAGGGACCAATGTATGTCCTTTGTGCCTCCGCAGACAGACAAAGCGGACATACGAGCCGCACACCTCTGAGGCAAAAAGTACCGTCAGAAGCCCTCCCCCCGTTATTTCCTCAAAGCCAATGGGGCGCTCTAATTCGTGTGCACCCCATTATCACGTTCTAGGGGGGCGCTCTAATGATTTATTCCTAAGTATTCCAGCGTGGCCCAATGTAAGTACAAATTCCATACCTGGCAAAAGCCTGTGGAAGAGGACAATCACTGTGCTACTACACCACTGCTACTACACCACGCCGCAGCTACTACACCACTGCTACTACACCACGCCGCAGCTACTACACCACTGCTACTACACCACGCCGCAGCTACTACACCACTGCTACTACACCACGCCGCAGCTACTACACCACTGCTACTACACCACGCCGCAGCTACTACACCACTGCTACTACACCACTGCTACTACACCATGCTGCAGCTACTACACCACTGCTACTACACCACGCCGCAGCTACTACACCACTGCTACTACACCATGCCGCAGCTACTACACCACTGCTACTACACCACTGCTACTACACCACGCCGCAGCTACTACACCACTGCTACTACACCACGCCGCAGCTACTACACCACTGCTACTACACCACGCCACAGCTACTACACCACTGCTACTACACCACGCCGCAGCTACTACACCACTGCTACTACACCACGCCGCAGCTACTACACCACTGCTACTACACCACGCCGCAGCTACTACACCACTGCTACTACACCACGCCGCAGCTACTACACCACTGCTACTACACCACGCCGCAGCTACTACACCACTGCTACTACACCACTGCTACTACACCACGCCGCAGCTACTACACCACTGCTACTACACCACACCACTGCTACTACACCACACCACTGCTACTACACCACACCGCCGCTACTACACCACACCACTGCTACTACACCACACCACTGCTACTACACCACACCACCGCTACTACACCACTGCTACTACACCACACCACTGCTACTACACCACACCACCGCTACTACACCACGCCGCCGCTACTACACCACACCACCGCTACTACACCACTGCTACTACACCACACCACTGCTACTACACCACACCACTGCTACTACACCACACCGCCGCTACTACACCACACCACCGCTACTACACCACTGCTACTACACCACACCACTGCTACTACACCACACCACCGCTACTACACCACGCCGCCGCTACTACACCACACCACCGCTACTACACCACACCACTGCTACTACACCACACCACTGCTAATACATCCACACCACTGCTACTACACCACACCACCGCTACTACACCACTGCTACTACACCACACCACTGCTACTACACCACACCACCGCTACTACACCACGCCGCCGCTACTACACAACACCACCGCTACTACACCACACCACTGCTACTACACCACACCACTGCTAATACATCCACACCACTGCTACTACACCACACCGCCGCTACTACACCACACCGCCGCTACTACACCACACCACTGCTACTACACCACACCACTGCTACTACACTCCGCCGCTACACCACACCACTGCTACTACACCACACCGCCGCTGCTACACTTCACCACTGCTACTACACCACACCACTGCTACTACACCACACCACCGCTACTACACCACTGCTACTACACCACACCACTGCTACTACACCACACCACCGCTACTACACCACGCCGCCGCTACTACACCACACCACCGCTACTACACCACTGCTACTACACCACACCACTGCTACTACACCACACCACTGCTACTACACCACACCGCCGCTACTACACCACACCACCGCTACTACACCACTGCTACTACACCACACCACTGCTACTACACCACACCACCGCTACTACACCACGCCGCCGCTACTACACAACACCACCGCTACTACACCACACCACTGCTAATACATCCACACCACTGCTACTACACCACACCGCCGCTACTACACCACACCGCCGCTACTACACCACACCACTGCTACTACACCACACCACTGCTACTACACTCCGCCGCCGCTACACCACACCACTGCTACTACACCACACCGCCGCTGCTACACTTCACCACTGCTACTACACCACACTGCCGCCGCTACACCACTGCTACTACACCACACCACTGCTACTACACCACACCACTGCTACTACACCACACCGCCGCTACTACACCACACCACTGCTACTACACCACACCGCCGCTACTACACCACACCACCGCTACTACACCACACCACCGCTACTACACCACGCCGCCGCTACTACACAACACCACCGCTACTACACCACACCACTGCTACTACACCACACCACTGCTACTACACCACACCACTGCTAATACATCCACACCACTGCTACTACACCACTGCTACTACACCACACCGCCGCTACTACACCACACCGCCGCTACTACACCACACCACTGCTACTACACCACACCACTGCTACTACACTCCGCCGCCGCTACACCACACCACTGCTACTACACCACACCGCCGCTGCTACACTTCACCACTGCTACTACACCACACTGCCGCCGCTACACCACTGCTACTACACCACACCACTGCTACTACACCACACCACTGCTACTACACCACACCGCCGCTACTACACCACACCACTGCTACTACACCACGCCGCCGCTACTACACCACACCACCGCTACTACACCACTGCTACTACACCACACCACTGCTACTACACCACACCACTGCTACTACACCACACCGCCGCTACTACACCACACCACTGCTACTACACCACACCACTGCTACTACACCACACCACCGCTACTACACCACTGCTACTACACCACACCACTGCTACTACACCACACCACCGCTACTACACCACGCCGCCGCTACTACACCACACCACCGCTACTACACCACTGCTACTACACCACACCACTGCTACTACACCACACCACTGCTACTACACCACACCGCCGCTACTACACCACACCACCGCTACTACACCACTGCTACTACACCACACCACTGCTACTACACCACACCACCGCTACTACACCACGCCGCCGCTACTACACCACACCACCGCTACTACACCACTGCTACTACACCACACCACTGCTACTACACCACACCACTGCTACTACACCACACCGCCGCTACTACACCACACCACCGCTACTACACCACTGCTACTACACCACACCACTGCTACTACACCACACCACCGCTACTACACCACGCCGCCGCTACTACACAACACCACCGCTACTACACCACACCACTGCTAATACATCCACACCACCGCTACTACACCACACCGCCGCTACTACACCACACCGCCGCTACTACACCACACCACTGCTACTACACCACACCACTGCTACTACACTCCGCCGCCGCTACACCACACCACTGCTACTACACCACACCGCCGCTGCTACACTTCACCACTGCTACTACACCACACTGCCGCCGCTACACCACTGCTACTACACCACACCACTGCTACTACACCACACCACTGCTACTACACCACACCGCCGCTACTACACCACACCACCGCTACTACACCACTGCTACTACACCACACCACTGCTACTACACCACACCACTGCTACTACACCACACCGCCGCTACTACACCACACCACTGCTACTACACCACACCGCCGCTACTACACCACACCACTGCTACTACACCACACCACCGCTACTACACCACTGCTACTACACCACACCACTGCTACTACACCACACCACCGCTACTACACCACGCCGCCGCTACTACACCACACCACCGCTACTACACCACTGCTACTACACCACACCACTGCTACTACACCACACCACTGCTACTACACCACACCGCCGCTACTACACCACACCACTGCTACTACACCACACCGCCGCTACTACACCACACCACTGCTACTACACCACACCACCGCTACTACACCACTGCTACTACACCACACCACTGCTACTACACCACACCACCGCTACTACACCACGCCGCCGCTACTACACCACACCACCGCTACTACACCACTGCTACTACACCACACCACTGCTACTACACCACACCACTGCTACTACACCACACCGCCGCTACTACACCACACCACCGCTACTACACCACTGCTACTACACCACACCACTGCTACTACACCACACCACCGCTACTACACCACGCCGCCGCTACTACACCACACCACCGCTACTACACCACTGCTACTACACCACTGCTACTACACCACACCACTGCTACTACACCACACCGCCGCTACTACACCACACCACCGCTACTACACCACACCACTGCTACTACACCACACCACTGCTACTACACCACACCACTGCTACTACACCACACCACCGCTACTACACCACGCCGCCGCTACTACACAACACCACCGCTACTACACCACTGCTACTACATCCACACCACTGCTACTACACCACACCGCCGCTACTACACCACACCACCGCTACTACACTCCGCCGCCGCTACACCACACCACTGCTACTACACCACACCGCCGCTGCTACACTTCACCACTGCTACTACACCACACCACTGCTACTACACCACACCACTGCTACTACACCACACCACTGCTACTACACCACACCGCCGCTACTACACCACACCACTGCTACTACACCACGCCGCCGCTACTACACCACACCACTGCTACTACACCACACCGCCGCCGCTACACCACACCACTGCTAATACACCACACCACTGCTACTACACCACACCACTGCTACTACACCACACCACTGCTACTACACTCCGCCGCCGCTACTACACAACACCACCGCTACTACACCACTGCTACTACACCACACCACTGCTACTACATCCACACCACTGCTACTACACCACACCGCCGCTACTACACCACACCGCCGCTACTACACCACACCACTGCTACTACACCACACCACTGCTACTACACTCCGCCGCCGCTACACCACACCACTGCTACTACACTACACCGCCGCCGCTACACCACACGACTGCTACTACACCACACCGCCGCTGCTACACTTCACCACTGCTACTACACCACACCACTGCTACTACACCACACCACCGCTACTACACTCCGCCGCCGCTACACCACACCACTGCTACTACACCACACCGCCGCCGCTACACCACTGCTACTACACCACACGACTGCTACTACACCACACCGCCGCTGCTACACCACTAATACAGTGATTGTCGTCTTCCACAGGCATCGGCCATGTATGGAATTTGTACTTACATTGGACCAATCTGGACTCATGTGACTCCAGCTTTATTGTAAGCGAGTTCCTCCGGGTCCCACTATAGATGGGTGGAGACTTCTTCTACGTCGGTCCCGGGAACCAATGATCTTCACCAACAAAGACTGAGCTCTCCAATCACAGAGATACTCGGAATCCTCCATCATTTCTAGGAGGCAATAATACAAATCACCGGATTGGACGGTTTCTGATGATTCAGCAGCAATAACTGCCACTGACCAATGGCATCTGATCTATCTCAGTATTTAGACTCCGGTAAAATGGCATCAGGCTCGCTTCCTGATGACACGCATGTAGACAGGAGCCCTCCCCTTCCGCTCGGGGAGCTGAAACGCGCGCCGCGAGTCACACAGCGGTCACCGATTGGCTTCTGCTGCATCTTGTACTGGACTATGGAAGTGCATAAAGTAATATTCCACAATTCCTGCCTTCTAGGGAGGAGCCAATTTTACAGAGTCATGTGATGGGAGTTGGATGTACTCAGTAGAGGATATATGAGAGTGAAGAAAGTCACGTTTATATACCGTTTCTGTCCACACACGGATGATCGATTGATGAGATTTCTGAAGGGATTAAATCTAAAGAAGCAAGGAGTTTCCTATATTCCACGTTTATTGGTCACTTGGTGGCCGAGGAGATCTGGTGAGCCTTTCATTATCACTTCGGGAGAAGCTCCATTATATCTGAGATCTGGTGAGCCTTTCATTATCACTTCGGCAGAAGCTCCATTACATCTGAGATCTGGTGAGCCTTTCACTATCACTTCTGGAGAAGCTCCATTATATCTGAGATCTGGTGAGCCTTTCATTATCACTTCGGGAGAAGCTCCATTATATCTGAGATCTGGTGAGCCTTTCACTATCACTTCGGGAGAAGCTCCATTATATCTGAGATCTGGTGAGCCTTTGATTATCACTTCGGGAGAAGCTCCATTATATCTGAGATCTGGTGAGCCTTTGATTATCACTTCTGGAGAAGCTCCATTATATCTGAGATCTGGTGAGCCTTTCACTATCACTTCTGGAGAAGCTCCATTATATCTGAGATCTGGTGAGCCTTTGATTATCACTTCGGGAGAAGCTCCATTATATCTGAGATCTGGTGAGCCTTTCACTATCACTTCGGGAGAAGCTCCATTATATCTGAGATCTGGTGAGCCTTTCATTATCACTTCGGGAGAAGCTCCATTATATCTGAGATCTGGTGAGCCTTTCATTATCACTTCGGGAGAAGCTCCATTACATCTGAGATCTGGTGAGCCTTTCACTATCACTTCTGGAGAAGCTCCATTATATCTGAGATCTGGTGAGCCTTTCATTATCACTTCGGGAGAAGCTCCATTATATCTGAGATCTGGTGAGCCTTTCACTATCACTTCGGGAGAAGCTCCATTATATCTGAGATCTGGTGAGCCTTTGATTATCACTTCGGGAGAAGCTCCATTATATCTGAGATCTGGTGAGCCTTTGATTATCACTTCTGGAGAAGCTCCATTATATCTGAGATCTGGTGAGCCTTTCACTATCACTTCGGCAGAAGCTCCATTATATCTGAGATCTGGTGAGCCTTTCACTATCACTTCTGGAGAAGCTCCATTATATCTGAGATCTGGTGAGCCTTTGATTATCACTTCGGGAGAAGCTCCATTATATCTGAGATCTGGTGAGCCTTTGATTATCACTTCGGGAGAAGCTCCATTATATCTGAGATCTCAGAGCACACAGAAGAATTGTTCTCAGTGCTTTCTATGGACTTTTCTTTTATTAATCTTATTAATATTTTCACTAATTATTTGGTCTAAATTGCGCCCTTTATATTTATGATCTCTATTCGTTTATCAGAAATTTTAGGTGCAGCATTAGAATATTTCGGTATTTGCGATTGGCGCCGTTACCCCAGTTCCTATTTTTCTACAGCAATAACTAGAATGTGAGATAAAAATCCCACCAGCAGATTCCATCCAATTCTATACGGGTAGAAGAGCTGACACCCGGCACACGAGGAGAACCAAAACCCCATAAATTTCTGTTCTGTCTGAAGACTAAACCGATCCAATTCCTGACTTCTCCACCATAAACCTTCCAACAAGAGCTTGGACCATAGAAGACATGGCGGCCGAGGAACATATGAAAGATCTTTACAGAATGGCCACCTACCTCCTTAGGGTGATCCCCCACCAATCGGAACTTCCTGGGGGTCTTGCTGCGAGCGTACTTGCAGCCATTGAAGTACATACTCCAGGAACATCCGAAGGAGAAGGAGGCACCGCAGGTGTTGGGGTCCTTCCCTTGGCATGCGCAGGTCCGGCTACAACACACAACAGACAGGAAATCAACACCCGAAGGATTGAGAGAAGGAAAATCACAACATTCTGTATGGAGAAATCTCAGCAGAACAATCAAACAAAAACTTTACAATATCTTATATTATTGGGGACATCAAAAAACTTTATTGCTGCCTAAGCAGAATTCCTCCTTAAAAAAAAAAAAAAAAAGCAGAGTATCGGCGCCGTTCGGAAATGCACAGAAAGACCCGAGGACAGCACGGCTGACCTCAGGTAGAAAGTCTTTCCGAGGTCAGCCAAGGTGTCCTCCGGGCCTTTTCCGAGGCTCTCTGGTGCCCCCCCCACCTCTGGCCACATGCGGTATTGCATCCCATTGAAGTCAATGCGGAACAAGTTATTTTCGTTTCCATTGACTTCAATGGGAAAACTCGCTTTGATATGCGAGTACTTTGGATTACGATCATTCTCCTGGACCGGATTATACTCGTAATCCGAGGTTCCACTGTATATGGTTATAAGATGGTACCTAGGTAGGTGTTCCAGGATAGGGTGGGTTGGGGGCAGTGGCAGAACTACCGCCATAGCGACACACGCGGCCCGGGGAGGATAAGGAATGCATACTGTACTTGCCAACTTTTTTATTTTTTTCTTGCCGCCGCTAGAGGTCCGCGGCAGTGGTCATTTCTGTCTCCGCCGCCATTTTACAGATGACCAGCTAAGGAAGAACCAAGATGCGGAGCTCCATTTCTATTCCAGCCGCTTTCTTGCCACCCAGGCTCCGCCTCCTGTTTCTGTAAAAGGCGCGGAGACGAGCACAGTGAGTCCTGAGCGGCGCCAAGGCCCAATGGAGAATCCTGGGTCCCGGCGCCGCGCTTTCCCTGTCTGACTGAGACTCAGCTGTCTGTCTCACTGGCTGCCTCCTATCACATCGTTCCACCCGGGGAGTCAGTGACAATCTGAGCAAGTAACATGAATGGGGGAGCGAATTGTCCTGGGGGGTGAATTGTCTTGGAGGGTGAATTGTCCTTGGGCGGGGTCTGTACTCCCTGGGGGGGGGAATTGTCCTGGGGGGGTCTGTACAGATGGGGGGGTCTGTACTCCTGGGGGGTGAATTGTCTTGGAGGGTGAATTGTCCTTGGGCGGGGTCTGTACTCCCTGGGGCGGGTGAATTGTCCTGGGGGGGTCTGTACAGATGGGGGGTCTGTACTCCCTGGGGGGTGAATTGTCCTGGGGGGTCTGTACTCCTGGGGGGTGAATTGTCCTGGGGGGGTCTGTACTCCTGGGGGGGTTGAATTGTCCTGGGGTCTGTACTCCTGGGGGGTGAATTGTCCTGGGGGGGTCTGTACAGATAGGGGGGTTTTGTACTCCTGGGGGGGTGAATTGTCCTGGGGGGTCTGTACTCCTGGGGGGTGAATTGTCCTGGGGCGGTCTGTACTCCCTGGGGGGGGGGGGTGAATTGTCCTGGGGGGTCTGTACAGATGGGGGGGTCTGTACTCCTGGGGGGTGAATTGTCCTGGGGGGTGAATTGTCCTGGGGGGTCTGTACAGATGGGGGGGTCTGTACTCCTGGGGGGTGAATTGTCCTGGGGGGGTCTGTACTCCTGGGGGTGAATTGTCCTGGGGGTCTGTACTCCTGGGGGGGTTGAATTGTCCTGGGGGTCTGTACTCCTGGGGGGTGAATTGTCCTGGGGGTTGAATTGTCCTGGGGAGGTCTGTACAGATGGGGGTCTGTACTCCTGGGGGGTGAATTGTCCTGGGGGTCTGTACTCCTGGGGGGTGAATTGTCCTGGGGGGGTTGAATTGTCCTGGGGGTCTGTACTCCTGGGGGGGTGAATTGTCCTGGGGGGGTCTGTACAGATGGGGGAGGGGTCTGTACTCCTGGAGGGGGCCTGTACAGATGGGGAGGGGTCTGTACTTCTGGAGGGGGCCTGTACAGATGGAGGGGGTTGAGTTGTCCTAGGGGGGTCTGTACAGATGGAGGGGGTTGAGTTGTCCTGGGGGGGTCTGTACAGATGGGGCTGGTTCGTCCAGGGGGTCTGTACTGATGGAGGAGGGGGGTGGTTTATCCTGAGGGGGGGTCTATACTGATGGAGAAGGGTCTGTACGGAGGAAGGACTATGGGGGGAGGGGGGTAACGCCATGTTTTTGCGCACCGGGTGACACCAACCCTAGTGATGCCACTGGTAACTGGGGACAGCTGATATAAGGAGGGACTCTACTGGGAATGCCTGATGGCATCTGGTGACAGGAGACGTGGCAGGCGACACGCTCGGGGCTCCCACTGATTCAGCATTATGGTGAGTTGAATGATTTTATATTACAATGTAATAATAGAAATAATGCCCTTCAATCATCCTGACACCATAACAACCATGGTGCCGGGATGATTGAAGTGCTAACCTCAGGTGTTTGGAGGATCTTTATCTGCTGATTGGTAAACTTTCTGGAATACACAGATTTCTATTGTGGTGAAGGATCCAGGCCGGCTGTCCCTTCATCCCTCTTTCCTCCTCTCTCGCCCTTTCCCTCCCTATCTTCCTTCCTTCCTCCATCCCTCATTCATCTCAGACTTGAACTACACCCCTTTAAGCCCTTCCCACTATTTAATTTAAGCCCCGACATTTTTTTTCGGGGGGGGGAGCATACAACATTTTGCTATGGGGCCCTGTGATTTCTAGTTACACCCCTAGTTGGGGGCACAAGATGGTACCTAGGTAGGTGTCTTGGGGATAGGGTGGGTTGGGGGCATCACTATATGGTGCTCTCATAAGTACACATGCTGGGCAGAGATGAGCCAAACACCCCCCTGTTCGGTTCGCACCAGAATCTGCAAACAGACCTAAAGTCTGAACTTTAGAACCCTATTAAATACAATGGACTCAAACGTTCGAAATCTAAAGTGCTAATTATAAAGGTTTATATGCAATTTATTGTCCTAAAAAGTGTTTGGGGACCCGGGTCCTGCCCCAGGGGAGTGTTTGGTGACCCGGGTCCTGCCCCAGGGGAGTGTTTGGGGACCCGGGTCCTCCCCCAGGGGAGTGTTTGGGGACCCGGGTCCTCCCCCAGGGGAGTGTTTGGGGACCCGGGTCCTGCCCCAGGGGAGTGTTTGGGGACCCGGGTCCTGCCCCAGGGGAGTGTTTGGGGACCCGGGTCCTGCCCCAGGGGAGTGTTTGGCGACCCGGGTCCTGCCCCAGGGGAGTGTTTGGGGACCCGGGTCCTGCCCCAGGGGAGTGTTTGGGGACCCGGGTCCTGCCCCAGGGGAGTGTTTGGGGACCCGGGTCCTCCCCCAGGGGAGTGTTTGGGGACCCGGGTCCTCCCCCAGGGGAGTGTTTGGGGACCCGGGTCCTGCCCCAGGGGAGTGTTTGGGGACCCGGGTCCTGCCCCAGGGGAGTGTTTGGGGACCCGGGTCCTGCCCCAGGGGAGTGTTTGGGGACCCGGGTCCTGCCCCAGGGGAGTGTTTGGGGACCCGGGTCCTGCCCCAGGGGAGTGTTTGGGGACCCGGGTCCTCCCCCAGGGGAGTGTTTGGGGACCCGGGTCCTGCCCCAGGGGAGTGTTTGGGGACCCGGGTCCTGCCCCAGGGGAGTGTTTGGGGACCCGGGTCCTGCCCCAGGGGAGTGTTTGGGGACCCGGGTCCTCCCCCAGGGGAGTGTTTGGGGACCCGGGTCCTGCCCCAGGGGAGTGTTTGGGGACCCGGGTCCTGCCCCAGGGGAGTGTTTGGGGACCCGGGTCCTCCCCCAGGGGAGTGTTTGGGGACCCGGGTCCTGCCCCAGGGGAGTGTTTGGGGACCCGGGTCCTGCCCCAGGGGAGTGTTTGGGGACCCGGGTCCTGCCCCAGGGGAGTGTTTGGGGACCCGGGTCCTGCCCCAGGGGAGTGTTTGGGGACCCGGGTCCTCCCCCAGGGGAGTGTTTGGGGACCCGGGTCCTGCCCCAGGGGAGTGTTTGGGGACCCGGGTCCTGCCCCAGGGGAGTGTTTGGGGACCCGGGTCCTCCCCCAGGGGAGTGTTTGGGGACCCGGGTCCTGCCCCAGGGGAGTGTTTGGGGACCCGGGTCCTCCCCCAGGGGAGTGTTTGGGGACCCGGGTCCTGCCCCAGGGGAGTGTTTGGGGACCCGGGTCCTGCCCCAGGGGAGTGTTTGGGGACCCGGGTCCTCCCCCAGGGGAGTGTTTGGGGACCCGGGTCCTGCCCCAGGGGACATGTATCAATGCAAAAAAAAGTTTTAAAAATTGACGTTTTCCGGGATCAGTCATTTTAATAATGCTTAAAGTGAAACAATTGATTTTTCCTTTAAATTTCGTACCTGGGGGGTGTGTATGATATGCATGTAAAGTGGCGCATGTTTCCCGTGCTTAGAACTGTCCCTGCACAAACTGTCATTTCTGAAGGAAAAAAGTCATTTAAAACTCACTCGCGGCTATTAATGAATTGTCGGCTTTTATCAATACATAGAAAAGTCATTATTAAAAAAAAAAAAGTGTGGGGGGTCCCCCAAATTCAATTACCAGGCCCTTCAGGTCTGGAATGGATATTAAGGGGAACCCCGCCACAAATTGAAAAAAAAATGGCGTTGGGGTTCCCCCAAATATCCATTCCAGACCCTTATCCGAGCCGCAGGGGAAAAGGGGGGGAGGAGAGAGCGGCCCCCCCTCCCTCCTGAACCGTACCAAGCCACATGCCCTCAACATGGGGAGGATGTCCCCATGTTGATGGGGACAAGGGCCTCATCCCCACAACCCTTGCCCGGTGGTTGTGGGGGTCTGCGGGCGGGGGGCTTATCGGAATCTGGAAGACCCCTTTAACAAAGGGGACCCCCAGATCCCGGCCCCCCCCCCTATGTGAATTGGTAATGGGGTACATTGTACCCCTACCATTTCACGAAGAAAGTGTAAAATTTTTTAAATAAAAACACACAGACACCTTGAAAAAGTCCTTTATTAAAAAAAAAAAACATTCCAGCGATGAAATCCTCGCCCATTCTGCCCCCTCGTATGTCAGACCCCGCCTACGTCATTGGCCTGAGCGGACCTGATGGGGAACTTCCCTCACTTTGGTAATACATGTATAGACCCGCCCCTTCTCATGTTCCGCATCTGGTTCGCTTAGCGGACCTGATGGGGAACTTTAAAAGGGGCGGGTCTATTCATTTAAAACACAGCGGAGGGAGTTCCCCATCAGGCTCAGCCAATGATGGACAGCGCTGGACATCGGATCGCCGCGGGACACTGGATTTCATCGCTGGAATGTTTTTTTTTTTTTTTTTTTTTTTAATAAAGGACTTTTCCAAGGTGTTTGTGTGTGTTTTTTTTTTTTTACATTTTTTGACACTTTGTTCGTGAAATGATAGGGGTACAATGTACCCCTTACCAATTCACATGGGGGGGGGGCGGGATCTGGGGGTCCCCTTTGTTAAAGGGGTCTTCCAGATTCCAATAAGCCCCCCGCCCGCAGACCCCCACAACCACCGGGCAAGGGTTGTGGGGATGGGACATCCTTCCCATGTTGAGGGCATGTGGCCTGGTACGGTTCAGGAGGGAGGGGGGGCCGCTCTTTTCGTCCCCCCCTCTTTTCCTGCGGCCTGCCAGGTTGCGTGCTCGGATAAGGGTCTGGTATGGATATTTAGGGGGAACCACACGCCATTTTTTTTTTTTAATTTCCATTTTTTTTTAATTTCCATTTTTTTTTAAATATCCATCCCAGACCTGAAGGGCCTGGTAATTGAATTCTGGGGAACCCCCACGCTTTTTTTTTTTTTTTATCAATGACTTTTGTATGTATTGCCGGGAGCCGACAATTCATTAATAGCCGCGAGTGAGTTTTAAATGACTTTTTTTCTTTCAAAAATGACATTTTTTGCAGGGACAGTTCTAAGCACGGGAAACATGCGCCACTTCACATGCATATCATACACACCCCCCAGGTACGAAATTTAAAGGAATATTTCACTTTAATTTTTTCATTTTAAGCATTATTAAAATCACTGCTCCCGAAAAAACGGCCGTTTTTAAAACTTCTTTTTGCATTGATACATGTCCCCTGGGGCAGGACCCGGGTCCCCAAACACTTTTTAGGACAATAACTTGCATATTAGCCTTTATAATTAGCACTTTAGATTTCTCCCATAGATTTTTCGAATTTGCCGCGAACACCCCAATTTGATCGCTGTTCGGCGAACGGGCGAACAGGCAATGTTCGAGTCGAACATGAGTTCGACTCGAACTCGAAGCTCATCCCTAATGCTGGGGGTTGTTGGTAAGTAGACATGCTGGGGGTTGTTGGTAAGTAGACATGCTGGGGGTTGTTGGTAAGTAGACATGCTGGGGGTTGTTGGTAAGCAAGTAGACATGCTGGGGGTTGTTGGTAAGTAGACATGCTGGGGGTTGTTGATAAGTAGACATGCTGGGGGTTGTTGGTAAGCAAGTAGACATGCTGGGGGTTGTTGGTAAGTAGACATGCTGGGAGTTGTTGGTAAGTAGACATGCTGGGGGTTGTTGGTAAGTAGACATGCTGGGGGTTGTTGGTAAGTACACATGCTGGGGGTTGTTGGTAAGTAGACATGCTGGGGGTTGTTGGTAAGTAGACATGCTGTGGGTTGTTGGTAAGTAGACATGCTGGGGGTTGTTGGTAAGTAGACATGCTGGGGGTTGTTGGTAAGCAAGTAGACATGCTGGGGGTTGTTGGTAAGTAGACATGCTGGGGGTTGTTGGTAAGTAGACATGCTGGGGGTTGTTGGTAAGTAGACATGCTGTGGGTTGTTGGTAAGTAGACATGCTGGGGGTTGTTGGTAAGTAGACATGCTGGGGGTTGTTGGTAAGTAGACATGCTGGGGGTTGTTGGTAAGTACACATGCTGGGGGTTGTTGGTAAGTACACATGCTGGGGGTTGTTGGTAAGTACACATGCTGGGGGTTGTTGGTAAGTACACATGCTGGGGGTTGTTGGTAAGTTCACATGCTGGGGGTTGTTGGTAAGTACACATGCTGGGGGTTGTTGGTAAGTACACATGCTAGGGGTTGTTGGTAAGTTCACATGCTGGGGGTTGTTGGTAAGTTCACATGCTGGGGGTTGTTGGTAAGTAGACATGCTGGGGGTTGTTGGTAAGTAGACATGCTGGGGGTTGTTGGTAAGTAGACATGCTGGGGGTTGTTGGTAAGTACACATGCTGGGGGTTGTTGGTAAGTACACATGCTGGGGGTTGTTGGTAAGTACACATGCTGGGGGTTGTTGGTAAGTACACATGCTGGGGGTTGTTGGTAAGTACACATGCTGGGGGTTGTTGGTAAGTACACATGCTGGGGGTTGTTGGTAAGTTCACATGCTGGGGGTTGTTGGTAAGTACACATGCTGGGGGTTGTTGGTAAGTACACATGCTAGGGGTTGTTGGTAAGTTCACATGCTGGGGGTTGTTGGTAAGTTCACATGCTGGGGGTTGTTGGTAAGTACACATGCTGGGGGTTGTTGGTACGGTTCTGTAGGTGGTCCCTGCAGTACTTTTTATTTTCAAGTGACGTAACTCTTCGGAATGTGAATTTTCCTGGTAATGTTTGCCGGTTCTCAATATAAAGTTATCGATCGTTTTACGGACCGGAGGGGTCTAATCGGCAAATCGTAGTCCTTCTCATCCTCAGAGGAAAGGAGTTTGTCACCAACAGGGAAGGATCAGCCAATCAGAGATGAGCACTTTGACCTCTGCCCGCCTCCCTGGGGCCCAACCTTCCCATTACAGGTCCTCTTCATAGAAACGATCATCTTTCATGTTTTCTAGAAGAACTCGATCAGCTTAATGTAAATAATATAATGAGCATGTCAGTGACGGAGCAGTCATGTGTGTGGATATATACACTATATGACCAAAAGTATTGGGACACCTGCCTTTACATGAACTTTTAATGGCACCCCAGTCTTAGTCCGGAGGGTTCAATATTGAGTTGGCCCCGCCCTTTGCAGCTTCACCTCTTCTGGGAAGGCCGTCCACAAGGTTTAGGAGGGTGTCTATGGGAATGTTTGACCATTCTTCCAGCAGAGCATTTGTGAGGTCAGGCACTGATGTTGGACGAGAAGGCCTGGCTCGCAGTCTCCACTCTAATTCATCCCAAAGGTGTTCTATGGGGTTGAGGTCAGGACTCTGTGCAGGCCAGTCAAGTTCCTCCACCCCAAACTCGCTCATCCATGTCTTTATGGACCTTGCTTTTGTGCACTGGTCCAAATCTTTTGGTGGAGGGGGGATTGTGGTGTGGGGGGGAGGGGGATTATGGGGTGGGGTTGTTCCTCAGGGGTTGGGCTTGGCCCCTTAGTTCCAGTGAAGGGAACTCTTAAGGCCTCAGCATAACAAGACATTTTGGACAATTTCATGCTCCCAACTTTGTGGGAGGAGTTTGGGGACGGCCCCTTCCTGTTCCAACAGACTGCCCACCAGTGCACAAAGCAATGTCCATAAAGACATGGAGGAGCGAGTTTGGGGAGGAACATGACTGGCCTGCACAGAGTCCTGACCTCGACTCCATAGAACACCTTTGGGATGAATTAGAGCGGAGACTGCGGGCCGGGCCTTCTACATACACTTAGTAGTGCTGCACAGTGGTTGTCCCCTCTTTGGCTGACCTTCTATATTGGCGATCAATGACCCGTCCTAGCCGAGGACAACTTTACAAATCTCTAGAAGTTGTACAGAAGTGGAATACAAAAAGAAACCCAAGAATATAAAAAAAAAGTGAAAATGACTGTGAAGTGAAATGATTGGTGAACGATGGGTGAATGATCTGGATGGAGAAGACTCACTCGTCATTCAGGCCGCATCTCCTGGATGTTGGGTTCCCGTATTTGGTGATGGTCTCGGTGATGGTGCTGTAGAGCGAGTCTCCCAGGGAGCGCGGGATTCCCTCCCATGCCATGATTAGTATGATGATGACGGCGTTCTCACAGGTGTGACCGGCCCGATGCCGAACCAAAACCAGGAGCTTTTCCTCCTCGCTCTGCCGCCGGATCACCTAAAGAAAACAAAACATCCATTAATTCCCAGAAACATTTGTGTGGGAAAGTCTCGGAGGCGTTCCTGAGTACTTCTACATACTGAGGTCAATATTTTATCTTCTTCCCACTTTGGTAGGGAGCACCCCAACCCCCAACGTGTCCTCGAAGGGACCACCAAGGGGCTGCGGAGACTTCAGATGGGAGCACCCCAACGTGTCCTCGAAGGGACCACCAAGGGGCTGCAGAGACTTCAGATGGGAGCACCCCAACGTGTCCTCGAAGGGACCACCAAGGGGCTGCGGAGACTTCAGATGGGAGCACCCCAACCCCCAGCATGTCCTCGAAGGGACCACCAAGGGGCTGCGGAGACTTCAGATGGGAGCACCCCAACACCCAGCGTGTCCTCGAAGGGACCACCAAAGGGCTGCGGAGACTTCAGATGGGAGCACCCCAACCCCCAGCGTGTCCTCGAAGGGACCACCAAGGGGCTGCGGAGACTTCAGATGGGAGCGCCCAACACCCAGCGTGTCCTCGAAGGGACCACCAAAGGGCTGCGGAGACTTCAGATGGGAGCACCCCAACACCCAGCGTGTCCTCGAAGGGACCACCAAAGGGCTGCGGAGACTTCAGATGGGAGCGCCCAACACCCAGCGTGTCCTCGAAGGGACCACCAAAGGGCTGCGGAGACTTCAGATGGGAGCACCCCAACACCCAGCGTGTCCTCGAAGGGACCACCAAAGGGCTGCGGAGACTTCAGATGGGAGCACCCCAACCCCCAGCGTGTCCTCGAAGGGACCACCAAGGGGCTGTGGAGACTTCAGATGGGAGCACCCCAACCCCCAACGTGTCCTCGAAGGGACCACCAAGGGGCTGCGGAGACTTCAGATGGGAGCACCCCAACCCCCAGCATGTCCTCGAAGGGACCACCAAGGGGCTGCGGAGACTTCAGATGGGAGCGCCCAACCCCCAGCGTCTCCTCGAAGGGACCACCAAGGGGCTGCAGAGACTTCAGATGGGAGCACCCCAACCCCCAGCATGTCCTCGAAGGGACCACCAAGGGGCTGCGGAGACTTCAGATGGGAGCGCCCAACCCCCAGCGTGTCCTCGAAGGGACCACCAAGGGGCTGTGGAGACTTCAGATGGGAGCACCCCAACCCCCAGCGTGTCCTCGAAGGGACCACCAAGGGGCTGTAGAGACTTCAGATGGGAGCACCCCAACCCCCAGCATGTCCTCGAAGGGACCACCAAGGGGCTGCGGAGACTTCAGATGGGAGCACCCCAACCCCCAGCATGTCCTCGAAGGGACCACCAAGGGGCTGCGGAGACTTCAGATGGGAGCGCCCAACCCCCAGCGTGTCCTCGAAGGGACCACCAAGGGGCTGTGGAGACTTCAGATGGGAGCACCCCAACCCCCAGCGTGTCCTCGAAGGGACCACCAAGGGGCTGCAGAGACTTCAGATGAGGTCCTCCACCTTTGTGCTCCTTGAAGGTTCAATGACTTTCTAGGCTTCCGTCTGATTCTTCTCACACAGGCTCCTGAACTCTTTGGGGTAAAGCTGAATGGCTGTAATGAGTGAGAACTGAAAACCTCTGATACCTACCAGGGGCCACCAGGGGCCACAGAACTTTTCCATTAAACTGCTTCTCTACCTTCAAGCACAAGCTATGAAAAAACACTGATGCCACCAAACCTCGCCTGTCCGCCCGTTCGTATGTTCATCTGCAGAGCGCCCCACAATGCACTGCATGCTGCACACTACTTTCTAAGCCCCCACTTGTCCCCTCCCCCCCTTTCCTGGCCTGCCAGGCTGCACGCTCGGATAAAGCACTGTACACACGATCGGATTTCCTATGGATTTTTCCATCGGAATTCCGATGAAGCTGACTTCTTGCCTACACACCATCAGTCAAAAATCCGACCGTCCCAAACGCCGTGACGTAAAACACTCAGACGAGCCGAGAAAAATGAAGTTCAATGCTTCTGAGCATGCGTGGGTTTTTTCTCCAATGGAGTTCCACACAGTTTTTTTTTTCCATCGGATAAATTTAAAGCATATTCTATTTTTCCTCACGGATGGGGAAAAAAGACCGATGGGTCTCATACACAATCAGTTTGTCCGATGAAAAAAGTCCATCGGACTGTTTTCATCTGTAAAACCGATCGTGTGTACACGGCATAAGAGTCTGGTATGGATTGGGGGGGATCCCACGCCATTTTTTTTTCACATGTTTCTATTGCCGGCAATTTAAATGTTATTATTGCTGCAGCAGGTTCTTTACATGGTCCAGATGCGCCACTTTACTGGCAGACTAAGGGGACCCCCCAGGCAATCTATTTAAAGGTAAAAGTGTTGTATGTAGCATTTAGCGCGGTTTATCAAAGTATTATATGAGACGCTATAAAACCAATCGCTGAGAAAGTCCACAGTGAAAAAGTGGCTCGTGATGTTGGTACAGCATTGAAGATCTCATACACGGTGCTGTGACATGAAAGATTCCGTCCTCCTTAAGTGCCCCCCTAATAGATGTGCCCTCAGCCCTGGGATTGGACCAACTATCGCTAGTTGGGTGAAATGTGTTTGTGGGGCGACCCCTGTAGATCTCCTCTGGACCGGTGATTGGCTGTAGAGGATAATCGTCATGTGGATCGATACAATGGAACAAACCTCAGTGCTCAGTACCGTTTATTTTATTCTTTTGTAGGGCTGTGGAAATTACCTATTAATTCCTTGATTAATCAATTAATTCTTTTGATCGGTACTCACCTCTCCGCCGGCTTCCGGGTCTTCAGGGAGTTCCGTTAGGGATCCGGTGACACCGGCGGGGCTTGCCGTGTCCATCTGAAGGGCTCCTTTGCTGTGCCTTCATATCTGCATGCCGGCGGGACCTTACTATCTGCCACACGCAAGGGCTGTTACACTTCCCTCCATCACCTCCCTCCATCACTTCCCTCCATCGCCTCCCTCCATCGCTTCCCTCCATCGCTTCCCTCCATCGCTTCCCTCCATCACTTCCCTCCATCACTTCCCTCCATCACTTCCCTCCATCGCCTCCCTCCATCGCTTCCCTCCATCGCTTCCCTCCATCACTTCCCTCCATCACCTCCCTCCATCACTTCCCTCCATCGCCTCCCTCCATCGCTTCCCTCCATCGCTTCCCTCCATCGCTTCCCTCCATCACTTCCCTCCATCACCTCCCTCCATCGCTTCCCTCCATCGCCTCCCTCCATCGCTTCCCTCCATCGCTTCCCTCCATCGCCTCCCTCCATCACCTCCCTCTATCACTTCCCTCCATCACCTCCCTCCATCGCTTCCCTCCATCGCTTCCCTCCATCGCCTCCCTCCATCACTTCCCTCCATCACTTCCCTCCATCACTTCCCTCCATCGCCTCCCTCCATCGCTTCCCTCCATCGCTTCCCTCCATCGCTTCCCTCCATCACCTCCCTCCATCGCTTCCCTCCATCGCCTCCCTCCATCGCTTCCCTCCATCGCTTCCCTCCATCGCTTCCCTCCATCGCCTCCCTCCATCACTTCCCTCCATCACCTCCCTCCATCGCTTCCCTCCATCGCCTCCCTCCATCGCTTCCCTCCATCGCCTCCCTCCATCACTTCCCTCCATCACCTCCCTCCATCACCTCCCTCCATCACTTCCCTCCATCACTTCCCTCCATCACTTCCCTCCATCACCTCCCTCCATCACTTCCCTCCATCACTTCCCTCCATCACCTCTCTCCATCACCTCCCCCCATCACCTCCCTCCATCACCTCCCTCCATCACTTCCCTCCATCACCTCCCTCCATCACTTCCCTCCATCACCTCCCTCCATCACCTCCCTCCATCACCTCCCTCCATCACTTCCCTCCATCACTTCCCTGCACCACTTCCCTCCATCACTTCCCTCCATCACCTCCCTCCATCACCTCCCTCCATCACCTCCCTCCATCGCTTCCCTCCATCGCTTCCCTCCATCGCCTCCCTCCATCGCCTCCCTCCATCACTTCCCTCCATCCATCACTTCCCTGCACCACTTCCCTCCATCACTTCCCTCCATCACCTCCCTCCATCACCTCCCTCCATCACCTCCCTCCATCACTTCCCTCCATCACCTCCCTCCATCGCTTCCCTCCATCGCTTCCCTCCATCGCTTCCCTCCATCGCCTCCCTCCATCACTTCCCTCCATCACTTCCCTCCATCACCTCCCTCCATCACTTCTCTCCATCACTTCCCTCCACCACTTCCCTCCATCACCTCCCTCCATCACTTCCCTCCATCACTTCCCTCCATCACTTCCCTCCATCACTTCCCTCCATCACCTCCCTCCATCACCTCCCTCCATCACTTCCCTCCATCACCTCCCTCCATCACTTCCCTCCATCACCTCCCTCCATCACCTCCCTCCATCACTTCCCTCCATCACTTCCCTCCATCACCTCCCTCCATCACATCCCTCCATCACCTCCCTCCATCACTTCCCTCCATCACTTCCCTCCATCACTTCTCTCCATCACCTCCCTCCATCGCTTCCCTCCATCGCTTCCCTCCATCACTTCCCTCCATCACCTCTCTCCATCACCTCCCCCCATCACCTCCCCCCATCACCTCCCCCCATCACCTCCCCCCATCACCTCCCTCCATCACCTCCCTCCATCACTTCCCTCCATCACCTCCCTCCATCACTTCCCTCCATCACCTCCCTCCATCACTTCCCTCCATCACTTCCCTCCATCACTTCCCTGCACCACTTCCCTCCATCACTTCCCTCCATCACCTCCCTCCATCACTTCCCTCCATCACCTCCCTCCATCACTTCCCTCCATCACCTCCCTCCATCGCTTACCTCCATCGCTTCCCTCCATCGCTTCCCTCCATCGCCTCCCTCCATCACTTCCCTCCATCACTTCCCTCCATCACCTCCCTCCATCACTTCTCTCCATCACTTCCCTCCACCACTTCCCTCCATCACCTCCCTCTATCACTTCCCTCCATCACTTCCCTCCATCACTTCCCTCCATCACCTCCCTCCATCACTTCCCTCCATCACTTCCCTCCATCACCTCCCTCCATCACTTCCCTCCATCACCTCCCTCCATCACCTCCCTCCATCACTTCCCTCCATCACCTCCCTCCATCACATCCCTTCATCACCTCCCCTCCATCACCTCCCTCCATCACCTCCCTCCATCACTTCCCTCCATCACTTCCCTCCATCACTTCCCTCCATCACTTCCCCCCATCACTTCCCTCCATCACCTCCCTCCATCACTTCCCTCCATCACTTCCCTCCATCACTTCCCTCCATCACTTCCCTCCATCACCTCCCTCCATCACTTCCCTCCATCACTTCCCCCCATCACTTCCCTCCATCACCTCCCTCCATCACCTCCCTCCATCACTTCCCTCCATCACCTCCCTCCATCGCTTCCCTCCATCGCCTCCCTCCATCGCTTCCCTCCATCACTTCCCTCCATCACCTCCCTCCATCACCTTCCTCCATCACTTCCCTCCATCACTTCCCTCCATCACCTCCCTCCATCACCTCCCTCCATCACTTCCCTCCTTCACCTCCCTCCATCACCTCCCTCCATCACTTCCCTGCATCGCCTCCCTCCATCGCTTCCCTCCATCACCTCCCTCCATCACTTCCCTCCATCACTTCCCTCCATCACTTCCCTCCATCGCCTCCCTCCATCGCTTCCCTCCATCGCCTCCCTCCATCACCTCCCTCCATCACTTCCCTCCATCACTTCCCTCCATCACTTCCCTCTATAACTTCCCTGCATCACTTCCCTCCATCACCTCCCTCCATCACTTCCCTCCATCACTTCCCTCCATCACCTCCCTCTATCACCTCCCTCCATCACTTCCCTCCATCACCTCCCTCCATCACTTCCCTCCATCACTTCCCTCCATCACTTCCCTCCATCACCTCCCTCCATCACCTCCCTCCATCACCTCCCTCTATCACTTCCCTCCATCACCTCCCTCTATCACTTCCCTCCATCACCTCCCTCCATCACTTCCCTCCATCACTTCCCTCCATCACTTCCCTCCATCACCTCCCTCCATCACTTCCCTCCATCACTTCCCTCCATCACTTCCCTCCATCACCTCCCTCCATCACCTCCCTCCATCACCTCCCTCTATCACTTCCCTCCATCACCTCCCTCCATCACTTCCCTCCATCACTTCCCTCCATCACTTCCCTCCATCACCTCCCTCCATCACTTCCCTCCATCACCTCCCTCCATCACCTCCCTCCATCACTTCCCTCCATCACTTCCCTCCATCCATCACTTCCCTCCATCACTTCCCACCATCACCTCCCTCCATCACCTCCCACCATCACCTCCCTCCATCACCTCCCTCCATCACCTCCCTCCATCACTTCCCTCCATCACCTCCCTCCATCACCTCCCTCCATCACCTCCCACCATCACCTCCCTCCATCACCTCCCACCATCACCTCCCTCCATCACCTCCCTCCATCACTTCCCTCCATCACTTCCCTCCATCACTTCCCTCCATCCATCACTTCCCTCCATCACCTCCCTCCATCACCTCCCTCCATCACCTCCCTCCATCACTTCCCTCCATCACTTCCCTCCATCACTTCCCTCCATCACTTCCCTCCATCACCTCCCTCCATCACCTCCCTCCATCACTTCCCTCCATCACCTCCCTCCATCCATCACTTCCCTCCATCACCTCCCTCCCTCCATCACTTCCCTCCATCACCTCCCTCCATCACTTCCCTCCATCACCTCCCTCCATCACCTCCCTCCATCACTTCCCTCCATCACCTCCCTCCATCCATCACTTCCCTCCATCCATCACTTCCCTCCATCACTTCCCCCCATCACTTCCCTCCATCACCTCCCTCCATCACCTCCCTCCATCACTTCCCTCCATCACTTCCCTCCATCACTTCCCTCCATCACTTCCCTCCATCACTTCCCTCCATCACTTCCCTCCATCACCTCCCTCCATCACTTCCCTCCATCACCTCCCTCCATCCATCACTTCCCTCCATCACCTCCCTCCCTCCATCACTTCCCTCCATCACCTCCCTCCATCACCTCCCTCCATCACTTCCCTCCATCACCTCCCTCCATCCATCACTTCCCTCCATCCATCACTTCCCTCTATCACTTCCCTCCATCACCTCCCTCCCTCCATCACCTCCCTCCATCGCTTCCCTCCATCGCCTCCCTCCATCGCTTCCCTCCATCGCTTCCCTCCATCGCCTCCCTCCATCACCTCCCTCTATCACTTCCCTCCATCACCTCCCTCCATCGCTTCCCTCCATCGCTTCCCTCCATCGCCTCCCTCCATCACTTCCCTCCATCACTTCCCTCCATCACTTCCCTCCATCGCCTCCCTCCATCGCTTCCCTCCATCGCTTCCCTCCATCGCTTCCCTCCATCACCTCCCTCCATCGCTTCCCTCCATCGCCTCCCTCCATCGCTTCCCTCCATCGCTTCCCTCCATCGCTTCCCTCCATCGCCTCCCTCCATCACTTCCCTCCATCACCTCCCTCCATCGCTTCCCTCCATCGCCTCCCTCCATCGCTTCCCTCCATCGCCTCCCTCCATCACTTCCCTCCATCACCTCCCTCCATCACCTCCCTCCATCACTTCCCTCCATCACTTCCCTCCATCACTTCCCTCCATCACCTCCCTCCATCACTTCCCTCCATCACTTCCCTCCATCACCTCTCTCCATCACCTCCCCCCATCACCTCCCTCCATCACCTCCCTCCATCACTTCCCTCCATCACCTCCCTCCATCACTTCCCTCCATCACCTCCCTCCATCACCTCCCTCCATCACCTCCCTCCATCACTTCCCTCCATCACTTCCCTGCACCACTTCCCTCCATCACTTCCCTCCATCACCTCCCTCCATCACCTCCCTCCATCGCCTCCCTCCATCGCTTCCCTCCATCGCTTCCCTCCATCGCCTCCCTCCATCGCCTCCCTCCATCACTTCCCTCCATCCATCACTTCCCTGCACCACTTCCCTCCATCACTTCCCTCCATCACTTCCCTCCATCACCTCCCTCCATCACCTCCCTCCATCACTTCCCTCCATCACCTCCCTCCATCGCTTCCCTCCATCGCTTCCCTCCATCGCTTCCCTCCATCGCTTCCCTCCATCGCCTCCCTCCATCACTTCCCTCCATCACTTCCCTCCATCACCTCCCTCCATCACTTCTCTCCATCACTTCCCTCCACCACTTCCCTCCATCACCTCCCTCCATCACTTCCCTCCATCACTTCCCTCCATCACTTCCCTCCATCACTTCCCTCCATCACCTCCCTCCATCACCTCCCTCCATCACTTCCCTCCATCACCTCCCTCCATCACTTCCCTCCATCACCTCCCTCCATCACCTCCCTCCATCACTTCCCTCCATCACTTCCCTCCATCACCTCCCTCCATCACATCCCTCCATCACCTCCCTCCATCACTTCCCTCCATCACTTCCCTCCATCACTTCTCTCCATCACCTCCCTCCATCGCTTCCCTCCATCGCTTCCCTCCATCACTTCCCTCCATCACCTCTCTCCATCACCTCCCCCCATCACCTCCCCCCATCACCTCCCCCCATCACCTCCCCCCATCACCTCCCTCCATCACCTCCCTCCATCACTTCCCTCCATCACCTCCCTCCATCACTTCCCTCCATCACCTCCCTCCATCACTTCCCTCCATCACTTCCCTCCATCACTTCCCTGCACCACTTCCCTCCATCACTTCCCTCCATCACCTCCCTCCATCACTTCCCTCCATCACCTCCCTCCATCACTTCCCTCCATCACCTCCCTCCATCGCTTACCTCCATCGCTTCCCTCCATCGCTTCCCTCCATCGCCTCCCTCCATCACTTCCCTCCATCACTTCCCTCCATCACCTCCCTCCATCACTTCTCTCCATCACTTCCCTCCACCACTTCCCTCCATCACCTCCCTCTATCACTTCCCTCCATCACTTCCCTCCATCACTTCCCTCCATCACCTCCCTCCATCACTTCCCTCCATCACTTCCCTCCATCACCTCCCTCCATCACTTCCCTCCATCACCTCCCTCCATCACCTCCCTCCATCACTTCCCTCCATCACCTCCCTCCATCACATCCCTTCATCACCTCCCCTCCATCACCTCCCTCCATCACCTCCCTCCATCACTTCCCTCCATCACTTCCCTCCATCACTTCCCTCCATCACTTCCCCCCATCACTTCCCTCCATCACCTCCCTCCATCACTTCCCTCCATCACTTCCCTCCATCACTTCCCTCCATCACTTCCCTCCATCACCTCCCTCCATCACTTCCCTCCATCACTTCCCCCCATCACTTCCCTCCATCACCTCCCTCCATCACCTCCCTCCATCACCTCCCTCCATCACTTCCCTCCATCACCTCCCTCCATCGCTTCCCTCCATCGCCTCCCTCCATCGCTTCCCTCCATCACTTCCCTCCATCACCTCCCTCCATCACCTTCCTCCATCACTTCCCTCCATCACTTCCCTCCATCACCTCCCTCCATCACCTCCCTCCATCACTTCCCTCCTTCACCTCCCTCCATCACCTCCCTCCATCACTTCCCTGCATCGCCTCCCTCCATCGCTTCCCTCCATCACCTCCCTCCATCACTTCCCTCCATCACTTCCCTCCATCACTTCCCTCCATCGCCTCCCTCCATCGCTTCCCTCCATCGCCTCCCTCCATCACCTCCCTCCATCACTTCCCTCCATCACTTCCCTCCATCACTTCCCTCTATAACTTCCCTGCATCACTTCCCTCCATCACCTCCCTCCATCACTTCCCTCCATCACTTCCCTCCATCACCTCCCTCTATCACCTCCCTCCATCACTTCCCTCCATCACCTCCCTCCATCACTTCCCTCCATCACTTCCCTCCATCACTTCCCTCCATCACCTCCCTCCATCACCTCCCTCCATCACCTCCCTCTATCACTTCCCTCCATCACCTCCCTCTATCACTTCCCTCCATCACCTCCCTCCATCACTTCCCTCCATCACTTCCCTCCATCACTTCCCTCCATCACCTCCCTCCATCACTTCCCTCCATCACTTCCCTCCATCACTTCCCTCCATCACTTCCCTCCATCACCTCCCTCCATCACCTCCCTCCATCACCTCCCTCTATCACTTCCCTCCATCACCTCCCTCCATCACTTCCCTCCATCACTTCCCTCCATCACTTCCCTCCATCACCTCCCTCCATCACTTCCCTCCATCACCTCCCTCCATCACCTCCCTCCATCACTTCCCTCCATCACTTCCCTCCATCCATCACTTCCCTCCATCACTTCCCACCATCACCTCCCTCCATCACCTCCCACCATCACCTCCCTCCATCACCTCCCTCCATCACCTCCCTCCATCACTTCCCTCCATCACCTCCCTCCATCACCTCCCTCCATCACCTCCCACCATCACCTCCCTCCATCACCTCCCACCATCACCTCCCTCCATCACCTCCCTCCATCACTTCCCTCCATCACTTCCCTCCATCACTTCCCTCCATCCATCACTTCCCCCCATCACTTCCCTCCATCACCTCCCTCCATCACCTCCCTCCATCACCTCCCTCCATCACTTCCCTCCATCACTTCCCTCCATCACTTCCCTCCATCACTTCCCTCCATCACCTCCCTCCATCACCTCCCTCCATCACTTCCCTCCATCACCTCCCTCCATCCATCACTTCCCTCCATCACCTCCCTCCCTCCATCACTTCCCTCCATCACCTCCCTCCATCACTTCCCTCCATCACCTCCCTCCATCACCTCCCTCCATCACTTCCCTCCATCACCTCCCTCTATCCATCACTTCCCTCCATCCATCACTTCCCTCCATCACTTCCCCCCATCACTTCCCTCCATCACCTCCCTCCATCACCTCCCTCCATCACTTCCCTCCATCACTTCCCTCCATCACTTCCCTCCATCACTTCCCTCCATCACTTCCCTCCATCACTTCCCTCCATCACCTCCCTCCATCACTTCCCTCCATCACCTCCCTCCATCCATCACTTCCCTCCATCACCTCCCTCCATCACCTCCCTCCATCACTTCCCTCCATCACTTCCCTCCATCACTTCCCTCCATCACCTCCCTCCATCACTTCCCTCCATCACCTCCCTCCATCCATCACTTCCCTCCATCCATCACTTCCCTCCATCACTTCCCCCCATCACTTCCCTCCATCACCTCCCTCCATCACCTCCCTCCATCACTTCCCTCCATCACTTCCCTCCATCACTTCCCTCCATCACTTCCCTCCATCACCTCCCTCCATCACTTCCCTCCATCACCTCCCTCCATCCATCACTTCCCTCCATCACCTCCCTCCATCACTTCCCTCCATCACTTCCCTCCATCACTTCCCTCCATCACTTCCCTCCATCACCTCCCTCCATCACTTCCCTCCATCACCTCCCTCCATCCATCACTTCCCTCCATCACTTCCCTCCATCACCTCCCTCCATCACCTCCCTCCATCACTTCCCTCCATCACCTCCCTCCATCCATCACTTCCCTCCATCACCTCCCTCCCTCCATCACTTCCCTCCATCACCTCCCACCATCACCTCCCTCCATCACCTCCCTCCATCACCTCCCACCATCACCTCCCTCCATCACCTCCCACCATCACCTCCCTCCATCACCTCCCTCCATCACCTCCCACCATCACCTCCCTCCATCACCTCCCTCCATCACTTCCCTCCATCACCTCCCTCCATCACCTCCCTCCATCACCTCCCTCCATCACTTCCCTCCATCACTTCCCTCCATCACTTCCCTCCATCACCTCCCTCCATCACTTCCCTCCATCACTTCCCTCCATCACTTCCCTCCATCACTTCCCTCCATCACTTCCCTCCATCACCTCCCCCCATCACTTCCCTCCATCACCTCCCTCCATCACCTCCCTCCATCACCTCCCTCCATCACTTCCCTCCATCACCTCCCTCCATCACCTCCCTCCATCACCTCCCTCCATCACTTCCCTCCATCACCTCCCTCCATCACCTCCCTCCATCACTTCCCTCCATCACTTCCATCCATCACTTCCCTCCACCACCTCCCTCTATGACTTCCCTCCATCACTTCCCTCCATCACCTCCCTCCATCACCTCCCTCCATCACCTCCCTCCATCACTTCCCTCCATCACCTCCCTCCATCACCTCCCTCCATCACTTCCCTCCATCACCTCCCTCCAACACCTCCCTCCATCACCTCCCTCCATCACTTCCCTCCATCACTTCCCTCCATCACTTCCCTCCCTCCATCACCTCCCTCCATCACCTCCCTCCATCACTTCCCTCCATCACTTCCCTCCATCACCTCCCTCCATCACCTCCCTCCATCACTTCCCTCCATCACCTCCCTCCATCACCTCCCTCCATCACTTCCCTCCATCACCTCCCTCCATCACCTCCCTCCATCACTTCCCTCCATCACCTCCCTCCATCACCTCCCTCCATCACTTCTCTCCATCACCTCCCTCCATCCATCACTTCCCTCCATCACCTCCCTCCATCACTTTGTGTGATTTGTATCCTGCTCTCTATTTTTCCAGTGGTTGGGAATCGGCCCGCGAGGAGATCAGATAACAGTAGTTGGATCTGTATGTGCGCTATAATTCATCCAAATTAATCGATCAAAAAAATAATCGATTAACCACTTCAATACCATGCACTTATACAGCTTCCTGCCCAAGCCAAATTTGAGCTTTCAGCACTGTCGCAATTTGAATGACAATTGCGCGGTCATGCTACACTGTACCCAAACAAATTTTTTATCATTTTGTTCCCACAAATAGAGCTTTCTTTCGGTGGTATTTGATCGCCTCTGCGATTTTTATTTTTTGCACAACAAATAAAAAAAGAGCGAAAATTTTAAAAAAAAATAAGTTTTTCTTTGTTTCTGTTAATTTTTTGTAAATAAGTACCTTTTCTACTTCAATGACGGGCACTGATAAGGCGGCACTGAAGGGCACTGATAAGGCGACACTGATGGGCACCGATGAGGTGGCACCAATGAGGTGGCACTGATGAGGTGGCACTGATGGGCACTGATGATGGGCACTGATAGGCGGCACTGATGGGCACTGATAGGCGGCACTGGTATGCGGCACTGATGGGCACTCATAGGCGGCACTGATGGGCACTCATAGGCGGCACTGATTGGCACTCATAGGCGGCACTGATTGGCACTCATAGGCGGCACTGATGGGCACTCATAGGCGGCACTGATGGGCACTTATGGGTGGCACTGATAGGTGGCACGGACGGGCACTGATAGGTGGGCACAGATGGGCACGGATGGGCACTGATAGGTGGCACTGATGGACACTAGTAGGTGGCACTGGTGGCACTGGTGCCCAGCAATGCCAGCCACCACACATTGTGAAAGTGCCAGTCAGTGCCCATTTGTGGGCACTGATTGGCATATTTTTTTTTATGTTTTTATTTTATTTTATTTTGCTTACTACATGTGAATGGCCATGGGGGCCATCCACATGATTGGGGCTTCCCTGGTGGTCCTGGGGGGCTTCCCTGGTGGTCTAGTGTGGGTATCCGAGGGGGGGCTGCGCTGATAAACAATCAGCGCGAACCCCCCGTCAGGAGGGCTGCCGATCGGCTCTCCTCTACTCGCGTCTGTCAGACGCGAGTGAGGAAGAGCCGATCAACGGCTCTTCCTGTTTACATTGTGATCAGCCGTGATTGGACACGGCTGATCACGTGGTAAAAAGCCTCCGACGGAGGCTTTTTACCGAGATCAGTGTAGCGGTGGGTCAGACTGACCCACCGCTCCACCGATCGCCGCGATGCACGCCCCCACGGGCGCGCGGCGGCTGTTATCCCGCAGGACGTCATATGACATCCAGTGTGGATAACTGAACCACTTCCCGGACGTCAATCTGCTATTGACTGGGCGGGAAGTGGTTAATCAAACACAGAAATGTAACAGCCCTAATCTTAGGGAATAAAGTCTTTTATAGTATTGAACTGACATGTCTGATATCCGGGCACCAGGGGGGACCAGCAGGTAAAAAGTCATCCGTGAAATCTGCCCAATCAGTACAGGAAGCCGCTGGCGCGGTGAAGGATCGATCTCCTGGGGCGCGGTGAAGGATCGATCTCCTGGGGCGCGGTGAAGGATCGATCTCCTGGTTTGGACGTGTAGGTGGAAGTGTGTCGTGAGGTTGTGACTCAACCTCTATGCATTTCGGCCAATCAGATTGGCCGTCTCCAGGAAGTTGTGCAAGAAGGGCAACCTTCACCTAGACGTCCAAACCAGGAGATCGATCCTTCACCACGCCCCAGGAGATCGATCCTTCACCGCGCCCCAGGAGATCGATCCTTCACCGCGCCCCAGGAGATCGATCCTTCACCGCGCCCCAGGAGATCGATCCTTCACCGCGCCCCAGGAGATCGATCCTTCACCGCGCCCCAGGAGATCGATCCTTCACCGCGCCCCAGGAGATCGATCCTTCACCGCGCCCCAGGAGATCGATCCTTCACCGCGCCCCAGGAGATCGATCCTTCACCGCGCCCCAGGAGATCGATCCTTCACCGCGCCCCAGGAGATCGATCCTTCACCGCGCCTCAGGAGATCGATCCTTCACCGCGCCCCAGGAGATCGATCCTTCACAGCGCCCCAGGAGATCGATCCTTCACCGCGCCAGCGGCTTCCTGTACTGATTGGGCAGATTTCACGGATGACTTTTTACCTGCTGGTCCCCCCGGGTGCCCGGATATCAGACATGTCAGTCCAATACTATAAAAGACTTTATTCCAAAAGATTAAAATAAACGGTACTGAGCACTGAGGTTTGTTCCATTGTATCGATCCACATGACGATTATCCTCTACAGCCAATCACCGGTCCAGAGGAGATCTACAGGAGTCGCCCCACAAACCCATTTCACCCAACTAGTCATTAAAATCACTGCTCCCGAAAATAAATATGTTATCTTTGATACATGTTCCTCAGGGCAGTACCCATCCCCCCCATCCCCCCATCCCCATCAACTCCAGACCCGCCTAGCCTCCCCAGACCCCCATCCCCAGACCCCCATCAACCCCATCCCTCCCCCCCATCCCCAGACCCCCATCAACCCCATCCCCAGACCCCCCCATCCCCCCCAACTCCAGATCCCCAGACCCCCATCCCCAGACCCCCATCAACCCCATCCCTCCCCCCCATCCCCAGACCCCCATCAACCCCATCCCTCCCCCCCATCCCCCCCATCCCCAGACCCCCATCAACCCCATCCCCAGACCCCCCCATCCCCCCCAACTCCAGATCCCCAGACCCCCATCCCCAGACCCCCATCCCCCCCAACTCCAGATCCCCAGACCCCCCATCCCCAGACCCCCTATCCCCCCCAACTCCAGACCCCCATCCCCAGACCCCCATCGACCCCCATCCCCACCCCCTCCCCATCCCCAGACCCCCATCCTCCTTTTTTATGGCCAATAACTTGCCTATAAGCCTTCAAAATGGGAACTTTTCATTTTTCCAGTTGGGGTCCCATAGACTTTAATGGGGTCTCCAGAAAATTGGGAGAATGTTGAATCTGGAATGTGAGCGCCCGGCGCCGATCTATAAATCTGATTGAAAATTCTTCGCTCCTGAGGCGCGGCCGTTCAATATAACGAATGGAGAAGACGCTGGAATGAGCGGGGGAGGGTGAACGGCGTGACATCGGACGCCCAGAGATCGGCTCTATAAATAACGATATAAACAAGTCGCCGTGTCCTCATTTCACCTTCCTGCCGCCCAACGACATCCGTTCCTGGAAAGAGGGGGAGGGGCGGGGAGCCGAATGTCGTTCTATCCACCAGAAAACAGCAGCAAATATCTCTACTATTCCCATCATCCGAAGTCTCTGCATTCTCCTCCATTCATTCATCGCTACATTCTTCATTCATTCATTCATTGCTACTTTCTTCATTCATTAATCACTACATTCTCCATTCATTCATCGCTACATTCTCCTCCATTCATCGCTACATTCTCCTCCATTCATCGCTGCATTCTCCTCCATTCATCGCTACATTCTTCTCCATTCATTCATTGCTACATTCTTCATTCATTAATCGCTACATTCTCCTCCATTCATTCATCGCTACATTCTCCTCCATTCATCGCTACATTCTCCTTCATTCATCGCTGCATTCTCCTCCATTCATTCATCGCTACATTCTTCTCCATTCATTCATTGCTACATTCTTCATTCATTAATCGCTACATTCTCCTCCATTCATTCATCGCTACATTCTCCTTCATTCATCGCTACATTCTCCTCCATTCATTCCGCTACATTCTCCTCCATTCACTCATCGCTACATTCTCCTCCATTCATCACTGCATTCTCCTCCATTCATTCATCGCTACATTCTCCTCCATTCATCGCTACATTCTCCTCCATTCATTCATCGCTACATTCTCCTCCATTCATCACTGCATTCTCCTCCATTCATTCATCGCTGCATTCTTCAATTATTAATCGCTACATTCTCCTCCATTTATTCATCGCTACATTCTCCTCCATTCATCGCTGCATTCTCCTCCATTCATTCATCGCTGCATTCTCCTCCATTCATTCATCGCTTCATTCTCCTCTATTCATTAATCACTACATTCTCCTCCATTCATTAATCACTACATTCTCCTCTATCCGCCGCCACTCCTTCCGCCACCACCTGCCACCACGCCATTCATATTCTACTAGATGTACAATCATACCCAAAGCCAGACCAATAGACGAGCGTCTGTCCACAAACAGAAAATATTTGCAGTGTGGGGGGCTTTTCCCCCTCGGCTCGCTATCTATCCATTCTCTGCGCTGTTCCCTCCTCCATTCAACCTCATCCTCTTTTCCCGCCTTTCACCATCAAGCAGTATCGAAAAAAGGTAGAAGGGTCGTACAAGGACTGTATGAATTGTCCCTGCATGGGAGAAGAGCGGAACACCTCCAACTGATGGGACCATCACTCCAAAATCAAAGTGTCAGGTGGCTTAGTGTGTCCATTCAGGGCCCGTGATCTACATTCAGGGCCCATGATCTACATTCAGGGCCCCGTGATCTACATTTATGGCGCGTGATCTACATTCAGGGCCCGTGATCTACATTTATGGCCCGTGATCTACATTCAGGGCCCGTGATCTACATTCAGGGCCCGTGATCTACATTCAGGGCCCGTGATCTACATTTATGGCCCGTGATCTACATTCAGGGCCCGTGATCTACATTTATGGCCCGTGATCTACATTCAGGGCCCGTGATCTACATTCAGGGCCCGTGATCTACATTCAGGGCCCGTGATCTACATTAAGGGCCTGTGATCTACATTCAGGGCCCGTGATCTACATTTATGGCCCGTGATCTACATTCAGGGCCCGTGATCTACATTAAGGGCCCGTGATCTACATTCAGGGCCCGTGATCTACATTCAGGGCCCATGATCTACATTCAGGGCCCGTGATCTACATTTATGGCCCGTGATCTACATTCAGGGCCCGTGATCTACATTTATGGCCCGTGATCTACATTCAGGGGCCCGTGATCTACATTCAGGGCCCGTGATCTACATTCAGGGCCCGTGATCTACATTAAGGGCCTGTGATCTACATTCAGGGCCCGTGATCTACATTTATGGCCCGTGATCTACATTCAGGGCCCGTGATCTACATTAAGGGCCCGTGATCTACATTCAGGGCCCGTGATCTACATTCAGGGCCCGTGATCTACATTAAGGGCCCGTGATCTACATTAAGGGCCTGTGATCTACATTCAGGGCCCGTGATCTACATTTATGGCCCGGTGATCTACATTCAGGGCCCGTGATCTACATTCAGGGCCCGTGATCTACATTCATGGCCCGTGATCTACATTCAGGGCCCGTGATCTACATTCAGGGCCCGTGATCTACATTCAGGGCCCGTGATCTACATTCAGGGCCCGTGATCTACATTTATGGCCCGTGATCTACATTCAGGGCCCGTGATCTACATTTATGGCCCGTGATCTACATTCAGGGCCCGTGATCTACATTAAGGGCCTGTGATCTACATTCAGGGCCCGTGATCTACATTTATGGCCCGTGATCTACATTCAGGGCCCGTGATCTACATTCAGGGCCCGTGATCTACATTCAGGGCTTCAGCATGGACTAAAAACAATAACAATGAACAATTGGATCTTTTCAATAACAATATATATAAAGAGGAAAAGACGGGATTTTAAAGGTTATTAAAATATTCACATTTTATTATAAACATTAACAATTCATACAAAACCATCAGAGTATCCAATCCGTGCAACTACACTACAGAGGCCAAACGATGACTTCTTCAGGAGTCTTTAGAAATTCTAGTAATTAAGCAAAATCTGGACATAAAAAATATCATACGTGTGTGTGTGTATGTGTGTCTGTCTGTGTATATATATATACGTGTGTGTGTATGTGTGTCTGTGTATATGTGTATATATATATATACGTGTGTGTGTATGTGTGTCTGTGTATATGTGTATATATATATATACGTGTGTGTGTATGTGTGTCTGTGTATATGTGTATATATATATATACGTGTGTGTGTATGTGTGTCTGTGTATATGTGTATATATATATATACGTGTGTGTGTATGTGTGTCTGTGTATATGTGTATATATATATATACGTGTGTGTGTATGTGTGTCTGTGTATATGTGTATATATATATATACGTGTGTGTGTATGTGTGTCTGTGTATATGTGTATATATATATATACGTGTGTGTGTATGTGTATATATATATATACGTGTCTCTCTCTCTCTCTATATATCTATATATATATATACGTGTCTCTCTCTCTCTCTATATATCTATATATATATATATATATACATACAATCTCTCTCTCTAGATTTTGCGTAATTACTTCTCTTACTAATGTATTGCTTTCCAATTCTTGTGATTATGCATTAAAGGGGTTGTAAAGGTTTAATAAAAATAACAAACATGTCATACTTACCTCCACTGTGCAGTTTGTTTTGCACAGAGTGGCCCAGATCCTCCTCTTCTGGGGTCCCTCGGTGGCTGTCTCGGCTCCTCCCCGCAAGAGATAATCCCCCTCTGGGAAGCGCTCTCCCAAGGGGGTGAGCTTGCGGGTGCGCTCCCGTGTGATACAGTGGGCGACCATAGCTGCCGAATGTATCACACGGCCCCGCCCCCTGGCGCGCCGTGTCATTGATTTGATTGATGGCTGCGCTGCTATCAATCATCAAATGAGGAGCTGTTCGGAGATTGAGAGAACAACGTGGGATCGCGCCCACGGAGATTCGGGGCTCAGGTAAGTAAAACGGGGGGCTCGGGGGGGGGGGGGGGGGGGGCTTGGTGTTTTTTCACCTTAATGCATGGGATGCACATAAAACACGAAGCTTTACAACCCCTTTAAGTATTTCTAAAGTCTCCTGAAGAAGTCATCGTTTGGCAAAACATGTTGAGCTGAAGCTACTGCATCTGTATTGTAGCTGCATGGAGACTCTCTGATGGGTTTCTATGAATTTGATATTTTTAAAGCGGAGTTCCGGACATAATTTTATTACTGACGATCCTAACATTAGTAGAGCATATAAACAATAACCTATAGAAATAGCTCCCGATCGAATTCCCACAGACTTGTGTGTCATCATTTCCCAGCAGCACAGGAGGAAGTGAACTAGGAGCTCCTCGGGACAGGAAGTGGACTAGGAGCTCCGCGGGATAGGAAGTGGACTAGGAGCTCCGCGGGATAGGAAGTGAACTAGGAGCTCCGCGGGATAGGAAGTGAACTAGGAGCTCCGCGGGATAGGAAGTGGACTAGGAGCTCCGCGGGATAGGAAGTGGACTAGGAGCTCCGCGGGATAGGAAAAGAACTAGGAGCTCCGCGGGATAGGAAGTGGACTAGGAGCTCCGCGGGATAGGAAGTGGACTAGGAGCTCCGCGGGATAGGAAGTGGACTAGGAGCTCCGCGGGATAGGAAGTGAACTAGGAGCTCCGCGGGATAGGAAGTGGACTAGGAGCTCCGCGGGATAGGAAGTGGACTAGGAGCTCCGCGGGATAGGAAAAGAACTAGGAGCTCCGCGGGATAGGAAGTGGACTAGGAGCTCCGCGGGATAGGAAGTGGACTAGGAGCTCCGCGGGATAGGAAGTGGACTAGGAGCTCCGCGGGATAGGAAGTGAACTAGGAGCTCCGCGGGATAGGAAGTGGACTAGGAGCTCCGCGGGATAGGAAGTGAACTAGGAGCTCCGCGGGATAGGAAGTGGACTAGGAGCTCCGCGGGATAGGAAGTGGACTAGGAGCTCCGCGGGATAGGAAGTGGACTAGGAGCTCCGCGGGATAGGAAGTGGACTAGGAGCTCCGCGGGATAGGAAAAGAACTAGGTGCTCCGCGGGATAGGAAGTGGACTAGGAGCTCCGCGGGATAGGAAGTGGACTAGGAGCTCCACGGGATAGGAAGTGGACTAGGAGCTCCCCGGGATAGGAAGTGGACTAGGAGATCCGCGGGATAGGAAGTGGACTTGGAGCTCCGCGGGATAGGAAGTGAACTAGGAGCTCCGCGGGATAGGAAGTGGACTAGGAGCTTCGCGGGATAGGAAGTGGACTAGGAGCTCCGCGGGATAGGAAGTGGACTAGGAGCTCCGCGGGATAGGAAGTGGACTAGGAGCTCCGCGGGATAGGAAGTGGACTAGGAGCTCCGCGGGATAGGAAGTGAACTAGGAGCTCCGCGGGATAGGAAGTGGACTAGGAGCTCCGCGGGATAGGAAGTGGACTAGGAGCTCCGCGGGATAGGAAGTGAACTAGGAGCTCCGCGGGATAGGAAGTGAACTAGGAGCTCCGCGGGATAGGAAGTGAACTAGGAACTCCGCGGGATAGGAAGTGGACTAGGAGCTCCGCGGGATAGGAAGTGGACTAGGAGCTCCGCGGGATAGGAAGTGAACTAGGAGCTCCGCGGGATAGGAAGTGAACTAGGAGCTCCGCGGGATAGGAAGTGGACTAGGCGCTCCGCGGGATAGGAAGTGGACTAGGAGCTCCGCGGGATAGGAAGTGGACTAGGAGCTCAGCGGGATAGGAAGTGGACTAGGAGCTCCGCGGGATAGGAAGTGGACTAGGAGCTCCGCGGGATAGGAAGTGGACTAGGAGCTCCACGGGATAGGAAGTGGACTAGGAGCTCCGCGGGATAGGAAGTGAACTAGGAACTCCACGGGATAGGAAGTGGACTAGGAGCTCCACGGGATAGGAAGTGGACTAGGAGCTCCCCGGGATAGGAAGTGGACTAGGAGATCCGCGGGATAGGAAGTGAACTAGGAGCTCCGCGGGATAGGAAGTGAACTAGGAGCTCCGCGGGATAGGAAGTGAACTAGGAGCTCCGCGGGATAGGAAGTGGACTAGGCGCTCCGCGGGATAGGAAGTGGACTAGGAGCTCCGCGGGATAGGAAGTGGACTAGGAGCTCAGCGGGATAGGAAGTGGACTAGGAGCTCCGCGGGATAGAAAGTGGACTAGGAGCTCCGCGGGATAGGAAGTGGACTAGGAGCTCCGCGGGATAGGAAGTGGACTAGGAGCTCCGCGGGATAGGAAGTGAACTAGGAACTCCACGGGATAGGAAGTGGACTAGGAGCTCCACGGGATAGGAAGTGGACTAGGAGCTCCGCGGGATAGGAAGTGGACTAGGAGCTCCGCGGGATAGGAAGTGGACTAGGAGCTCCGCGGGATAGGAAGTGAACTAGGAACTCCACGGGATAGGAAGTGGACTAGGAGCTCCACGGGATAGGAAGTGGACTAGGAGCTCCGCGGGATAGGAAGTGAACTAGGAACTCCACGGGATAGGAAGTGGACTAGGAGCTCCGCGGGATAGGAAGTGGCAGATTAGGACGACAGCCTAGCAACAGGGTTTAGGGCGGATCTCCGCTTTCAGTAATTTTTTCATCTGTCCATCTATTAAATCTCCTGCCCTTGTTGTTGTTTTATCTTTGGATAGTAAAACATTTTTTTTCTGCCAGTAAATACCTTATACAGCCCACTTCCTGTTTCCTGTCTGGTCATTAGCCTAGGCTTATGACATCATGCACAGCTCTCTCTCACTCTCATGAGCGTTTGCTAGGAAGGGAGGGGGGGAGTCATAAGACGGCCAATGAAAGCTGCAGAACTGGAGGCGTAAATCCAATAAGTGAACAGGCAGCAGCTTCAGCTGCCCACAGTTAATATGGCTGCAGCCAGACTCAGTGGAGAGATATTTCTGCAGCATATTTGGTACAGAATCACAGTATATATAAAATAATATGCAAAGTGGTTGGAGAGAAGCTTCAGAATGGCAAAGATGTTTATATTACAAATTATGTGAGCAGACGGCAGTTCCTCTTTAAGGTTTATAGTAAAATGTGAATATTTTTATGTTAATTTGTGTTGCCCCCCCCCCCCCCCCCCTGTCTTTTCCTCTCTTCAGGGAGTCCCTGACACCAGAAAATCGTAGATCGTTATCATAAGAACAAATCGATCGATCGAGTACCCACCCATTTTGCGATGGGACAGCCTCTGGAGCTCTTCCCTTCCTTTCCTGTATAAATTACTTTTTCAATGCGGATTGCTTTCCCTTTCTCTCCATACCTGCAGAATAAAAAAATAAAAAAAGATGAGCAATGGAATCCTTCCCACAGTTCTGTGATAAAGGCGGGGGAGGGTTTAGTAGGAGCAGAGGGATACGGGAGGGGGGGAGGGAGAAGAGGGATACAGGAGGGGGGGAGGGAGAAGAGGGATGCAGGGGGGGAGGGAGCAGAGGGATGCAGTAGGGGGAAGGGAGCAGAGGGATATGGGAGGGGGGGGAGGTGGGCTGGAGCAGAGGGATACAGGAGAGGGGAGGGAGCAGAGGGATACAGGAGGGGGGAGGGAGAAGAGGGATGCAGGGGGGGGAGGGAGCAGAGGGATGCAGTAGGGGGAAGGGAGCAGAGGGATACAGGAGGGGGAGGGAGCAGAGAGATGCAGGAGGGGGCAGAGGAATACAGGATGGGGGAGGGATGCAGGAGGGGGGGAGGGAGCAGAGGGATACAGGAGGGGGGGAGCAGAGGGATGCAGGAGGGGGGATACAGGAGGGGGGGAGGGAGCAGAGGGATACAGGAGGGGGGGAGGGAGCAGAGGGATGCAGGGGGGGAGGGAGAAGAGGGATACAGGAGGGGGAGGGAGCAGAGGGATGCAGGAGGGGGGGAGGGAGCAGAGGGATACAGGAGGGGGGAGCAGAGGGATGCAGGAGGGGGGATACAGGAGGGGGGAGGGAGCAGAGGGATACAGGAGGGGGGAGCAGAGGGATGCAGGAGGGGGGGATACAGGAGGGGGGAGGGAGCAGAGGGATACAGGAGGGGGAGGGAGCAGAGGGATGCAGTAGGGGGAAGGGAGCAGAGGGATACAGGAGGGGGAGGGAGCAGAGGGATGCAGGAGGGGGGAGGGAGCAGAGGGATACAGGAGGGGGAGGGATATGGGGGGGAGGGAGCAAAGGGATGCAGGAGGGGGAGGGAGCAGAGAGATGCAGGAGGGGGGGAGGGGGCAGAGGGATACAGGAGGGGGGAGGGAGCAGAGGGATGCAGGAGGGGGGGAGGGAGCAGAGGGATGCAGGAGGGGGGGAGCAGAGGGATGCAGGAGGGGGGGATACAGGAGGGGGGAGGGAGCAGAGGGATACAGGAGGGGGGAGGGAGCAGAGGGATGCAGGAGGGGGGGAGCAGAGGGATGCAGGAGGGGGGAGGGAGCAGAGGGATACAGGAGGGGGGAGGGAGCAGAGGGATACAGGAGGGGGAGGGATACTGGGGAAGGGAGAAGAGGGATACAGGAGGGGGGAGCAGAGGGATACAGGAGGGGGAGGGATACGGGGGGAGGGAGCAGAGGGATACAGGAGGGGGAGGGAGCAGAGGGATGCAGGAGGGGGGGAGGGAGCAGAGGGATGCAGGAGGGGGGAGGGAGCAGAGGGATACAGGAGGGGGGAGGGAGCAGAGGGATGCAGGAGGGGGGAGGGAGCAGAGGGATACAGGAGGGGGGAGGGAGCAGAGGGATACAGGAGGGGGGAGGGAGCAGAGGGATGCAGGAGGGGGGAGGGAGCAGAGGGATACAGGAGGGGGGAGGGAGCAGAGGGATGCAGGAGGGGGGAGGGAGCAGAGGGATACAGGAGGGGGGAGGGAGCAGAGGGATGCAGGAGGGGGGAGGGAGCAGAGGGATGCAGGAGGGGGGAGGGAGCAGAGGGATGCAGGAGGGGGGAGGGAGCAGAGGGATACAGGAGGGGGGAGGGAGCAGAGGGATACAGGAGGGGGGAGGGAGCTGAGGGATGCAGGAGGGGGGAGGGAGCAGAGGAATACAGGAGGGGGGAGGGAGCAGAGGGATGCAGGAGGGGGAGGGAGCAGAGGGATGCAGGAGGGGGGAGCAGAGGGATGCAGGAGGGGGGGAGCAGAGGGATGCAGGAGGGGGGAGGGATACAGGAGGGGGGAGGGAGCAGAGGGATACAGGAGGGGGAGGGAGCAGAGGGATACAGGAAGGGGGAGGGAGCAGAGGGATGCAGGAGGGGGGAGGGAGCAGAGGGATGCAGGAGGGGGGAGGGAGCAGAGGGATGCAGTAGGGGGGAGGGAGCAGAGGGATACAGGAGGGGGAGGGAGCAGAGGGATACAGGAGGGGGAGGGAGCAGAGGGATGCAGGAGGGGGGGAGGGAGCAGAGGGATACAGGAGGGGGGAGGGAGCAGAGGGATGCAGGAGGGGGGAGGGAGCAGAGGGATACAGGAGGGGGGAGGGAGCAGAGGGATACAGGAGGGGGGAGGGAGCAGAGGGATACAGGAGGGGGGAGGGAGCAGAGGGATACAGGAGGGGGAGGGAGCAGAGGGATACAGGAGGGGGGAGGGAGCAGAGGGATACAGGAGGGGGAGGGAGCAGAGGGATACAGGAGGGGGGAGGGAGCAGAGGGATACAGGAGGGGGGAGGGAGCAGAGGGATACAGGAGGGGGGAGGGAGCAGAGGGATACAGGAGGGAGCAGAGGGATACAGGAGGGGGGAGGGAGCAGAGGGATACAGGAGGGGGGAGGGAGCAGAGGGATACAGGAGGGGGAGGGAGCAGAGGGATACAGGAGGGGGAGGGAGCAGAGGGATGCAGGAGGGGGGGAGGGAGCAGAGGGATGCAGGAGGGGGGAGGGAGCAGAGGGATACAGGAGGGGGAGGGAGCAGAGGGATGCAGGAGGGGGGAGGGAGCAGAGGGATACAGGAGGGGGGAGGGAGCAGAGGGATGCAGGAGGGGGGAGGGAGCAGAGGGATGCAGGAGGGGGGAGGGAGCAGAGGGATACAGGAGGGGGGAGGGAGCAGAGGGATGCAGGAGGGGGGAGGGAGCAGAGGGATGCAGGAGGGGGGAGGGAGCAGAGGGATGCAGGAGGGGGGAGGGAGCAGAGGGATACAGGAGGGGGGAGGGAGCAGAGGGATGCAGGAGGGGGGAGGGAGCAGAGGATTGCAGGAGGGGGGAGGGAGCAGAGGGATACAGGAGGGGGGAGGGAGCAGAGGGATACAGGAGGGGGGAGGGAGCAGAGGGATGCAGGAGGGGGGAGGGAGCAGAGGAATACAGGAGGGGGAGGGAGCAGAGGGATGCAGGAGGGGGAGGGAGCAGAGGGATGCAGGAGGGGGGGAGCAGAGGGATGCAGGAGGGGGGGAGCAGAGGGATGCAGGAGGGGGAGGGATACAGGAGGGGGGAGGGAGCAGAGGGATACAGGAGGGGGAGGGAGCAGAGGGATACAGGAAGGGGGAGGGAGCAGAGGGATGCAGGAGGGGGGAGGGAGCAGAGGGATGCAGGAGGGGGGAGGGAGCAGAGGGATGCAGGAGGGGGGAGGGAGCAGAGGGATACAGGAGGGGGAGGGAGCAGAGGGATACAGGAGGGGGAGGGAGCAGAGGGATGCAGGAGGGGGGGAGGGAGCAGAGGGATGCAGGAGGGGGGAGGGAGCAGAGGGATACAGGAGGGGGGAGGGAGCAGAGGGATGCAGGAGGGGGGAGGGAGCAGAGGGATACAGGAGGGGGGAGGGAGCAGAGGGATACAGGAGGGGGGAGGGAGCAGAGGGATACAGGAGGGGGAGGGAGCAGAGGGATACAGGAGGGGGAGGGAGCAGAGGGATACAGGAGGGGGGAGGGAGCAGAGGGATACAGGAGGGAGCAGAGGGATACAGGAGGGGGGAGGGAGCAGAGGGATACAGGAGGGGGGAGGGAGCAGAGGGATACAGGAGGGGGAGGGAGCAGAGGGATACAGGAGGGGGAGGGAGCAGAGGGATGCAGGAGGGGGGAGGGAGCAGAGGGATACAGGAGGGGGGAGGGAGCAGAGGGATACAGGAGGGGGAGGGAGCAGAGGGATACAGGAGGGGGGAGGGAGCAGAGGGATACAGGAGGGGGGAGGGAGCAGAGGGATACAGGAGGGGGGAGGGAGCAGAGGGATACAGGAGGGAGCAGAGGGATACAGGAGGGGGGAGGGAGCAGAGGGATACAGGAGGGGGGAGGGAGCAGAGGGATACAGGAGGGGGAGGGAGCAGAGTGATACAGGAGGGGGAGGGAGCAGAGGGATGCAGGAGGGGGGGAGGGAGCAGAGGGATGCAGGAGGGGGGAGGGAGCAGAGGGATACAGGAGGGGGAGGGAGCAGAGGGATGCAGGAGGGGGGAGGGAGCAGAGGGATACAGGAGGGGGGGAGGGAGCAGAGGGATGCAGGAGGGGGGAGGGAGCAGAGGGATACAGGAGGGGGAGGGAGCAGAGGGATGCAGGAGGGGGGAGGGAGCAGAGGGATACAGGAGGGGGGAGGGAGCAGAGGGATGCAGGAGGGGGGAGGGAGCAGAGGGATGCAGGAGGGGGGAGGGAGCAGAGGGATACAGGAGGGGGGAGGGAGCAGAGGGATGCAGGAGGGGGGAGGGAGCAGAGGGATGCAGGAGGGGGGAGGGAGCAGAGGGATACAGGAGGGGGGAGGGAGCAGAGGGATACAGGAGGGGGGAGGGAGCAGAGGGATACAGGAGGGGGGAGGGAGCGGAGGGATACAGGAGGGGGGAGGGAGCAGAGGGATACAGGAGGGGGGAGCAGAGGGATGCAGGAGGGGGGAGGGATACAGGAGGGGGGAGGAAGCAGAGGGATACAGGAGGGGGGAGGGAGCGGAGGGATACAGGAGGGGGGAGGGAGCAGAGGGATACAGGAAGGGGGAGGGAGCAGAGGGATGCAGGAGGGGGGGAGGGAGCAGAGGGATACAGGAGGGGGGGAGGGAGCAGAGGAATACAGGAGGGGGAGGGAGCAGAGGGATACAGGAGGGAGAAGAGGGATACAGGAGGGGGGAGGGAGCAGAGGGATGCAGGAGGGGGGGAGGGAGCAGAGGGATACAGGAGGGGGAGCAGAGGGATACAGGAGGGGGAGGGATACGGGGGGAGGGAGCAGAGGGATACAGGAGGGGGGAGGGAGCAGAGGGATACAGGAGGGGGGAGGGAGCAGAGGGATGCAGGAGGGGGGGGAGGGAGCAGAGGGATGCAGGAGGGGGGAGGGAGCAGAGGGATACAGAAGGGGGAGGGAGCAGAGGGATGCAGGAGGGGGGGAGGGAGCAGAGGGATGCAGGAGGGGGGGAGCAGAGGGATGCAGGAGGGGGGGAGGGATACAGGAGGGGGGAGGGAGCAGAGGGATACAGGAGGGGGAAGGGAGCAGAGGGATGCAGGAGGGGGGGCAGAGGGATACAGGAGGGGGAGGGAGCAGAGGGATACAGGAGGGGGGAGGGAGCAGAGGGATGCAGGAGGGGGGGAGGGAGCAGAGGGATACAGGGAGGGAGCAGAGGGATACAGGAGGGGGAGGGATACAGGAGGGGGGAGGGAGCAGAGGGATACAGGAGGGGGGAGGGAGCAGAGGGATACAGGAAGGGGGAGGGAGCAGAGGGATGCAGGAGGGGGGGAGGGAGCAGAGGGATACAGGAGGGGGGAGGGAGCAGAGGGATACAGGAGGGGGAGGGATACGGGGGGGGAGCAGAGGGATACAGGAGGGGGAGGGAGCAGATGGATACAGGAGGGGGGAGGGAGCAGAGGGATGCAGGAGGGGGGAGGGAGCAGAGGGATACAGGAGGGGGGGAGGGAGCAGAGGGATACAGGAGGGGGGGAGGGAGCAGAGGGATACAGGAGGGGGAGGGATACGGGGGGGAGCAGAGGGATACAGGAGGGGGGAGGGAGCAGAGGGATACAGGAGGGGGGAGGGAGCAGAGGGATACAGGAGGGGGGAGGGAGCAGAGGGATACAGGAGGGGGAGGGATACGGGGGGGGGGGGAGCAGAGGGATACAGGAGGGGGGAGGGAGCAGAGGGATACAGGAGGGGGGAGGGAGCAGAGGGATACAGGAGGGGGGGAGGGAGCAGAGGGATACAGGAGGGGGGGAGGGAGCAGAGGGATACAGGAGGGGGAGGGATACGGGGGGAGCAGAGGGATACAGGAGGGGGGAGGGAGCAGAGGGATACAGGAGGGGGGAGGGAGCAGAGGGATACAGGAGGGGGGAGGGAGCAGAGGGATACAGGAGGGGGGGAGGGAGCAGAGGGATACAGGAGGTGGGGAGGGAGCAGAGGGATACAGGAGGGGGAGGGATACGGGGGGGAGCAGAGGGATACAGGAGGGGGGAGGGAGCAGAGGGATACAGGAGGGGGGAGGGAGCAGAGGGATACAGGAGGGGGGGAGGGAGCAGAGGGATACAGGAGGGGGAGGGATACGGGGGGGGAGCAGAGGGATACAGGAGGGGGGAGGGAGCAGAGGGATACAGGAGGGGGGGAGGGAGCAGAGGGATACAGGAGGGGGAGGGATACGGGGGGGGGAGCAGAGGGATACAGGAGGGGGGAGGGAGCAGAGGGATACAGGAGGGGGGGAGGGATACAGGAGGGGGGGAGGGAGCAGAGGGATACAGGAGGGGGAGGGATACGGGGGGGGAGCAGAGGGATACAGGAGGGGGAGGGAGCAGAGGGATACAGGAGGGGGGGAGGGAGCAGAGGGATACAGGAGGGGGGAGGGAGCAGAGGGATACAGGAGGGGGGAGCAGAGGGATACAGGAGGGGGGAGGGAGCAGAGGGATACAGGAGGGGGGAGGGAGCAGAGGGATACAGGGGGGGGAGCAGAGGGATACAGGAGGGGGTAGGGAGCAGAGGGATACAGGAGGGGGGGAGGAAGCAGAGGGATACAGGAGGGGGGGAGGGAGCAGAGGGATACAGGAGGGGGAGGGATACGGGGGGGAGCAGAGGGATACAGGAGGGGGGAGGGAGCAGAGGGATACAGGAGGGGGAGGGATACGGGGGGGAGCAGAGGGATACAGGAGGGGGGAGGGAGCAGAGGGATACAGGAGGGGGGGGGGAGGGATACAGGAGGGGGGGGGGAGGGAGCAGAGGGATACAGGAGGGGGAGGGATACGGGGGGGAGCAGAGGGATACAGGAGGGGGGAGGGAGCAGAGGGATACAGGAGGGGGGGAGGGAGCAGAGGGATACAGGAGGGGGGGGAGCAGAGGGATACAGGAGGGGGGAGGGAGCAGAGGGATACAGGAGGGGGGAGGGAGCAGAGGGATACAGGGGGGGGGAGCAGAGGGATACAGGAGGGGGTAGGGAGCAGAGGGATACAGGAGGGGGTAGGGAGCAGAGGGATACAGGAGGGGGAGGGATACGGGGGAGAGCAGAGGGATACAGGAGGGGGGGGAGCAGAGGGATACAGGAGGGGGGAGGGAGCAGAGGGATACAGGAGGGGGAGGGATACGGGGGGGGAGCAGAGGGATACAGGAGGGGGGAGGGAGCAGAGGGATACAGGAGGGGGAGGGATACGGGGGGGAGCAGAGGGATACAGGAGGGGGGGAGCAGAGGGATACAGGAGGGGGTAGGGAGCAGAGGGATACAGGAGGGGGTAGGGAGCAGAGGGATACAGGAGGGGGAGGGATACGGGGGGGGAGCAGAGGGATACAGGAGGGGGGGGGAGCAGAGGGATACAGGAGGGGGGAGGGAGCAGAGGGATACAGGGGGGGGAGCAGAGGGATACAGGAGGGGGTAGGGAGCAGAGGGATACAGGAGGGGGTAGGGAGCAGAGGGATACAGGAGGGGGAGGGATACGGGGGGGGAGCAGAGGGATACAGGAGGGGGGGGGGAGCAGAGGGATACAGGAGGGGGGAGGGAGCAGAGGGATACAGGAGGGGGAGGGATACGGGGGGGAGCAGAGGGATACAGGAGGGGGGAGGGAGCAGAGGGATACAGGAGGGGGAGGGATACGGGGGGGAGCAGAGGGATACAGGAGGGGGGGAGCAGAGGGATACAGGAGGGGGGAGGGAGCAGAGGGATACAGGAGGGGGAGGGGGACGGGGGGGGAGCAGAGGGATACAGGAGGGGGGAGGGAGCAGAGGGATACAGGAGGGGGAGGGATACGGGGGGGGGAGCAGAGGGATACAGGAGGGGGGGGAGCAGAGGGATACAGGAGGGGGTAGGGAGCAGAGGGATACAGGAGGGGGGAGGGAGCAGAGGGATACAGGGGGGGGGAGCAGAGGGATACAGGAGGGGGTAGGGAGCAGAGGGATACAGGAGGGGGTAGGGAGCAGAGGGATACAGGAGGGGGAGGGATACGGGGGGGGAGCAGAGGGATACAGGAGGGGGGGGAGCAGAGGGATACAGGAGGGGGGAGGGAGCAGAGGGATACAGGAGGGGGAGGGATACGGGGGGGGAGCAGAGGGATACAGGAGGGGGGAGGGAGCAGAGGGATACAGGAGGGGGAGGGATACGGGGGGGGGAGCAGAGGGATACAGGAGGGGGGGGGAGCAGAGGGATACAGGAGGGGGAGGGATACGGGGGGGGAGCAGAGGGATACAGGAGGGGGGAGGGAGCAGAGGGATACAGGAGGGGGAGGGATACGGGGGGGGAGCAGAGGGTTACAGGAGGGGGGGGGAGCAGAGGGATACAGGAGGGGGTAGGGAGCAGAGGGATACAGGAGGGGGTAGGGAGCAGAGGGATACAGGAGGGGGAGGGATACGGGGGGGAGCAGAGGGATACAGGAGGGGGGGAGCAGAGGGATACAGGAGGGGGGAGGGAGCAGAGGGATACAGGAGGGGGAGGGATACGGGGGGGAGCAGAGGGATACAGGAGGGGGGAGGGAGCAGAGGGATACAGGAGGGGGAGGGATACGGGGGGGGAGCAGAGGGATACAGGAGGGGGGAGCAGAGGGATACAGGAGGGGGTAGGGAGCAGAGGGATACAGGAGGGGGTAGGGAGCAGAGGGATACAGGAGGGGGAGGGATACGGGGGGGAGCAGAGGGATACAGGAGGGGGGGAGCAGAGGGATACAGGAGGGGGGAGGGAGCAGAGGGATACAGGAGGGGGAGGGATACGGGGGGGAGCAGAGGGATACAGGAGGGGGGAGGGAGCAGAGGGATACAGGAGGGGGAGGGATACGGGGGGGGAGCAGAGGGATACAGGAGGGGGTAGGGAGCAGAGGGATGCAGGAGGCAAAGAAAATATATAAGGGGTCCATATAGTGAACTTGGTGTTGAGTTATTCACTTTGCGGTCATCACAAAGGTTATTCACTTTGCGGTCATCACAAAGGACAAGGGGGCGCTCTTTACATCTAGAGGAAAAAGAGATTTCACCTCCAAATACGGAAAGGTTTCTTCACAGTAATGCCGCGTACACACGATCGATTTTCTCGATGAGAAAAACGTCATTTTTTTTTTCGCCGAGAAAAACGATCGTCTGTGGGCTTTATGTCGTTTTTCTCGTCTAGAAAAACGGCATAAAAAACTACGAGAAAATTTAGAACATGTTCTAAATTTTCTCATCGTTTTTTCCATCATTTTTTTCCGCGGCAGTTTTCCCATAGGGAGACACTGCCGCGGAGCCCACAGACGGTCGTTTTTCTCGTCAAGAGAAAAAATGACGGGAAAAACGACCGTGTGTAGGGAACCAAGCGGTTCCCTCGTTTTTCCTGTCATTATTCACGGCGGTTTTTTAACCACCATGAATAATGATCGTGTGTACGCGGCATAAGAGCTGTGAAAATGTGGAACAGACTCCCTGCAGAGGTGGATCTGGCCAGATCAGTAGATTGCTATAAGAAAGTCCCGGATTCTTTCCTAAATGTACAGAATATAACTGGGTGACATTTATAGGTAAAGGTGATCCGGGGAAAATCCGATTGCCTCTCGGGGGATCAGGAAGGAATTTTTTCCCCTGCTGTAGCAGATTGGATCGGCTCTGCTGGGGGATCATCACCTTCCTCTGGATCACCTGTGGGTATAGAATTGGGTATTTGGGATGTATGATATTATTATTTTATGGTTGAACTGGATGGACTTGTGTCTTTTTTCAACCTGACTAACTATGTAACTATGTAAAAGGGAGGCTGAAGTAAGGTGGAAATAAAGAGGCGGCAGGGAGAATTTCCTTTCCCCAATATTTAGTGACTTGCAATGGTCACAAGTAAAGCACAAAATTGCAAATACATTAAACTATCAATAAAAATGAAATATTAGGATAAACCAGGAATCACTAAATGGAGGACCACGGCCCAGATTCTGACCGAGCCTCTGTCCCATCCAGACCCACGGTCACCCCGCGGGATCACGGGACTGACTCCAAATCACGGGACGGTCCCGTGGAATTGGGGATGGTTGGGAGGTATGCTGTAGGTACAATTAGAGAGGAAAACTTTACTTCCTCTTTAAAGTGGTTGTGAAGGCAGAAGGTGCATTGTATGCATTAGGATACAAAACCTGTGTGTAGCAGCCGCCCCAGCACCCCCTAATTACTTACCTGAGCCCCCTCTTGCTCCAGCGATGTCCACGAGTGTCTAAGCCGTCCAGGACACTCCTCCTGATTGGCTGAGACACAGCAGTGGTACCATTGGCTCCTGCGGCTGTCAATCAAAGTCAGTCAGCCAATCAGGGGAAAGAGGGGCAGGGCTCCGTGTCTGAATGGACACATGGAGCTGTGACTCGGCTCGGGTTTCCCCATAGAGAGCTGCTGGCTGTGGGGGCACTCGATAGGAGGGAGGGGCCTGGATTAGCAAAGGGGGACCCAAGAAGAGGAGGATCGGGCTGCTCTGTGAAAAACCAATTGCACAGAGGAGGGAAGTATAACAGGTTTGTTATTTTAAAAAAATTAGACTTTACAATCAATTTAATGTTCTTAACAATTGTTCTTCTTTTCCATATTTAGTGTCAGGAGCCAGGATAACACTGAATGGAGAGAGGGAGGTAACTTTCCAGATGAACTAGCAGGTGATTGGTTGCAGTCCTAGTAACCAATCACTAGCTTATAATATGAAAAGTCAGCTCCCGCCCTCCATTCAGTGCAGCTGTGCTTCCCGCTCTCTGCAAGTTAGGAGAGCATGGGCAAGAGGACATAGCTGTAAGTGGGGGGGGGGGGGGGTGACATGAAGGGGGTGGTGCTATATGTGTGTGAGGGTGATTTTATTAAGGGGGCAAAGCACATTATTGGGGGGAGGGTGACGTGGAAGGGGAAAGTGCTGCGGGAGGAGGGTGGTGTGAAGAGGGGCGGTGCTGTGGGAGGGGGGTGTAAAGGGAGGGGAGGGGGGTAGAAATGTAAAGGAGGCAGGTGCTGTATATGTGTGTGGGAGGGGGGATTTAAAGGGGGAGCAGTGCTGTGGGGGAGATATGAAGGGGGGTAGTGTTGTGGGGTGGGAATGTGAAGGAAGGGCAATGCAGTGGGGTGGGGATGTAATGTAAAGGAGGGCAGTGGACACTAATGTGAAGTGGTGGACTGTGATGTAGGGAGGGGGGGACTGTGATGTGCGGAGGGGGGGACTGTGATGTGCGGAGGGGGGGACTGTGATGTGCGGGGGGGGACTGTGATGTGCAGGGGGGACTGTGATGTGCGGGTGGGGGGGACTGTGATGTGTGGGTGGGGGACTGTGATGTGTGGGTGGGGGACTGTGATGTGCGGCTGGGGGGGACTGTGATGTGTGGGTGGGGGACTGTGATGTGTGGGTGGGGGACTGTGATGTGTGCGTGGGGGACTGTGATGTGTGCGTGGGGGACTGTGATGTGCTGGGGGGCTGTGGTGTGGGTGGGGGACTGTGATGTGCGGGTGGGGGGGACTGTGATGTGTGGGTGGGGGACTGTGATATGTGGGTGGGGGACTGTGATGTGTGCGTGGGGGACTGTGATGTGCTGGGGGGCTGTGGTGTGGGTGGGGGACTGTGATGTGCGGGTGGGGGGGGACTGTGATGTGCGGGTGGGGGGGGGGACTGTGATGTGCGGAGGGGGGGGGGAATGTGCGGGTGGGGGGACTGTGATGTGTGGGTGGGGGGGACTGTGATGTGCGGGTGGGGGGGACTGTGATGTGCGGGTGGGGGGACTGTGATGTGTGGGTGGGGGACTGTGATATGTGGGTGGGGGACTGTGATGTGTGCGTGGGGGACTGTGATGTGCTGGGGGGCTGTGGTGTGGGTGGGGGACTGTGATGTGCGGGTGGGGGGGGGACTGTGATGTGCGGGTGGGGGGGGGACTGTGATGTGCGGAGGGGGGGGGGAATGTGCGGGTGGGGGGACTGTGATGTGTGGGTGGGGGGGACTGTGATGTGCGGGTGGGGGGGACTGTGATGTGCGGGTGGGGGGACTGTGATGTGTGGGTGGGGGACTGTGATGTGCGGGTGGGGGGGACTGTGATGTGTGGGTGGGGGGGACTGTGATGTGTGGGTGGGGGAATGTGATATGTGGGTGGGGGACTGTGATGTGTGCGTGGGGGACTGTGATGTGCTGGGGGGCTGTGGTGTGGGTGGGGGACTGTGATGTGCGGGTGGGGGGGGACTGTGATGTGCGGGTGGGGGGACTGTGATGTGCGGAGGGGGGGACTGTGATGTGCGGAGGGGGGACTGTGATGTGCGGGGGGGACTGTGATGTGCGGGTGGGGGGACTGTGATGTGTGGGTGGGGGACTGTGATGTGCGGCTGGGGGGGACTGTGATGTGTGGGTGGGGGACTGTGATGTGTGGGTGGGGGACTGTAATGTGCGCGTGGGGGACTGTGATGTGCTGGGGGGCTGTGGTGTGGGTGGGGGACTGTGATGTGCGGGTGGGGGGGACTGTGATGTGCGGGTGGGAGGGGGACTGTGATGTGCGGAGGGGGGGGAATGTGCGGGTGGGGGGACTGTGATGTGTGGGTGGGGGGGGGACTGTGATGTGCGGGTGGGGGGGACTGTGATGTGTGGGTGGGGGGACTGTGATGTGTGGGTGGGGGACTGTGATGTGCGGGTGGGGGGGACTGTGATGTGCGGGTGGGGGGGACTGTGATGTGTGGGTGGGGGAATGTGATATGTGGGTGGGGGACTGTGATGTGTGCGTGGGGGACTGTGATGTGCTGGGGGGCTGTGGTGTGGGTGGGGGACTGTGATGTGCGGGTGGGGGGGGACTGTGATGTGCGGGTGGGGGGGACTGTGATGTGCGGAGGGGGGGGACTGTGATGTGCGGGGGGGGACTGTGATGTGCGGGTGGGGGGGACTGTGATGTGTGGGTGGGGGACTGTGATGTGTGGGTGGGGGACTGTGATGTGCGGCTGGGGGGGACTGTGATGTGTGGGTGGGGGACTGTAATGTGTGCGTGGGGGACTGTGATGTGCTGGGGGGCTGTGGTGTGGGTGGGGGACTGTGATGTGTGGGTGGGGGACTGTGATGTGCGGGTGGGGGGGACTGTGATGTGTGGGTGGGGGGGACTGTGATGTGTGGGTGGGGGAATGTGATATGTGGGTGGGGGACTGTGATGTGTGAGTGGGGGACTGTGATGTGCTGGGGGGCTGTGGTGTGGGTGGGGGACTGTGATGTGCGGGTGGGGGGGACTGTGATGTGCGGGTGGGGGGGGACTGTGATGTGCGGAGGGGGGGACTGTGATGTGCGGAGGGGGGGACTGTGATGTGCGGGGGGGGCCTGTGATGTGCGGGTGGGGGGGACTGTGATGTGTGGGTGGGGGACTGTGATGTGTGGGTGGGGGACTGTGATGTGCGGCTGGGGGGGACTGTGATGTGTGGGTGGGGGACTGTGATGTGCTGGGGGGCTGTGGTGTGGGTGGGGGACTGTGATGTGCGGGGGGGACTGTGATGTGCGGGTGGGGGGGACTGTGATGTGTGGGTGGGGGACTGTGATGTGCGGCTGGGGGGGACTGTGATGTGTGGGTGGGGGACTGTGATGTGTGCGTGGGGGACTGTGATGTGCTGGGGGGCTGTGGTGTGGGTGGGGGACTGTGATGTGCGGGGGGGACTGTGATGTGCGGGTGGGGGGGACTGTGATGTGTGGGTGGGGGACTGTGATGTGCGGCTGGGGGGGACTGTGATGTGTGCGTGGGGGACTGTGATGTGCTGGGGGGCTGTGGTGTGGGTGGGGGACTGTGATGTGCGGCTGGGGGGGACTGTGATGTGCGGGTGGGGGGGACTGTGATGTGTGGGTGGGGGACTGTGATGTGTGGGTGGGGGACTGTGATGTGCTGGGGGGGCTGTGGTGTGGGTGGGGGACTGTGATGTGCTGGGGGGGCTGTGGTGTGGGTGGGGGACTGTGATGTGCTGGGGGGCTGTGGTGTGGGTGGGGGACTGTGATGTGCGGGTGGGGGGGACTGTGATGTGCGGGTGGGGGGGACTGTGATGTGCGGGTGGGGGGGACTGTGATGTGTGGGTGGGGGACTGTAATGTGTGCGTGGGGGACTGTGATGTGCTGGGGGGACTGTGATGTGCGGGTGGGGGGGACTGTGATGTGTGGGTGGGGGACTGTAATGTGTGCGTGGGGGACTGTGATGTGCTGGGGGGGCTGTGGTGTGGGTGGGGGACTGTGATGTGCGGGTGGGGGGGGACTGTGATGTGCGGAGGGGGGGGACTGTGATGTGCAGAGGGGGGTTTGGGTTATGCGGGGGGGGGGGGGGACTGATGTAGGAACAGGATTGTAATATAAGGTGGAGGATGGGGAGGATCGAAGTCGTCGCACAAACATGCGATTCGGGCCTCTGCTGGAAGAACATTTTATTGGGTGAATTTCCATGAGAAGAATTTATAGAGAACTCACCTCTCCTCCATCAGTTCTCGGATGGACGGCACCGACGGTCCAGACCCCAGGTGGGTGTAATAAGGTCCTTCATCCTTCTCATTGATTTGCTCTATAAACAGAAAACACAATAAGAATGAAATATCCATATTTACAAAGAACAAAACATAACAAGAAATACAATCACAGTATGATATCACTTATACACTATATCACCAAAAGTATTGGGACGCCTGCCTTTACACACACATGACCTTTTAATGCCCCCCCCCCAGTCTTAGTCCGGAGGGTTCAATATTGAGGGGGAGGAAGGAGAGGGATATGGGGGGATGGAGAGGGATATGGGAGGGGGGGAGGGATATAGGGGGGAAGGGAGGAAAGGGATACAGGAGGGGGAGGGAGGAGAGGGATACGGAGGGAGGAGGGGGGAGGGAGGAGAGGGATACGGGGGGGAAGGGAGGAGAGGGATACGGGAGGGAGGGGAGGGGGAGGGATATGGGCGGGAGGAGAGCGATACGGGGGGGAGGGAGGAGAGGGATACGGAGGGGGAGGGAGGAGAGGGATACAGGAGGGGGGAGGGAGGAGAGGGATACAGGGGGGGAGGGAGGAGGACATTGGACAAGGCTAGGTGTCTGGAGTTGGCCAAAGTGAAAAGTTTTTTTTGCGTTGGTGGCGCCCCCTGGCCTCAGTGCAAGAGCCTCATGCTAAATGGCAATGGATTATTGATTTTGTCCTCTGGAATCTTCAGAGTTATTGATTATGGATGTTTCTGATCACGTTGTCTTTCAATCATTCATAGCAAGAGATTTATTTACAGTTTAGATAAATGTGTTGAGCAGAAGGTCTATAAATATGAAAGTCACTAATCTCAGGACTTAAGCCGGAATTTTCACCCTCTGTCCCCAAATCTCCCCCATTCTGAAAGCCAGAATTTCATATTCAGAGGCCCCAACTATCACTCTCTATGAACTGGACTCCTCCATTCACTCTCTATGGACTGGACTCCTCCATTCACTCTCTATGGACTCCTCCATTCACTCTCTATGGACTGGACTCCTCCATTCACTCTCTATGAACTGGACTCCTCCATTCAGTCTCTATGGACTGGACTCCTCCATTCACTCTCTATGGACTGGACTCCTCCATTCACTCTCTATGGACTCCTCCATTCACTCTCTATGGACTGGACTCCTCCATTCACTCTCTATGGACTCCTCCATTCACTCTCTATGGACTGGACTCCTCCATTCACTCTCTATGGACTCCTCCATTCACTCTCTATGGACTGGACTCCTCCATTCACTCTCTATGGACTGGACTCCTCCATTCAGTCTCTATGGACTGGACTCCTCCATTCAGTCTCTATGGACTGGACTCCTCCATTCACTCTCTATGGACTGGACTCAGCCATTCACTCTCTATGGACTGGACTCCTCCATTCACTCTCTATGGACTGGACTCCTCCATTCACTCTCTAGGGACTGGACTCCTCCATTCACTCTCTAGGGACTGGACTCCTCCATTCACTCTCTATGGACTGGACTCCTCCATTCACTCTCTATGGACTGGACTCCTCCATTCAGTCTCTATGGACTGGACTCCTCCATTCAGTCTCTATGGACTGGACTCCTCCATTCAGTCTCTATGGACTGGACTCCTCCATTCACTCTCTATGGACTCCTCCATTCACTCTCTATGGACTGGACTCAGCCATTCACTCTCTATGAACTGGATTCCTCCATTCACTCTCTATGGACTGGACTCCTCCATTCACTCTCTATGGACTGGACTCCTCCATTCACTCTCTAGGGACTGGACTCCTCCATTCACTCTCTATGGACTGGACTCCTCCATTCACTCTCTATGGACTGGACTCCTCCATTCACTCTATGGACTGGACTCCTCCATTCACTCTCTATGGACTGGACTCCTCCATTCAGTCTCTATGGACTGGACTCCTCCATTCACTCTCTATGGACTCCTCCATTCACTCTTTATGGACTGGACTCCTCCATTCACTCTCTATGGACTGGACTCCTCCATTCACTCTCTAGGGACTGGACTCCTCCATTCACTCTCTAGGGACTGGACTCCTCCATTCACTCTCTATGGACTGGACTCCTCCATTCACTCTCTATGGACTGGACTCCTCCATTCACTCTCTATGGACTGGACTCCTCCATTCACTCTCTATGGACTGGACTCCTCCATTCAGTCTCTATGAACTGGACTCCTCCATTCACTCTCTGTGGACTGGACTCCTCCATTCACTCTCTATGGACTGGGCTCCTCCATTCAGTCTCTATGGACTGGACTCCTCCATTAAGTCTCTATGGACTGGACTCCTCCATTCACTATCTATGGACTGGACTCTTCCATTCACTCTCTATGGACTGGACTCCTCCATTTACTCTCTATGGACTGGACTCCTCCATTCACTCTCTATGGACTGGACTCCTCCATTCACTCTCTAGGGACTGGACTCCTCCATTCACTCTCTAGGGACTGGACTCCTCCATTCACTCTCTATGGACTGGACTCCTCCATTCACTCTCTATGGACTGGACTCCTCCATTCACTCTCTATGGACTGGACTCCTCCATTCACTCTCTAGGGACTGGACTCCTCCATTCACTCTCTAGGGACTGGACTCCTCCATTCAGTCTCTATGGACTGGACTCCTCCATTCACTCTCTAGGGACTGGACTCCTGTATTCACTCTCTAGGGTTCTGGACTCCTCCATTTACTCTCTATGGACTCCTCCATTCACTCTCTATGGACTGGACTCCTCCATTCACTCTCTATGGACTGGACTCCTCCATTCACTCTCTATGGACTGGACTCCTCCATTGAGTCTCTATGAACTGGACTCCTCCATTCACTCTCTGTGGACTGGACTCCTCCATTCACTCTCTATGGACTGGACTCCTCCATTCAGTCTCTATGGACTGGACTCCTCCATTCAGTCTCTATGGACTGGACTCCTCCATTCACTCTCTATGGACTGGACTCCTCCATTCACTCTCTATGGACTGGACTCCCCCATTCACTCTCTATGGACTGGACTCCTCCATTCACTCTCTAGGGACTGGACTCTTCCATTCACTCTCTATGGACTGGACTCCCCCATTCACTCTCTATGGACTGGACTCCTCCATTCACTCTCTAGGGACTGGACTCCTTCATTCAGTCTCTATGGACTGGACTCCTCCATTCACTCTCTATGGACTGGACTCCTCCATTCACTCTCTATGGACTGGACTCCTCCATTCACTCTCTATGGACTGGACTCCTCCATTCAGTCTCTATGGACTGGACTCCTCCATTCACTCTCTATGGACTGGACTCCTCCATTCACTCTCTAGGGACTGGACTCCTCCATTCACTCTCTATGGACTGGACTCCTCCATTCACTCTCTATGGACTGGACTCCTCCATTCACTCTCTAGGGACTGGACTCCTTCATTCAGTCTCTATGGACTGGACTCCTCCATTCACTCTCTAGGGACTGGACTCCTCCATTCACTCTCTATGGACTGGACTCCTCCATTCACTCTCTATGGACTGGACTCCTCCATTCAGTCTCTATGGACTGGACTCCTCCATTCACTCTCTATGGACTGGACTCCTCCATTCACTCTCTAGGGACTGGACTCCTCCATTCAGTCTCTATGGACTGGACTCCTCCATTCACTCTCTATGGACTGGACTCCTCCATTCACTCTCTAGGGACTGGACTCCTTCATTCAGTCTCTATGGACTGGACTCCTCCATTCACTCTCTAGGGACTGGACTCCTCCATTCACTCTCTATGGACTGGACTCCTCCATTCACTCTCTATGCACTGGACTCCTCCATTCACTCTCTAGGGACTGGACTCCTCCATTCAGTCTCTATGGACTGGACTCCTCCATTCACTCTCTAGGGACTGGACTCCTCCATTCACTCTCTAGGGTTCTGGACTCCTCCATTCACTCTCTATGGACTCCTCCGTTCACTCTCTATGGACTGGACTCCTCCATGGACCTGTACATTGTGATTGGAGGTTCCTGAGCAGTCAGCCTCCCTTTGTAGGACATATACGGCCAGCACAGGGGTGAGGTTGGTCGGCACATCTACCTTGTTGCACTGGGGTCCTCGTTTCCAATCCCAACCATGGAACTACCTGCATGGAGTTTGCACGTCCTCCTTTTGCATGCGTAGGGTTTCCTCCCGGTCCGCCGGTTTCCTCCCAAAGACATGCTGGGGGGGTAACTGGCTCTGGTAAGAATGTGAATTAGGAGATTGGAAGCTCCTCGAGGACATGGACTGGCCTGAGTGTGAGATATAAATACCAATAATAAATAATATGAGGATTGAAATCGGTATCCCATCCCCCCCAGTTGTGTCTCTGAGGAGATCCGGTGGACCCCCTTCCAGTCCGGGAAATGACCAGAAGAATGGTGGATCATGTCGGGGGGGGGGGGTCAGCGAGAGTTCTGATGCTCAGGGTGTGTGCAGACCAGCCAGGTGGTGTTAAACAGGTTTTTAACCTCAGCCTGACTCTATGAAAGGTCTTCGTGTTGTGGAAGAAGTCCTGCCACGTCCCTGCCCTGAATATACCACGTCCCTGCCCTGAAGATACCTCGTCCCTGCCCTGGAGATACCACGTCCCTGCCCTGAAGATACCACGTCCCTGCCCTGAAGATACCACGTCCCTGCCCTGAAGATGCCTCTTCCCTGCCCTGAATATACCACGTCCCTGCCCTAAAGATACCACGTCCCTGCCCTGAAGATACCACGTCCCTGCCCTGAAGATACCACGTGTCTGCCCTGAATATGCCACGTCCCTGCCCTGAAGATGCCACGTCCCTGCCCTGAAGATACCACGTCTCTGCCCTGAATATACCACGTCCCTGCCCTGAAGATACCACGTCCCTGCCCTGAAGATACCTCGTGCCTGCCCTGAATATACCACGTCCCTGCCCTGAAGATACCACGTCCCTGCCCTGAAGATACCACGTCCCTGCCCTGAAGATACCACGTCCCTGCCCTGAAGATACCTCTTCCCTGCCCTGAATATACCACGTCCCTGCCCTGAAGATACCACGTCCCTGCCCTAAATATACCACGTCCCTGCCCTGAAGATGCCACGTCCCTGCCCTGAATATACCACGTCCCTGCCCTGAAGATACCCCGTACCTGCCCTGGTCCCTGCCCTGAAGATGCCTCGTCCCTGCCCTGAAGATGCCACTTCCCTGCCCTGAAGATGCCACTTCCCTGCCCTGAAGATACCACTTCCCTGCCCTGAAGATGCCACTTCCCTGCCCTGAAGATACCACTTCCCTGCCCTGAAGATACCACGTCCCTGCCCTGAAGATACCTCGTCCCTGCCCTGAAGATACCTCGTCCCTGCCCTGAAGATACCACGTCCCTGCCCTGAAGATACCTCGTCCCTGCCCTGAAGATACCTCGTTCCTGCCCTGAAGATACCATGTCCCTGCCCTGAAGATACCACGTCCCTGCCCTGAAGATACCACGTCCCTGCCCTGAAGATACCACGTCCCTGCCCTGAAGATACCTCGTCCCTGCCCTGAAGATACCTCGTCCCTGCCCTGAAGATGCCTCGTCCCTGCCCTGAAGATGCCTCCTCCCTGCCCTGAAGATGCCACTTCCCTGCCCTGAAGATACCACGTCCCTGCCCTGAAGATACCTCGTCCCTGCCCTGAAGATACCACGTCCCTGCCCTAAAGATACCACGTCCCTGCCCTGAAGATACCACGTCCCTACGCTGAAGATACCACATCCAGGCCCTGAAGATACCACGTCCCTGTCCTGAAGATACCACGTCCCTGCCCTGAAGATACCACGTCCCTGTCCTGAAGATACCTCGTCCCTGCCCTGAAGATACCTCGTCCCTGCCCTGAAGATACCACGACCCTGCCCTGAAGATACCACGACCCTGCCCTGAAGATACCACGTCCCTGCCCTAAAGATACCTCGTCCCTGTCCTGAAGATACCTCGTCCCTGCCCTGAAGATACCACGTCCCTGCCCTGAAGATACCTCATCCCTGCCCTGAAAATACCACGTCCCTGCCCTGAAGATACCACGTCCCTGCCCTGAAGATACCTCGTCCCTGCCCTGAAGATACCACGTCCCTGCCCTGAAGATACCACGTCCCTGCCCTGAAGATACCACGTCCCTGCCCTGAAGATACCTCGTCCCTGCCCTGAAGATACCTCGTCTCTGCCCTGAAGATACCTCGTCCCTGCCCTGAAGATACCTCATCCCTGCCCTGAAGATACCACGTCCCTGTGGCTCCAAGGATTACAGACCGTGGCTTTCACCTCCCACATCATGAAGACCTTGGAGAAACTTGTTTTACATCAGTTACGGCCCGTGGTTGGTAAATATTTAAACACATTGTAGTTTGCCTACCAGCTGAGACTGGGAGTTGAGGATTCTATCATCCTCCTGCTAAGTCACATTTCTGTACACCTCCAGCGAGAGATGTGAGGGTCATTTTTTGTGATTTCTCCAGTGCATTTGATACTATCGGGCCGTGGATTTCGTAGATTGTAGACCTGACTGCATGATCGCAGCATGTGCGTTTTCAGGGCTGTGTGTCAGATAGGATGGCCAGAAATATTGGGACAGTTCTCTCTCCCCTCCTCTTTATTGTCTATAAAACTGATTTCAGCTCCCAGACAGAGTCTTGCCAACTTCAGATGTTTTCTAATGACTCTGCAGTAGTGGGGAATGGAAGAGACACACAGAGTGAGGAGGATCATCTGTATCTAAATGTGACAAAGACAAAGGAGCTGGTTGTGGATTTGAGAAAAGCTGGTTGTGGATTTGAGAAAGAGGTAGGCACCGGTGACCCCGTCTCCCTCTGAGGAGCGCATATGGAAGGCACCGGTGACCCCGATCTCCCTCCGAGGAGCGCATATGGAAGTCACCGGTGACCCCGATCTCCATCCGAGGAGCGCATATGGAAGGCACCAGTGACCCCCTTCTCCCTCCGAGGAGTGCATATGGAAGGCACCAGTCACCCCGATCTCCATCCGAGGAGCGCATATGGAAGGCACCAGTGACCCCAATCTCCATCTGAGGAGCGCATATGGAAGGCACCAGTGACCCCCTTCTCCCTCCGAGGAGTGCATATGGAAGGCACCAGTCACCCCGATCTCCATCCGAGGAGCGCATATGGAAGGCACCAGTGACCCCGATCTCCATCCGAGGAGCGCATATAGAAGTCACCGGTGACCCCCTTCTCCCCTTCTCCCTCCGAGGAGCGCATATGGAAGTCACCGGTGACCCCCTTCTCCCTCCGAGGAGCGCATATGGAAGGCACCAGTGACACCCTTCTCCCTCCGAGGAGCGCATATGGAAGGCACCAGTCACCCCGATCTCCATCCGAGGAGCGCATATGGAAGGCACAAGTCACCCCGATCTCCATCCGAGGAGCGCATATGGAAGGCACCGGTGACCCCGATCTCCATCTGAGGAGCGCATATGGAAGGCACCAGTGACCCCGATCTCCATCCGAGGAGCGCATATGGAAGGCACCGGTGACCCCCTTCTCCATCTGAGGAGCGCATATGGAAGGCACAAGTCACCCCGATCTCCATCCGAGGAGCGCATATGGAAGGCACCGGTGACCCCGATCTCCATCTGAGGAGCGCATATGGAAGGCACCAGTGACCCCGATCTCCATCCGAGGAGCGCATATGGAAGGCACCAGTGACCCCGATCTCCATCCGAGGAGCGCATATGGAAGGCACCGGTGACCCCCTTCTCCCTCCGAGGAGCGCATATGGAAGGCACCAGTCACCCCGATCTCCATCCGAGGAGCGCATATGGAAGGCACCGGTGACCCCGATCTCCATCTGAGGAGTGGATGTGGAAGACACCGGTGACCCCCTTCTCCATCTGAGGAGTGGATGTAGAAGACACTGGTGATGACCCCCTTCTCCATCTGAGGAGTGGATGTTGAAGACACCGGTGACCCCCTTCTCCATCTGAGGAGCGGATATGGAAGTCACCGGTGACCCCGATCTCCATCCGAGGAGCGCATATGGAAGGCACCAGTGACCCCCTTCTCCCTCCGAGGAGTGCATATGGAAGGCACCAGTCACCCCGATCTCCATCCGAGGAGCGCATATGGAAGGCACCAGTGACCCCGATCTCCATCCGAGGAGCGCATATAGAAGTCACCGGTGACCCCCTTCTCCCCTTCTCCCTCCGAGGAGCGCATATGGAAGTCAACGGTGACCCCCTTCTCCCTCCGAGGAGCGCATATGGAAGGAACCAGTGACACCCTTCTCCCTCCGAGGAGCGCATATGGAAGGCACCAGTCACCCCGATCTCCATCCGAGGAGCGCATATGAAAGGCACAAGTCACCCCGATCTCCATCCGAGGAGTGCATATGGAAGTCACCGGTGACCCCGATCACCATCCGAGGAGCGCATATGGAAGGCACCGGTGACCCCGATCTCCATCTGAGGAGCGCATATGGAAGGCACCAGTGACCCCGATCTCCATCCGAGGAGCGCATATGGAAGGCACCGGTGACCCCCTTCTCCATCTGAGGAGCGCATATGGAAGGCACAAGTCACCCCGATCTCCATCCGAGGAGCGCATATGGAAGGCACCGGTGACCCCGATCTCCATCTGAGGAGCGCATATGGAAGGCACCAGTGACCCCGATCTCCATCCGAGGAGCGCATATGGAAGGCACCAGTGACCCCGATCTCCATCCGAGGAGCGCATATGGAAGGCACCGGTGACCCCCTTCTCCCTCCGAGGAGCGCATATGGAAGGCACCAGTCACCCCGATCTCCATCCGAGGAGCGCATATGGAAGGCACCGGTGACCCCGATCTCCATCTGAGGAGTGGATGTGGAAGACACCGGTGACCCCCTTCTCCATCTGAGGAGTGGATGTAGAAGACACTGGTGATGACCCCCTTCTCCATCTGAGGAGTGGATGTTGAAGACACCGGTGACCCCCTTCTCCATCTGAGGAGCGGATATGGAAGTCACCGGTGACCCCGATCTCCATCCGAGGAGCGCATATGGAAGGCACCAGTGACCCCCTTCTCCCTCCGAGGAGTGCATATGGAAGGCACCAGTCACCCCGATCTCCATCCGAGGAGCGCATATGGAAGGCACCAGTGACCCCGATCTCCATCCGAGGAGCGCATATAGAAGTCACCGGTGACCCCCTTCTCCCCTTCTCCCTCCGAGGAGCGCATATGGAAGTCAACGGTGACCCCCTTCTCCCTCCGAGGAGCGCATATGGAAGGAACCAGTGACACCCTTCTCCCTCCAAGGAGCGCATATGGAAGGCACCAGTCACCCCGATCTCCATCCGAGGAGCGCATATGAAAGGCACAAGTCACCCCGATCTCCATCCGAGGAGTGCATATGGAAGTCACCGGTGACCCCGATCACCATCCGAGGAGCGCATATGGAAGGCACCGGTGACCCCGATCTCCCTCCGAGGAGCGCATATGGAAGGCACCGGTGACCCCCTTCTCCCTCCGAGGAGCGCATATGGAAGTCACCGGTGACCCCGATCTCCATCCGAGGAGCGCATATGGAAGGCACCAGTGACCCCCTTCTCCCTCCGAGGAGTGCATATGGAAGGCACCAGTCACCCCGATCTCCATCCGAGGAGCGCATATGGAAGGCACCAGTGACCCCGATCTCCATCCGAGGAGCGCATATAGAAGTCACCGGTGACCCCCTTCTCCCCTTCTCCCTCCGAGGAGCGCATATGGAAGTCACCGGTGACCCCCTTCTCCCTCCGAGGAGCGCATATGGAAGGCACCAGTGACACCCTTCTCCCTCCGAGGAGCGCATATGGAAGGCACCAGTCACCCCGATCTCCATCCGAGGAGCGCATATGGAAGGCACCAGTCACCCCGATCTCCATCCGAGGAGCGCATATGGAAGGCACAAGTCACCCCGATCTCCATCCGAGGAGCGTATATGGAAGGCACCGGTGACCCCGATCTCCATCTGAGGAGCGCATATGGAAGGCACCAGTGACCCCGATCTCCATCCGAGGAGCGCATATGGAAGGCACCGGTGACCCCCTTCTCCATCTGAGGAGCGCATATGGAAGGCACCGGTGACCCCGATCTCCATCCGAGGAGCGCATATGGAAGGCACCGGTGACCCCCTTCTCCATCCGAGGAGCGCATATGGAAGGCACCAGTCACCCCGATCTCCATCCGAGGAGCGCATATGGAAGGCACCAGTCACCCCGATCTCCATCCGAGGAGCGCATATGGAAGGCACAAGTCACCCCGATCTCCATCCGAGGAGCGTATATGGAAGGCACCGGTGACCCCGATCTCCATCTGAGGAGCGCATATGGAAGGCACCAGTGACCCCGATCTCCATCCGAGGAGCGCATATGGAAGGCACCAGTCACCCCGATCTCCATCCGAGGAGCGCATATGGAAGGCACCGGTGACCCCGATCTCCATCCGAGGAGCGCATATGGAAGGCACCGGTGACCCCCTTCTCCATCTGAGGAGCGCATATGGAAGGCACCGGTGACCCCGATCTCCATCCGAGGAGCGCATATGGAAGGCACCGGTGACCCCCTTCTCCATCCGAGGAGCGCATATGGAAGGCACAAGTCACCCCGATCTCCATCCGAGGAGCGTATATGGAAGGCACCGGTGACCCCGATCTCCATCTGAGGAGCGCATATGGAAGGCACAAGTCACCCCGATCTCCATCCGAGGAGCGCATATGGAAGGCACCGGTGACCCCGATCTCCATCTGAGGAGCGCATATGGAAGGCACCAGTGACCCCGATCTCCATCCGAGGAGCGCATATGGAAGGCACCAGTGACCCCGATCTCCATCCGAGGAGCGCATATGGAAGGCACCGGTGACCCCCTTCTCCCTCCGAGGAGCGCATATGGAAGGCACCAGTCACCCCGATCTCCATCCGAGGAGCGCATATGGAAGGCACAAGTCACCCCGATCTCCATCCGAGGAGCGTATATGGAAGGCACCGGTGACCCCGATCTCCATCCGAGGAGCGCATATGGAAGGCACAAGTCACCCCGATCTCCATCCGAGGAGCGCATATGGAAGGCACCGGTGACCCCGATCTCCATCTGAGGAGCGCATATGGAAGGCACCAGTGACCCCGATCTCCATCCGAGGAGCGCATATGGAAGGCACCGGTGACCCCCTTCTCCATCTGAGGAGCGCATATGGAAGGCACAAGTCACCCCGATCTCCATCCGAGGAGCGCATATGGAAGGCACCGGTGACCCCGATCTCCATCTGAGGAGCGCATATGGAAGGCACCAGTGACCCCGATCTCCATCCGAGGAGCGCATATGGAAGGCACCAGTGACCCCGATCTCCATCCGAGGAGCGCATATGGAAGGCACCGGTGACCCCCTTCTCCCTCCGAGGAGCGCATATGGAAGGCACCAGTCACCCCGATCTCCATCCGAGGAGCGCATATGGAAGGCACCGGTGACCCCGATCTCCATCTGAGGAGTGGATGTGGAAGACACCGGTGACCCCGATCTCCATCCGAGGAGCGCATATGGAAGGCACCGGTGACCCCCTTCTCCATCTGAGGAGCGCATATGGAAGGCACCGGTGACCCCCTTCTCCATCCGAGGAGCGCATATGGAAGGCACCAGTCACCCCGATCTCCATCCGAGGAGCGCATATGGAAGGCACAAGTCACCCCGATCTCCATCCGAGGAGCGTATATGGAAGGCACCGGTGACCCCGATCTCCATCTGAGGAGCGCATATGGAAGGCACAAGTCACCCCGATCTCCATCCGAGGAGCGCATATGGAAGGCACCGGTGACCCCGATCTCCATCTGAGGAGCGCATATGGAAGGCACCAGTGACCCCGATCTCCATCCGAGGAGCGCATATGGAAGGCACCGGTGACCCCCTTCTCCCTCCGAGGAGCGCATATGGAAGGCACCAGTCACCCCAATCTCCATCCGAGGAGCGCATATGGAAGGCACAAGTCACCCCGATCTCCATCCGAGGAGCGCATATGGAAGGCACCGGTGACCCCGATCTCCATCTGAGGAGTGGATGTGGAAGACACCGGTGACCCCGATCTCCATCTGAGGAGTGGATGTGGAAGACACCGGTGACCCCCTTCTCCATCTGAGGAGTGGATGTAGAAGACACTGGTGATGACCCCCTTCTCCATCTGAGGAGTGGATGTTGAAGACACCGGTGACCCCCTTCTCCATCTGAGGAGCGCATATGGAAGTCACCGGTGACCCCGATCTCCATCCGAGGAGCGCATATGGAAGGCACCAGTGACCCCCTTCTCCCTCCGAGGAGTGCATATGGAAGGCACCAGTCACCCCGATCTCCATCCGAGGAGCGCATATGGAAGGCACCAGTGACCCCGATCTCTATCCGAGGAGCGCATATAGAAGTCACCGGTGACCCCCTTCTCCCCTTCTCCCTCCGAGGAGCGCATATGGAAGTCAACGGTGACCCCCTTCTCCCTCCGAGGAGCGCATATGGAAGGCACCAGTGACCCCCTTCTCCCTCCAAGGAGCGCATATGGAAGGCACCAGTGACACCCTTCTCCCTCCGAGGAGCGCATATGGAAGGCACCAGTCACCCCGATCTCCATCCGAGGAGCGCATATGAAAGGCACAAGTCACCCCGATCTCCATCCGAGGAGCGCATATGGAAGTCACCGGTGACCCCGATCACCATCCGAGGAGTGCATATGGAAGTCACCGGTGACCCCGATCTCCATCCGAGGAGCGCATATGGAAGGCACCACAGTGACCCCCTTCTCCCTCCGAGGAGTGCATATGGAAGGCACCAGTCACCCCGATCTCCATCCGAGGAGTGCATATGGAAGGCACCAGTGACCCCGATCTCCATCCGAGGAGCGCATATAGAAGTCACCGGTGACCCCCTTCTCCCCTTCTCCCTCCGAGGAGCGCATATGGAAGTCACCGGTGACCCCCTTCTCCCTCCGAGGAGCGCATATGGAAGGCACCAGTGACCCCCTTCTCCCTCCGAGGAGCGTATATGGAAGGCACCAGTGACACCCTTCTCCCTCCGAGGAGCGCATATGGAAGGCACTGGTGACCCCGATCTCCATCCGAGGAGCGCATATGGAAGGCACCAGTGACCCCGATCTCCCTCCGAGGAGCGCATATGGAAGTCACCGGTGACCCCCTTCTCCCTCCGAGGAGCGCATATGGAAGGCACTGGTGACCCCGATCTCCATCCGAGGAGCGCATATGGAAGGCACCAGTCACCCCGATCTCCATCCTGAGGAGCGCATATAGAAGGCACCAGTGACCCCGATCTCCATCCGAGGAGCGCATATGGAAGGCACCGGTGACCCCGATCTCCATCCGAGGAGCGCATATGGAAGGCACCAGTGACCCCGATCTCCATCCGAGGAGCGCATATGGAAGGCACCAGTGACCCCCTTCTCCCTCCGAGGAGCGCATATGGAAGGCACCAGTGACCCCGAACTCCATCCGAGGAGCGCATATGGAAGGCACCGGTGACCCCCTTCTCCCTCCGAGGAGCGCATATATAAGGTACCGGTGACCCCGATCTCCATCCGAGGAGCGCATATGGAAGGCACCGGTGACCCCGATCTCCATCCGAGGAGCGCATATGGAAGGCACCAGTGACCCCGATCTCCATCCGAAGAGCGCATATGGAAGGCACCGGTGACCCCGATCTCCATCCGAGGAGCGCATATGGAAGGCACCGGTGACCCCGATCTCCATCCGAGGAGCGCATATGGAAGGCACCAGTGACCCCGATCTCCATCCGAGGAGCGCATATGGAAGGCACCGGTGACCCCCTTCTCCATCTGAGGAGCGCATATGGAAGGCACCGGTGACCCCCTTCTCCACCTGAGGAGTGGATGTGGAAGACACCGGTGACCCCCTTCTCCATCTGAGGAGTGGATGTAGAAGACACTGGTGATGGCCCCCTTCTCCATCTGAGGAGAGGATGTTGAAGACACCGGTGACCCCCTTCTCCATCTGAGGAGAGGATGTGGAAGACACTGGTGACCCCCTTCTCCATCTGAGGAGAGGATGTGGAAGACACTGGTGACCCCCTTCTCCATCTGAGGAGCGCATATGGAAGGCACCGGTGACCCCGATCTTCATCCGAGGAGCGCATATGGAAGGCACCAGTGACCCCGATCTCCATCCGAGGAGCGCATATGGAAGGCACCAGTGACCCCGATCTCCATCCGAGGAGCGCATATGGAAGGCACCAGTGACCCCCTTCTCCCTCCGAGGAGCGCATATGGAAGGCACCGGTGACCCCGATCTCCATCCGAGGAGCGCATATGGAAGGCACCGGTGACCCCCTTCTCCCTCCGAGGAGCACATATGGAAGGCACCGGTGACCCCGATCTCCATCCGAGGAGCGCATATGGAAGGCACCGGTGACCCCGATCTCCATCCGAGGAGCGCATATGGAAGGCACCAGTGACCCCGATCTCCATCCGAGGAGCGCATATGGAAGGCACGGTGACCCCGATCTCCATCCGAGGAGCGCATATGGAAGGCACCGGTGACCCCGATCTCCATCCGAGGAGCGCATATGGAAGGCACCGGTGACCCCGATCTTCATCCGAGGAGCGGATATGGAAGGCACCAGTGACCCCGATCTCCATCCGAGGAGCGCATATGGAAGGCACCAGTGCCCCCGATCTCCATCCGAGGAGCGCATATGGAAGGCACCGGTAACCCCGATCTCCATCCGAGGAGCGCATATGGAAGGCACCGGTGACCCCGATCTCCATCTGAGGAGCGCATATGGAAGGCACCGGTGACCCCCTTCTCCATCTGAGGAGCGCATATGGAAGGCACCGGTGACCCCCTTCTCCATCTGAGGAGTGGATGTGGAAGACACCGGTGACCCCCTTCTCCATCTGAGGAGTGGATGTGGAAGACACCGGTGACCCCCTTCTCAATCTGAGGAGAGGATGTGGAAGACACTGGTGACCCCCTTCTCCATCTGAGGAGTGGATGTGGAAGACACTGGTGACCCCCTTCTCCATCTGAGGAGTGGATGTAGAAGACACTGGTGACCCCGATCTCCATCCGAGGAGCGCATATGGAGAGCACCGGTGACCTCGATCTCCATCCGAGGAGCGCATATGGAAGGCACCGGTGACCCCCTTCTCCATCTGAGGAGCGCATATGGAAGGCACCGGTGACCCCCTTCTCCATCTAAGGAGTGGATGTGGAAGACACCGGTGACCCCTGTCTCCATCTGAGGAGTGGATGTAGAAGACACTAGTGACCCCCTTCTCCATCTGAGGAGTGGATGTGGAAGACACCGGTGACCCCCTTCTCCATCTGAGGAGAGGATGTGGAAGACACTGGTGACCCCCTTCTCCATCTGAGGAGTGGATGTAGAAGACACTGGTGACCCCCTTCTCCATTCGAGGCGTGGATGTGGAAGACACTGGTGACCCCCTTCTCCATCTGAGGAGTGGATGTAGAAGACACTGGTGACCCCCTTCTCCATTCGAGGAGTGGATTTGGAAGACACTGGTAACCCCCTTCTCCATTCGAGGCGTGGATGTGGAAGACACCGGTGACCCCCTTCTCCATTCAAGGAGTGGATGTGGAAGACACTGGTGACCCCCTTCTCCATCTGAGGAGTGGATGTGGAAGACACTGGTAACCCCCTTCTCCATTCGAGGCGTGGATGTGGAAGACACCGGTGACCCTCTTCTCCATCTGAGGATTGGATGTAGAAGACACTGGTGACCCCCTTCTCCATCTGAGGATTGGATGTAGAAGACTCTGGTGACCCCCTTCTCCATCTGAGGAGTGAATGTGGAAGACACTGGTGACCCCCTTCTCCATCTGAGGAGTGGATGTGGAAGACACTGGTGACCCCCTTCTCCATTCGAGGAGTGGATGTGGAAGACACCGGTGACCCGCTTCTCCATTCAAGGAGTGGATGTGGAAGACACTGGTGACCCCCTTCTCCATCTGAGGAGTGGATGTGGAAGACACTGGTGACCCCCTTCTCCATCTGAGGAGTGGATGTGGAAGACACTGGTGACCCCCTTCTCCATTCGAGGAGTGGATGTGGAAGACACTGGTGACCCTTCTCCATCTGAGGAGTGGATGTAGAAGACACCGGTGACCCGCTTCTCCATTCAAGGAGTGGATGTGGAAGACACTGGTGACCCCCTTCTCCATCTGAGGAGTGGATGTGGAAGACACTGGTGACCCCCTTCTCCATCTGAGGAGTGGATGTGGAAGACACTGGTAACCCCCTTCTCCATTCGAGGCGTGTATGTGGAAGACACTGGTGACCCCCTTCTCCATCTGAGGAGTGGATGTAGAAGACACCGGTGACCCCCTTCTCCATCTGAGGAGTGGATGTAGAAGACACTGGTGACCCCCTTCTCGATTCGAGGAGTGGATGTGGAAGACACTGGTGACCCTTCTCCATCTGAGGAGTGGATGTAGAAGACACCGGTGACCCCCTTCTCCATCTAAGGAGTGGATGTGGAAGACACTGGTGACCCCCTTCTCTATTCAAGGAGTGGATGTGGAAGACACTGGTGACCCTTCTCCATCTGAGGAGTGGATGTGGAAGACACTGGTGACCCTTCTCCATCTGAGGAGTGGATGTAGAAGACACTGGTGACCCCCTTCTCCATCTGAGGAGTGGATGTGAAAGACACTGGTGACCCCCTTCTCCATCTGAGGAGTGGATGTGGAAGACACTGGTGACCCACTTCTCCATCTGAGGAGTGGATGTAGAAGACACTGGTGACCCCCTTCTCCATCTGAGGAGTGGATGTAGAAGACACTGGTGACCCCCTTCTCCATCTGAGGAGTGGATGTGGAAGACACTGGTGACCCCCCTTCTCCATTCGAGGAGTGGATGTGGAAGACACTGATGACCCCCCTTCTCCATCTGAGGAGTGGATGTAGAAGACAATGGTGACCCTCTTCTCCGTCTGAGGAGTGGATGTGGAAGACACTGGTGACCCCCTTCTCCATCTGAGGAGTGGATGTAGAAGACACTGGTGACCCCCTTCTCCATCTGAGGAGTGGATGTAGAAGACACTGGTGACCCCCTTCTCCATCTGAGGAGTGGATGAAGAAGACACTGGTGACCCCCTTCTCCATCTGAGGAGTGGATGTGGAAGACACTGGTGACCCCCTTCTCCATCTGAGGAGTGGATGAAGAAGACACTGGTGACCCCCTTCTCCATCTGAGGAGTGGATGTGGAAGACACTGGTGACCCCCTTCTCCATCTGAGGAGTGGATGTGGAAGACACTGGTGACGCCCTTCTCCATTCAAGGAATGTGGAAGACACTGGTGACCCTTCTCCATCTGAGGAGTGGATGTGAAAGACACTGGTGACCCCCTTCTCCATCTGAAGGAGTGGATGTGGAAGACACTGGTGACCCTTCTCCATCTGAGGAGTGGATGTAGAAGACACTGGTGATCCCCTTCTCCATTCAAGGAGTGGATGTGGAAGACACTGGTGACCCACTTCTCCATCTGAGGAGTGGATGTGAAAGACACTGGTGACCCCCTTCTCCATCTGAGGAGTGGATGTGGAAGACACTGGTGACCCCCTTCTCCATTCAAGGAGTGGATGTGGAAGACACTGGTGACCCCCTTCTCCATCTGAGGAGTGGATGTGGAAGACACCGGTGACCTCCTTCTCCATCTGAGGAGTGGATGTAGAAGACACTGGTGACCCCCTTCTCGATTCGAGGAGTGGATGTGGAAGACACTGGTGACCCTTCTCCATCTGAGGAGTGGATGTAGAAGACACCGGTGACCCCATTCTCCATCTGAGGAGTGGATGTGGAAGACACTGGTGACCCCCTTCTCTATTCAAGGAGTGGATGTGGAAGACACTGGTGACCCTTCTCCATCTGAGGAGTGGATGTAGAAGACACTGGTGACCCCCTTCTCCATCTGAGGAGTGGATGTGGAAGACACTGGTGACCCCCCTTCTCCATTCGAGGAGTGGATGTAGAAGACACTGGTGACCCCCTTCTCCATCTGAGGAATGGATGTGGAAGACACTGGTGACCCCCTTCTCCATCTGAGGAGTGGATGTGGAAGACACTGATGACCCCCCTTCTCCATCTGAGGAGTGGATGTAGAAGACACTGGTGACCCCCTTCTCCGTCTGAGGAGTGGATGTAGAAGACACTGGTGACCCCCTTCTCCATCTGAGGAGTGGATGTAGAAGACACTGGTGACCTTTCTCCATCTGAGGAGTGGATGTGGAAGACACTAGTGACCCCCTTCTCCATCTGAGGAGTGGATGTAGAAGACACTGGTGACCTTTCTCCATCTGAGGAGTGGATGTAGAAGACACTGGTGACCCCCTTCTCCATTCAAGGAGTGGATGTGGAAGACACTGGTGATCCCCTTCTCCATCTGAGGAGTGGATGTGGAAGACACTGGTAACCCCCTTCTCCATTCGAGGCGTGGATGTGGAAGACACCGGTGACCCCCTTCTCCATCTGAGGAGTGGATGTGGAAGACATCGGTGACCCCCTTCTCCATCTGAGGAGTGGATGTAGAAGACACTGGTGACCCCCTTCTCCATCTGAGGAGTGGATGTGGAAGACACTGGTGACCCCCTTCTCCATCCGAGGAGTGGATGTGGAAAGCACCGGTGACCCCCTTCTCCATCTGAGGAGTGGATGTGGAAGACACTGGTGACCCTTCTCCATCTGAGGAGTGGATGTGGAAAGCACCGGTGACCCCCTTCTCCATCTGAGGAGTGGATGTGGAAGACACTGGTGACCCACTTCTCCATCTGAGGAGTGGATGTGGAAGACACTGGTGACCCACTTCTCCATCTGAGGAGTAGATGTGAAAGACACTGGTGACCCCCTTCTCCATCTGAGGAGTGGATGTGGAAGACACTGGTGACCCCCTTCTCCATTCAAGGAGTGGATGTGGAAGACACTGGTGAACCCCTTCTCCATCTGAGGAGTGGATGTGGAAGACACCGGTGACCCCCTTCTCCATCTGAGGAGTGGATGTAGAAGACACTGGTGACCCCCTTTTCGATTCGAGGAGTGGATGTGGAAGACACTGGTGACCCTTCTCCATCTGAGGAGTGGATGTAGAAGACACCGGTGACCCCCTTCTCCATCTGAGGAGTGGATGTAGAAGACACTGGTGACCCCCTTTTCGATTCGAGGAGTGGATGTGGAAGACACTGGTGACCCCCTTCTCCATCTGAAGAGTGGATGTGAAAGACACCGGTGACCCCCTTCTCCATCTGAGGAGTGGATGTGAAAGACACTGGTGACCCCCTTCTCCATCTGAGGAGTGGATGTGAAAGACACTGGTGACCCCTGTCTCCATCTGAGGAGTGGATGTGGAAGACACTGGTGACCCCCTTCTCCATCTGAGGACTGGATGTGGAAGACACCGGTGACCCCCTTCTCCATTCGAGGAGTGGATGTGGAAAGCACCGGTGACCCCCTTCTCCATCTGAGGAGTGGATGTGGAAGACACCGGTGACCCCCTTCTCCATCCGAGGAGTGGATGTGGAAAGCACCGGTGACCCCCTTCTCCATCTGAGGAGTGGATGTGGAAGACACTGGTGACCCTTCTCCATCTGAGGAGTGGATGTGGAAAGCACCGGTGACCCCCTTCTCCATCTGAGGAGTGGATGTGGAAGACACTGGTGACCCTTCTCCATCTGAGGAGTGGATGTGGAAGACACTGGTGACCCCCTTCTCCATCTGAGGAGTGGATGTGGAAAGCACCGGTGACCCCCTTCTCCATCTGAGGAGTGGATGTGGAAGACACCGGTGACCCCCTTCTCCATCCGAGGAGTGGATGTGGAAAGCACCGGTGACCCCCTTCTCCATCTGAGGAGTGGATGTGGAAGACACTGGTGACCCCCTTCTCCATCTGAGGAGTGGATGTGGAAAGCACCGGTGACCCCCTTCTCCATGTGAGGAGTGGATGTGGAAGACACTGGTGACCCCCTTCTCCATCTGAGGAGTGGATGTGGAAAGCACCGGTGACCCCCTTCTCCATCTGAGGAGTGGATGTGGAAGACACTGGTGACCCCCTTCTCCATCCGAGGAGTGGATGTGGAAAGCACCGGTGACCCCCTTCTCCATCTGAGGAGTGGATGTGGAAGACACTGGTGACCCTTCTCCATCTGAGGAGTGGATGTGGAAAGCACCGGTGACCCCCTTCTCCATCTGAGGAGTGGATGTGGAAGACACTGGTGACCCCCTTCTCCATCTGAGGAGTGGATGTGGAAAGCACCGGTGACCCCCTTCTCCATCTGAGGAGTGGATGTTGAAGACACCGGTGACCCCCTTCTCCATTCGAGGAGTGGATGTGGAAAGCACCGGTGACCCCCTTCTCCATCTGAGGAGTGGATGTGGAAGACACTGGTGACCCCCTTCTCCATCTGAGGAGTGGATGTGGAAAGCACCGGTGACTCCCTTCTCCATCTGAGGAGTGGATGTGGAAGACACCGGTGACCCCCTTCTCCATTCGAGGAGTGGATGTGGAAAGCACCGGTGACCCCCTTCTCCATCTGAGGAGTGGATGTGGAAGACACTGGTGACCCCCTTCTCCATCTGAGGAGTGGATGTGGAAAGCACCGGTGACCCCCTTCTCCATCTGAGGAGTGGATGTGGAAGACACCGGTGACCCCCTTCTCCATCCGAGGAGTGGATGTGGAAAGCACCGGTGACCCCCTTCTCCATCTGAGGAGTGGATGTGGAAGACACTGGTGACCCCCTTCTCCATCTGAGGAGTGGATGTGGAAGACACTGGTGACCCCCTTCTCCATCTGAGGAGTGGATGTGGAAAGCACCGGTGACCCCCTTCTCCATCTGAGGAGTGGATGTGGAAAGCACCGGTGACCCCCTTCTCCATCTGAGGAGTGGATATGGAAGACACTGGTGACCCCCTTCTCCATCTGAGGAGTGGATTTGGAAGACACTGGTGACCCCCTTCTCCATCTGAGGAGTGGATGTGGAAGACACTGGTGACCCCCTTCTCCATCTGAGGAGTGGATGTGGAAAGCACCGGTGACCCCCTTCTCCATCTGAGGAGTGGATGTGGAAAGCACCGGTGACCCCCTTCTCCATCTGAGGAGTGGATGTGGAAGACACTGGTGACCCCCTTCTCCATCTGAGGAGTGGATGTGGAAAGCACCGGTGACCCCTGTCTCCATGTGAGGAGTGGATGTGGAAGACACTGGTGACCCCCTTCTCCATCTGAGGAGTGGATGTGGAAAGCACCGGTGACCCCCTTCTCCATCTGAGGAGTGGATGTGGAAGACACTGGTGACCCCCTTCTCCATCTGAGGAGTGGATGTGGAAGACACTGGTGACCCCCTTCTCCATCTGAGGAGTGGATGTGGAAGACACTGGTGACCCCCTTCTCCATCTGAGGAGTGGATGTGGAAAGCACCGGTGACCCCTGTCTCCATGTGAGGAGTGGATGTGGAAGACACTGGTGACCCCCTTCTCCATCTGAGGAGTGGATGTGAAAGACACTGGTGACCCCCTTCTCCATCTGAGGAGTGGATGTGGAAGACACTGGTGACCCCCTTCTCCATCTGAGGAGTGGATGTGGAAGACACTGGTGACCCCCTTCTCCATCTGAGGAGTGGATGTGGAAGACACTGGTGACCCCCTTCTCCATCTGAGGAGTGGATGTGGAAAGCACCGGTGACCCCTGTCTCCATGTGAGGAGTGGATGTAGAAGACACTGGTGACCCCCTTCTCCATCCGAGGAGTGGATGTGGAAAGCACCGGTGACCCCCTTCTCCATCTGAGGAGTGGATGTGGAAGACACTGGTGACCCCCTTCTCCATCTGAGGAGTGGATGTGGAAAGCACCGGTGACCCCCTTCTCCATCTGAGGAGTGGATGTGGAAGACACCGGTGACCCCCTTCTCCATCCGAGGAGTGGATGTGGAAAGCACCGGTGACCCCCTTCTCCATCTGAGGAGTGGATGTGGAAGACACTGGTGACCCCCTTCTCCATGTGAGGAGTGGATGTGGAAGACACTGGTGACCCCCTTCTCCATCTGAGGAGTGGATGTAGAAGACACTGGTGACCCCCTTCTCCATCTGAGGAGTGGATGTAGAAGACACTGGTGACCCCCTTCTCCATCTGAGGAGTGGATGTAGAAGACACTGGTGACCCCCTTCTCCATCTGAGGAGTGGATGTGGAAGACACTGGTGACCCCCTTCTCCATCCGAGGAGTGGATGTGGAAAGCACCGGTGACCCCCTTCTCCATCTGAGGAGTGGATGTGGAAAGCACCGGTGACCCCCTTCTCCATCTGAGGAGTGGATGTGGAAGACACTGGTGACCCCCTTCTCCATCTGAGGAGTGGATGTGGAAAGCACCGGTGACCCCCTTCTCCATCTGAGGAGTGGATGTGGAAGACACCGGTGACCCCCTTCTCCATCCGAGGAGTGGATGTGGAAAGCACCGGTGACCCCCTTCTCCATCTGAGGAGTGGATGTGGAAGACACTGGTGACCCCCTTCTCCATGTGAGGAGTGGATGTGGAAGACACTGGTGACCCCCTTCTCCATCTGAGGAGTGGATGTAGAAGACACTGGTGACCCCCTTCTCCATCTGAGGAGTGGATGTAGAAGACACTGGTGACCCCCTTCTCCATCTGAGGAGTGGATGTAGAAGACACTGGTGACCCCCTTCTCCATCTGAGGAGTGGATGTGGAAGACACTGGTGACCCCCTTCTCCATCCGAGGAGTGGATGTGGAAAGCACCGGTGACCCCCTTCTCCATCTGAGGAGTGGATGTGGAAAGCACCGGTGACCCCCTTCTCCATCTGAGGAGTGGATGTGGAAGACACTGGTGACCCCCTTCTCCATCTGAGGAGTGGATGTGGAAGACACTGGTGACCCCCTTCTCCATCTGAGGAGTGAATGTGGAAAGCACCGGTGACCCCCTTCTCCATCTGAGGAGTGGATGTGGAAGACACTGGTGACCCCCTTCTCCATCCGAGGAGTGGATGTGGAAAGCACCGGTGACCCCCTTCTCCATCTGAGGAGTGGATGTGGAAGACACTGGTGACCCCCTTCTCCATTCAAGGAGTGGATGTGGAAGACACTGGTGACCCCCTTCTCCATCTGAGGAGTGGATGTGGAAGACACTGATGACACCCTTCTCCATTTAAGGAGTGGATGTGGAAGACACTGGTGACCCTTCTCCATCTGAGGAGTGGATGTGGAAGACACTGGTGACCCACTTCTCCATCTGAGGAGTGGATGTGAAAGACACTGGTGACCCACTTCTCCATCTGAGGAGTGGATGTGAAAGACACTGGTGACCCCCTTCTCCATCTGAGGAGTGGATGTGGAAGACACTGGTGACCCACTTCTCCATCTGAGGAGTGGATGTGAAAGACACTGGTGACCCCCTTCTCCATTCAAGGAGTGGATGTGGAAGACACTGGTGAACCCCTTCTCCATCTGAGGAGTGGATGTGGAAGACACCGGTGACCCCCTTCTCCATCTGAGGAGTGGACGTAGAAGACACTGGTGACCCCCTTTTCGATTCGAGGAGTGGATGTGGAAGACACTGGTGACCCTTCTCCATCTGAGGAGTGGAAGTAGAAGACACTGGTGACCCCCTTCTCCATCTGAGGAGTGGATGTGAAAGACACTGGTGACCCCCTTCTCCATCTGAGGAGTGGATGTAGAAGACACTGGTGACCCCCTTCTCCATCTGAGGAGTGGATGTAGAAGACACTGGTGACCCCCTTCTCCATCTGAGGAGTGGATGTAGAAGACACTGGTGACCCTTCTCCATCTGAGGAGTGGATGTGGAAGACACTGGTGACCCCCTTCTCCATCTGAGGAGTGGATGTGAAAGACACTGGTGACCCCCTTCTCCATCTGAGGAGTGGATGTGGAAGACACTGGTGACCCCCTTCTCCAACTGAGGAGTGGATGTGGAGGACACTGGTGACCCCCTTCTCCATCTGAGGAGTGGATGTGGAAGACACTGGTGACCCCCTTCTCCATTCGAGGAGTGGACGTGGAAGACACTGGTGACCCCCTTCTCCATCTGAGGAGTGGATGTAGAAGACACTGGTGACCCCCTTCTCCATTCGAGGCGTGGATGTGGAAGACACTGGTGACCCCCTTCTCCATCTGAAGAGTGGATGTGGAAGACACTGGTGACCCCCTTCTCCATCTGAGGAGTGGATGTAGAAGACACTGGTGATCCCCTTCTCCATTCAAGGAGTGGATGTGGAAGACACTGGTGACCCCCTTCTCCATCTGAGGAGTGGATGTAGAAGACACTGGTGACCCCCTTCTCCATCTGAGGAGTGGATGTGGAAGACACCGGTGACCCCCTTCTCCATCTGAGGAGTGGATGTGGAAGACACCAGTGACCCCCTTCTCCATGTGAGGAGTGGATGTGGAAGACACCGGTGACCCCCTTCTCCATCTGAGGAGTGGATGTGGAAGACACTGGTGACCCCCTTCTCCATCTGAGGAGTGAACGTGAAAGACACTGGTGACCCCCTTCTCCATCTGAGGAGTGGATGTAGAAGACACTGGTGACCCCCCCTTCTCCATCTGAGGAGTGGATGTAGAAGACACTGGTGACCCTTCTCCATCTGAGGAGTGGATGTAGAAGACACTGGTGACCCCCTTCTCCATTCGAGGCGTGGATGTGGAAGACACCGGTGACCCCCTTCTCCATCTGAGGAGTGGATGTGAAAGACACTGGTGACCCCCTTCTCCATCTGAGGAGTGGATGTGAAAGACACTGGTGACCCCTGTCTCCATCTGAGGAGTGGATGTGGAAGACACTGGTGACCCCCTTCTCCATCTGAGGAGTGGATGTGGAAGACACCGGTGACCCCCTTCTCCATTCGAGGAGTGGATGTGGAAAGCACCGGTGACCCCCTTCTCCATCTGAGGAGTGGATGTGGAAGACACCGGTGACCCCCTTCTCCATCCGAGGAGTGGATGTGGAAAGCACCGGTGACCCCCTTCTCCATCTGAGGAGTGGATGTGGAAGACACTGGTGACCCTTCTCCATCTGAGGAGTGGATGTGGAAAGCACCGGTGACCCCCTTCTCCATCTGAGGAGTGGATGTGGAAGACACTGGTGACCCTTCTCCATCTGAGGAGTGGATGTGGAAGACACTGGTGACCCCCTTCTCCATCTGAGGAGTGGATGTGGAAAGCACCGGTGACCCCCTTCTCCATCTGAGGAGTGGATGTGGAAGACACTGGTGACCCCCTTCTCCATCTGAGGAGTGGATGTGGAAAGCACCGGTGACCCCTGTCTCCATGTGAGGAGTGGATGTGGAAGACACTGGTGACCCCCTTCTCCATCTGAGGAGTGGATGTGGAAAGCACCGGTGACCCCTGTCTCCATCTGAGGAGTGGATGTGGAAGACACTGGTGACCCCCTTCTCCATCTGAGGAGTGGATGTGGAAAGCACCGGTGACCCCTGTCTCCATCTGAGGAGTGGATGTGGAAGACACTGGTGACCCCCTTCTCCATCTGAGGAGTGGATGTGGAAGACACTGGTGACCCCCTTCTCCATCTGAGGAGTGGATGTGGAAGACACTGGTGACCCCCTTCTCCATCTGAGGAGTGGATGTGGAAAGCACCGGTGACCCCTGTCTCCATGTGAGGAGTGGATGTGGAAGACACTGGTGACCCCCTTCTCCATCTGAGGAGTGGATGTGGAAAGCACCGGTGACCCCCTTCTCCATCTGAGGAGTGGATGTGGAAGACACTGGTGACCCCCTTCTCCATCCGAGGAGTGGATGTGGAAAGCACCGGTGACCCCCTTCTCCATCTGAGGAGTGGATGTGCAAGACACTGGTGACCCTCTTCTCCATCCGAGGAGTGGATGTGGAAAGCACCGGTGACCCCCTTCTCCATCTGAGGAGTGGATGTGGAAAGCACCGGTGACCCCCTTCTCCATCTGAGGAGTGGATGTGGAAGACACTGGTGACCCCCTTCTCCATCTGAGGAGTGGATGTGGAAAGCACCGGTGACCCCTGTCTCCATGTGAGGAGTGGATGTGGAAGACACTGGTGACCCCCTTCTCCATCTGAGGAGTGAATGTGGAAAGCACCGGTGACCCCCTTCTCCATCTGAGGAGTGGATGTGGAAGACACTGGTGACCCCCTTCTCCATCCGAGGAGTGGATGTGGAAAGCACCGGTGACCCCCTTCTCCATCTGAGGAGTGGATGTGCAAGACACTGGTGACCCCGTTCTCCATCTGAGGAGTGGATGTGCAAGACACTGGTGACCCCCTTCTCCATCCGAGGAGTGGATGTGGAAAGCACCGGTGACCCCCTTCTCCATGTGAGGAGTGGATGTGGAAGACACTGGTGACCCCCTTCTCCATCTGAGGAGTGAATGTGGAAAGCACCGGTGACCCCTGTCTCCATCTGAGGAGTGGATGTGGAAGACACTGGTGACCCCCTTCTCCATCCGAGGAGTGGATGTGGAAAGCACCGGTGACCCCCTTCTCCATCTGAGGAGTGGATTTGGAAGACACTGGTGACCCCCTTCTCCATCTGAGGAGTGGATGTGGAAGACACTGGTGACCCCCTTCTCCATCTAAGGAGTGGATGTGGAAGACACTGGTGACCCCCTTCTCCATCTGAGGAGTGGATGTGGAAAGCACCGGTGACCCCTGTCTCCATGTGAGGAGTGGATGTGGAAGACACTGGTGACCCCCTTCTCCATCCGAGGAGTGGATGTGGAAAGCACCGGTGACCCCCTTCTCCATCTGAGGAGTGGATGTGGAAGACACTGGTGACCCCCTTCTCCATCCGAGGAGTGGATGTGGAAAGCACCGGTGACCCCCTTCTCCATCTGAGGAGTGGATGTGGAAGACACTGGTGACCCCCCTTCTCCATCTGAGGAGTGGATGTGGAAGACACTGGTGACCCCCTTCTCCATCCGAGGAGTGGATGTGGAAAGCACCGGTGACCCCTGTCTCCATGTGAGGAGTGGATGTGGAAGACACTGGTGACCCCCTTCTCCATCCGAGGAGTGGATGTGGAAAGCACCGGTGACCCCCTTCTCCATCTGAGGAGTGGATGTGGAAGACACTGGTGACCCCCTTCTCCATCCGAGGAGTGGATGTGGAAAGCACCGGTGACCCCCTTCTCCATCTGAGGAGTGGATGTGGAAGACACTGGTGACCCCCTTCTCCATCCGAGGAGTGGATGTGGAAAGCACCGGTGACCCCCTTCTCCATCTGAGGAGTGGATGTGGAAGACACTGGTGACCCCCTTCTCCATCCGAGGAGTGGATGTGGAAAGCACCGGTGACCCCCTTCTCCATCTGAGGAGTGGATGTGGAAGACACTGGTGACCCCCTTCTCCATCCGAGGAGTGGATGTGGAAAGCACCGGTGACCCCCTTCTCCATCTGAGGAGTGGATGTGGAAGACACTGGTGACCCCCTTCTCCATCTGAGGAGTGGGTATGGATGTAGTAGTGACGTTTCTGGGGGTGCACAGAGATAATTAGCTGTACTGGAGCAAGAACACTGAGGACCTTCCGTGATCGATTGTTACAACCACCATGAACCACAGAGCCACACAGGAAATCATGTCTGCCTGTGGCCATCAAATGATAGAATTCTGTGAGCGCCGGACATGAGGATTTCATTTGGTTTATGATCCAGGTTTTTATATTATGTTAGTATTGAGTGAATACGGAGTTATGTGTAATGATTAGTCAAAGTGGAGTAATATTTGCATTTTTGGTAGTTTTATTATCTGCAATTTTATTAATCGGTGTTATTTATTCCATGTAGCATTTCATTTTATTTGGAATTAATTTCTCTTATTTGTTATTTTATTGTGTCCTGTTGTTGTTGTGATTTTTGTGTTGGATTTGCAGAATGTAATTGTATCTCAGTCATTTCTCTTTAGGAATAGTAAAGTATTCTGAAATTCTATAGAAGGTGAACAAATGGGCTGTGAAATAATTGCTGGTTATAGAATACGGGTAATTCACCATACTGAAGATGATGTAAGAAGGGATGTATACCATATTATATACCATGTGTGTGATTGTGTGTGTATATGTATGTATGTGTGTGTGTATATATATATAATGGATGGGGAGAAATTCTGTTTTCTGTCAGGACGATGACGATGATGACTGATTCAGGAGAAGAGAGATCAGCAATGCCGTTCTATCTGCTGCTGATCCCCCTTGACTGCTGGAGAATGTCTTACACAGAGCAGATGTCTTTACTGCAGCATTCCTGGGAAGAAATCCGGTCACGGATGGTTTTACACACACAGTCACACCCTTCATGCAGTCCTTTACAGCAGCATTAGCTCAAGTTCAAGGGTAAGTTATACCAGGAGAGAGTGGAGGAGCAAAAGGAGGATCAGGAACTTTCAACGGAGGACGGGTCCTCTCTCCGCCACCTCTGCACAGAGGACGGGACCTCTCTCCGCGCTCTCCGCCCCCTCTGCACAGAGGACGGGACCTCTCTCCGCCCCCTCTGCACAGAGGTCGGGACCTTTGTCCGCCCCCTCTGCACAGAGGACGGGACCTTTCTCCGCCCCCTCTGCACAGAGGACGGGACCTCTCTCCGCCCCCTCTGCACAGAGGACGGGACCTCTCTCCGCCCCCTCTGCACAGAGGACGGGACCTCTCTCCGCCCCCTCTGCACAGAGGACGGGACCTCTCTCCGCCCCCTCTGCACAGAGGACGGGACCTCTCTCCGCCCCCTCTGCACAGAGGACGGGACCTCTCTCCGCCCCCTCTGCACACTCTCTCCGCGCTCTCCTCCCCCTCTGCACAGAGGACGGGACCTCTCTCCTCCCCCTCTGCACAGAGGACGGGACCTCTCTCCGCCCCCTCTGCACAGAGGACGGGACCTCTCTCCGCCCCCTCTGCACACTCTCTCCGGGCTCTCCTCCCCCTCTGCACAGAGGACGGGACCTCTCTCCGCCCCCTCTGCACAGAGGACGGGACCTCTCTCCGCCCCCTCTGCACAGAGGACGGGACCTCTCTCCGCCCCCTCTGCACAGAGGACGGGACCTCTCTCCGCCCCCTCTGCACAGAGGTCGGGACCTCTCTCCGCCCCCTCTGCACAGAGGTCGGGACCTCTCTCCGCCCCCTCTGCACAGAGGATGGGACCTCTCTCCGCCACCTCTGCACAGAGGACGGACCTCTCTCCGCCACCTCTGCACAGAGGACGGGACCTCTCTCCGCCCCCTCTGCACAGAGGATGGGACCTCTCTCCGCGCTCTCCGCCCCCTCTGCACAGAGGACGGGACCTCTCTCCGCCCCCTCTGCACAGAGGTCGGGACCTTTCTCCGCCCCTTCTGCACAGAGGACGGGACCTCTCTCCGCCCCCTCTGCACAGAGGACGGGACCTCTCTCTGCCCCCTCTGCACAGAGGACGGGACCTCTCTCCGCCCCCTCTGCACAGAGGACGGGACCTCCCTCCGCCCCCTCTGCACAGAGAACGGGACCTTTCTCCGCCCCCTCTGCACAGAGATCGGGACCCCTTTCCCCTTCCTCTGCACAGAGGACGGGACCTCTCTCCGCCCCCTCTGCACAGAGGACGGGACCTCTCTCTGCCCCCTCTGCATAGAGGACGGGACCTCTCTCGCCCCCTCTGCACAGAGGACGGGACCTCTCTCCGCCACCTCTGCACACTCTCTCCGCGCTCTCCTCCCCCTCTGCACAGAGGACGGGTCCTCTCTCCGCCCCCTCTGCACAGAGGATGGGACCTCTCTCCGCCCCCTCTGCACACTCTCTCCGCGCTCTCCTCCCCCTCTGCACAGAGGACGGGACCTCTCTCCGCCCCCTCTGCACAGAGGTCGTGACCTCTCTCCGCCCCCTCTGCACAGAGGACGGGACCTCTCTCTGCCCCCTCTGCACAGAGGACGGGACCTCTCTCCGCCCCTCTGCACAGAGGACGGGACCTCTCTCCGCCCCCTCTGCACAGAGAACGGGACCTCTCTCCGCCCCCTCTGCACAGAGGACAGGACCTCCCTCCGCCCCCTCTGCACAGAGGACAGGACCTCTCTCCGCCCCCTCTGCACACTCTCTCCGCGCTCTCCTCCCCCTCTGCACAGAGGACGGGTCCTCTCTCCGCCCCCTCTGCACAGAGGATGGGACCTCTCTCCGCCCCCTCTGCACACTCTCTCCGCGCTCTCCTCCCACTCTGCACAGAAGACGGGACCTCTCTCCGCCCCCTCTGCACAGAGGTCGGGACCTTTCTCCGCCCCTTCTGCACAGAGGACGAGACCTCTCTCCGCCCCCTCTGCACAGAGGATGGGACCTCTCTCCGCCCCCTCTGCACAGAGGACGGGACCTCTCTCCGCCCCCTCTGCACAGAGGACGGGACCTCTCTCCGCCCCCTCTGCACAGAGGACGGGACCTCTCTCTGCCCCCTCTGCACAGAGGACGGGACCTCTCTCCGCCCCCTCTGCACACTCTCTCCGCGCTCTCCTCCCACTCTGCACAGAAGACGGGACCTCTCTCCGCCCCCTCTGCACAGAGGACAGGACCTCTCTCCGCCCCCTCTGCACAGAGGATGGGTCCTCTCTCCGCCCCCTCTGCACAGAGGACGGGACCTCTCTCCGCCCCCTCTGCACAGAGGACGGGACCTCTCTCCGCCCCCTCTGCACAGAGGTCGGGACCTCCCTCCGCCCCCTCTGCACAGAGGACGGGTCCTCTCTCCGCACTCTCCGCCCCCTCTGCACAGAGGATGGGACCTCTCTCCACCCCCTCTGCACAGAGGTCGTGACCTCTCTCCGCCCCCTCTGCACAGAGGACGGGACCTCTCTCCGCCCCCTCTGCACAGAGGACGGGGCCTCTCTCCGCCCCCTCTGCACAGAGGACGGGGCCTCTCTCCGCCCCCTCTGCACAGAGGACGGGACCTCTCTCCGCCCCCTCTGCACAGAGAACGGGACCTCTCTCCACCCCCTCTGCACAGAGGACAGGACCTCCCTCCGCCCCCTCTGCACAGAGGATGGGTCCTCTCTCCGCCCCCTCTGCACAGAGGATGGGACCTCTCTCCGCCCCCTCTGCACAGAGGTCGGGACCTCTCTCCGCCCCCTCTGCACAGAGGACGGGACCTCTCTCCGCCCCCTCTGCAGAGGCCGTGTGTTTGGGGATTCTTTGTCACCTATTGCTAGCACTGGATTTCAGCCTCGCACCCAGTGACAGGTCCCCTTTGTTGGGTTGGGTAGTCCTGTGTTAGGATCTCAGGTTGCGGAGTTCTTGTTAATAGCCTCACTTGCAAAAACGTTTTGGAACAAACAGGATAATGTCTATTTGGCTTTTTTCTGAATGTCTTTGCAGTAATTCATAAAGCTAAGCCGGGTACTTCGACATTTGTGTGTCTTTTAAGGAACCATCTGTACCCTGGGGTGCGCCTCCACAAAGCTGCATTGTTATTTGTCAGGTGGACTTACCGCAAGAAACAGCGCCAGTCTGAATGAGACACAAAACTTCCCTATGTACAAGAAGGTGTATTGCTCAGAGAACCTCACATTGTTCTAGGCCAGGGGGGGGGGGGGGGGGTGATGTAACTTGGTGCTACGGCTAGTACCTACCTTCCCTGCTGGTGGTACATGGCAGGGTTTCAGATTCTTTCACTGGGAAGTATTGATGAAGGATATGCAATCCTAGTGCCAGCTAACATTGGCAGGCTTTGAAGAACGGATGTTGCTGATATTCTCGGATTCATGACCTTATGAAATGAAACAGTACAAGGAGCACAGACAGCAACCAATCAGAATCTATCCAAAGCTGATCCAACTTCCCCAAAGTGAATTCTGATTGGTAGCTATGGGACGTTACCGCTTGCAGGGTTTATTTTATTAGTGCAATGCTGGATCTGTTTCTAGAACTTTCTAAAGCATTATTCTGCACCAAAATAATATTTCAGTTCTTGGCTGGAAAGTTAAACAACCTGACAGATCTTTCTATTTTTTGAGGACTCGGTTGGTAAGCGATCTGCCCTGGAGGTTTTGGGGTCACACACCTATTATAGGGGGGGTTCCACTTTCCCAGATGGAATTTTTATTTTACGAGAAATGTGACAGGAAGTGGTGGAATCCCCCGAACTCCCACATGGATAAGAAGAGAGTTGGCTACTATTGGAGGAAGATTCCACTGCTGACGTACCCAAGATGCATAATAGTACCAAGGGCTAGGTAGGTATATACCAACCTACACCCATAACCAAAATAGCACTTTGGGGCAGACTGACCCTTTAAACGGGAAGAGTGAGCCAATTCTTCACTGCTTAGGAAAGTTCTAAGACCTGGATAAGGAAGAATAGAACACTTCTGCCCAAAACCAACATAAACCCTTTTTTATATCAATTGACTGTTCAGAGGGGTTGGAGGTCCGTCTGCTGCCTCCCGGAATGTTACATTTCATGTGCCAATTGCACCAGTTTCAGGAGGATTCCAATATTCTGCCTTCACTCATCCTAAACACTTCGTTTTCTTCCTTGGACCTTTTTATATGTAGATTGAGGCAGCTGGAAATCTAGCTCCAGAATTTACCCGCTGAGTATTTCCCCCCGAATGCCATGAACCTGGGAGGATGATCCCCCTTCATTACCTACAGAGACTCGGGACTGAGAAGTCTGAATTCCCAACAAGCAGGCCGGTTCCAGCTCAGCAGGACTTTCCCCCATTCCAAGGTTTCTATTTGACCCTTACTGACAGAAAGGACATGACCATAACAAGCCCTCCATAAAGCCGGGGATGCCGGGGAAATCCAGACCTATTGGGATCCTTTTCTAGCCTTTCACAAGTTTCAATATTTTAGAGTTTCCCAATCAGCAGATTTTGGAGTTTTGGGCGCTGGAACTTTTAGCTCCAATGATTGGCATTTGTAATTGTTTTATTCTAAGCGCTTCCAGGAACTTTAAGGGAAATGCACAAAATCCTAGAAGGAAAAGTTCCATCTAAAAACAATCATTTTGTAACGGTTATAAATCCTGGATAATAATAATGACACTCCTCATCTCCAATGATTTTCTTCTGGGATTCACACCAGTGGCGGCCCATCCTTAGGGGGGCGGCACCCCCCTAATCTATGCGCCCAGCCCCTTATTTCCATGCAGGGCACTGAACACATGGATTTCAATGTTTTTTTTTTAAGCATGTGATTACAGCCTGAGGCTATAATTCAGTGTTTCTCAACTCCAGTCCTCAAGGCGCACCAACAGGTCATGTTTTCAGGATTTCCCTCAGATAAAACAGCTGTGGTAATTTCTAAGGCAGTGAAACTGAGCAAATCACCTGCAAAATAATGGAAATCCTGAAAACATGACCTGTTGGTGCGCCTTGAGGATTGAAGTTGAGAAACACTGCTCTAATTGGCATCAAAAAAGGGTGGGCTCGGGGCGCAGAGCCTTGTGACAATAGCGAACTAATATCAGCTCTTGTCTTCCTGATTCTTCTCCAGGCCAATCAGGAAGTGGGTCCTGAGGGTTCCTGCTCGGCTGAGAGGAGAAGCCCTGGCTCTTCCCGGATCCTCCTGGAGCGAGGAGGAGCAGCAGCCCTACCCCAGATCCGTGTCATCTTCCTCCTCACGGTAAGTCCTCTAAACCCCCTGCCTTCCCATCCATCTCCCGCGAGTGAGGGGGGCAGGATTGTTTGCTACCCCTCCCCCCGAATTTTGAGCACCAATCACCACTGATTCACACATAGGCAAAATGCTTGGAAACAGAATCAAAGGAGTCCCTGGTATGAGATTGATCCATAAGGCATCCAGTTTATCATAGGCCTGACTTGGGATTCTGAAGAGGTAGAACACATAGGTGGGTGATGTATAATATAAGTTCAGTGGGGGCGGGGCTTACCTCGTCACAGGATGTATATAAATCAGAGTTACGTATCACCTTTTTATTGGATAAAGTTTGAAGAGCTGTGGCACTAATCCTATGACAACCACCTCAGTTTTCAGCTATAGAGTGGCCAGACCAGGGAAGGAGACCTATAAAGACCAGACTTGGCACACAATTCTCGGCGGAGTTCACAGCTTTTCTAGTACCGGGGAAAAGACGTGTTTATAGAATGCCAGCCGTGGAACGTGGAATGTATATTTATTGTAAAGGATCGACCTGCTGGAAATACTCCGGGAATTTATTTCCAGAAATCCTTAGCCAGTCAAATTTATTCAGAGACACCGAGATCATTGGGAATGGACTCTTCTGACGCTCTTGTAAGGAGAAGCTCTACTGAGTGGTTTATCTAACGGACCAAATACCAGTACTTGGTGATCATAATGGTCATTTCTTCAGAATCACCATATATATATATATATATATATATATTCAGAAGCCCCCATGTGACCGAACCCAACCCTTCAGAATGGAAACACCCAATAAGTCAGCCATTTGTAATGTGGGCAGCTTTCTGCAAATGGTTTTAGTGAAAATTGCTGATATCAATACCGCTGGTGACCAAGTTCTTAACAAGGCCATGGTGGGGGTCATCACATATCACGCACAGCAGGTGCCATTGGAAGACTTTTCCTATACAGAAGCATTGTGAAGTCTCCGATGGCCTAAAGCACATACAGTATCTGACAAAAGTAAGTACACCCCCTCAGTCACATTGGTGTAAATCTTTTCATGTGACACCACTGAAGAAATGACACTTTGCTACAATGTAAAGTAGTGAGTGTACACGGGGGGGGGAGGAGTGTACACGGGGGGGAGGAGTGTACACGGGGGGGGGGGGAGGAGTGTACAGCTTGTATAACGGTGTAAATTTCCTGTCCCCTCAAAATAACTCAACACACAGCCATTAAAGGGTTTGTAAACCCTTGTTTTTTTTTCTTGTTTTTTTTTAAATAACAAACATGTTACACTTACCTCCACTGTGCAGTTCGTTTTGCACAGTGTGGCCCCGATTACCGTCTTCTGGGGTCTCCCGGCAGCTCCTCCCCACATCAGTAAACCCCCTGGGAGGAGCGCTCTCCCGAGGGGGGGGGGTTACCTTGCGGGCGCACACCCGAGTCCAGCATTTGTGTCTATTAACACAGAATGCCGACTCAGCTCCGCCTCCCGGAACATTGAATTTGATAGCAGCACAACCATTGGCTCCTGCTGCTGTCAATCAATCTATCCAATCAAGACCTGAGAACCCTGGGCAGAGAGGTACAGCGTATCTCCGCCGAGGGATCGAAGGGCTCAGATGAGTAAAACGGAGGGTCACAGGTAACAGGACAGGTTCCCCTCAGAACAGGCCTCGCCATGGTCCACCAAAGAAGTTGAGGTCACGTGCTCAGCGTCATATCCAGAGGTTGTCTTTGGGAAATAGACGTATGAGTGCTGCCAGCATTGCTGCAGAGGGTGAAGGGGTGGGGGAGGGGTCAGCCTGTCAGGGCTCAGACCATACGCCGCACACTGCATCAAATTGGTCTGCATGGCTGTCATCCCAGAAGGAAGCCTCTTCTAAAGATGATGCACAAGAAAGAGCCGCAAACAGTTTGCTGAAGACAAGCAGACTAAGGACATGGATTACTGGAACCTTGTCCTGTGGTCTGATGAGACCAAGATAAACGTATTTGGTGTCAGATGGTGTCAGGCGTGTGCGGCGGCAACCAGGTGAGGAGCACAAAGACAAGTGTGTCTTCCCTACAGTCAGGCATGGTGGGGGGAGTGTCGTGGTCTGGGGCTGCATGAGTGCTGCCGGCACTGGAGAGCTACAGATCATTGAGGGGACCATGAATGTCAACATGTACTGTGACATACTGAAGCAGAGCATGATCCCCCTCCCTTCAGAGACTGGGCCGCAGGGTAGTATTCCAACATGATAACCACCCCCAAACACACCTCCAAGATCACCACTGCCTTGCTAAAGAAGCTGAGGGTAAAGGTGATGGACTGGCCAATCATGTCTCCAGACCTAAACCCTATTGATCATCTGTGGGGCATCCTCAAATGGAAGGTGGAGGAGCGCAAGGTCTCTAACATCCACCATCTCTGTGATGTCATCATGGAGGAGGGGAAGAGGACTCCAGTGACAACCTGTGAAGCTCTGGTGACCTCCATGCCCAAGAGGGTTAAGGCCGTGCTGGAAAATAATGGCAGCCACACAAAATATTGACACTTTGGGCCCAATTTGGACATTTTCACTTAGGGGTGTAGTGTACTCACTTTTGTTGCCAGCGGTTTAGACATTAATGGCTGTGTGTTGAGTTATTTTGAGGGGAGAGGAAATTTACACCGTTATACAAGCTGTGCACTCCTCCCCCCTCTGTGTACACTCCTCCCCCCTGTGTACACTCCTCCCCCCTGTGTACACTCCTCCCCCCTGTGTACACTCCTCCCCCCTGTGTACACTCCTCCCCCTTGTGTACACTCCTCCCCCCTGTGTACACTCCTCCCCCCTGTGTACACTCCTCCCCCTTGTGTACACTCCTCCCCCCTGTGTACACTCCTCCCCCCTGTGTACACTCCTCCCCCCTGTGTACACTCCTCCCCCCTGTGTGCACTCACTACTTTACATTGTAGCAAAGTGTCATTTCTTCAGTGTTGTCACATGAATGGGACTGAGGGGTGTACTTACTTTTGTCACATACTGTATAAGAGCAATGACTGCCATTCCTTCATTATCAGTTTGTTTGTTGTTCTCGTGCTAAATGATCACATTTCTCTGGAGACGGAGTTGTTTCTCCTCCATGGTGGATCTGTAAGGAAGGGGGCCCAGTTGGTCCTGAGGGCCAATATAACTTTGCTGCTCCCAAAGTGACAAATCCGAAGGAAACCTATGTACTCGAGGTGGATTGAATGAAGGCATTAGTGACAACAGCTGAAAAACAAACACATCCGAATCTACTGAATTCTATCAATCCACAGAGCTCCTCCCATAGAAGAATTACCGGCTAAAATTTGTATCATTGCAAGAAAGTGCAATTCCCACCACAAGACGCAATTCTTCCAAAACACAAACAAATTCTTTGCAGACTGAAATAACTCTTTAATAAAAATAAAAAAATAGGATTATTATCCAAGCATACGAGAAAACTAAAGCAACCAGACCATACAAAGCAACGGGTTCTTCAATCTCTTCCATACCTGGTTAAAGAATTAAGGTGGTTAAGGTTGGGGTATCACAAGGTTCAGAAGTCACATCTGAGCGCCCCTTTTTTTTGGGCCATTTAGATATTGCATGCAGTTCCTAGGCTACCCAGCTATAGTGTGCAGCAGCATGGGTCTCAGTACTGGTGGCCAAAGGGACAAACTTTACTGCCACACAGATCGGAAGGTTGACCTGGACCTGAGCTTTACTTGGCCCTTGCTTCAACTTCTAACCAATTGCTCACATTTATTATACTGCATAGTCTTTTCATCTGGAACTCCCCAGCCCTAAATCGTTGACTGAACCTAGAAAACCTTTGCAATCACACTGTAATCTGTATTTCTAAAGCTTGTAGATGCAACAACTGTGCAGACACTGGCAGCAGCCAACCGGGCCAAGCCAACCAGGCTAAATCCACCGGGCCAAGCCAACCGGGCCAAGCCAACCAGGCTAAATCCACCGGGCCAAGCCAACTGGGCCAAGCCAACTGGGCCGAACCAACCGGGCCAAGCCAACTGGGCCGAACCAACCGGGCCAAGCCAACCAGGCTAAATCCACCGTGCCAAGCCAACCGGGCTAAATCCACCGGGCCAAGCCAACCGGGCTAAATCCACCGGGCCAAGCCAACCGGGCTAAATCCACCGGGCCAAGCCAACCGGGCTAAATCCACCGGGCCAAGCCAACCGGACCAAGCCAACTGGGCTAAATCCACCAGGCCAAGCCAACTGGGCCGAACCAATCGGGCCAAGCCAACCGGGCTAAATCCACCGGGCCAAGCCAACCGGGCTAAATCCACCGGGCCAAGCCAACCGGGCTAAATCCACCGGGCCAAGCCAACCGGGCTAAATCCACCGGGCCAAGCCAACCGGGCCAAGCCAACTGGGCTAAATCCACCAGGCCAAGCCAACTGGGCCGAACCAATCGGGCCAAGCCAACCGGGCTAAATCCACCGGGCCAAGCCAACCGGGCTAAATCCACCGGGCCAAGCCAACCAGAGCATCAAGCTATGTTAGAACTTTACATTACGATGGTGGAAACGTCAGGAACACACGTGAAAGCATTTTTTCTCTAAAGGTCAGAAGCACTGTTTGGAATGGGCGCATGGACGGCACGTAGATCACGGCAGCAGCAAAGCACTGGAAGGGGAGTGTGAAATCTTCAGTCTGGAGGCCTCCTGGATTCTAGTTTATGTTTTTTACCAAAGGTTGCAGATCAGGACCCAGTTAGCTGTGACGATGGGGAAGAACACAATCTGATCGTCTCTGAAGAGTCGCAGTATTTTTTTCTACTCACCTTTGGGAACTAAATAAGAACTACTTTAAATCTAAACTGTACAACAAGCGGGACTGGAGACATTTCAGTAGGCGAGGATTCAAACCCTCAAACACAATTAGTGGTTCGTGGTTTCCATTGTAGTACATGGAAGGCCTTCTAAGTTGGTTCCTGGATTGGGTCACTTTAATAAATAGTTCAGTATCTGTCCAATGCTGCCAAAAGCAGACAAAATGTATTGGGGGTCACTTATAGTAACACTGTGTGTGTGCAGACTCAGCGAGAACGATGGTGTAGAATGTGGTCCGATGGTGTAGAATGTGGCCCGATTCTGTAGAATGTGGAGCGATGGTGTAGAATGTGGAGCGATGGTGTAGAATGTGGTCCGATGGTGTAGAATGTGGCCCGATTCTGTAGAATGTGGAGCGATGGTGTAGAATGTGGAGCGATGGTGTAGAATGTAGAGCGATGGTGTAGAATGTGGCCCGATGGTGTAGAATGTGGCCCGATGGTGTAGAATGTGGCCCGATGGTGTAGAATGTGGCCCGATGGTGTAGAATGTGGTCCGATGGTGTAGAATGTGGAGCGATGGTGTAGAATGTGGAGCGATGGTGTAGAATGTGGCCCGATGGTGTAGAATGTGGCCCGATGGTGTAGAATGTAGAGCGATGGTGTAGAATGTGGAGCGATGGTGTAGAATGTAGAGCGATGGTGTAGAATGTAGAGCGATGGTGTAGAATGTAGAGCGATGGTGTAGAATGTGGAGCGATGGTGTAGAATGTGGTCCGATGGTGTAGAATGTGGTCCGATGGTGTAGAATGTGGTCCGATGGTGTAGAATGTGGTCCGATGGTGTAGAATGTGGTCCGATGGTGTAGAATGTGGAGCGATGGTGTAGAATGTGGTCCGATGGTGTAGAATGTGGTCCGATGGTGTAGAATGTGGTCCGATGGTGTAGAATGTGGAGCGATGGTGTAGAATGTGGTCCGATGGTGTAGAATGTGGAGCGATGGTATAGAATGTGGTCCGATGGTGTAGAATGTGGTCCGATGGTGTAGAATGTGGTCCGATGGTGTAGAATGTGGAGCGATGGTGTAGAATGTGGTCCGATGGTGTAGAATGTGGTCCGATGGTGTAGAATGTGGTCCAATGGTGTAGAATGTGGCCCGATTCTGTAGAATGTGGAGCGATGGTGTAGAATGTGGAGCGATGGTGTAGAATGTAGAGCGATGGTGTAGAATGTGGAGCGATGGTGTAGAATGTAGAGCGATGGTGTAGAATGTAGAGCGATGGTGTAGAATGTGGAGCGATGGTGTAGAATGTGGTCCGATGGTGTAGAATGTGGTCCGATGGTGTAGAATGTGGTCCGATGGTGTAGAATGTGGAGCGATGGTGTAGAATGTGGAGCGATGGTGTAGAATGTGGAGCGATGGTGTAGAATGTGGAGCGATGGTGTAGAATGTGGTCCGATGGTGTAGAATGTGGTCCGATGGTGTAGAATGTGGCCCGATGGTGTAGAATGTGGTCCGATGGTGTAGAATGTGGAGCGATGGTGTAGAATGTGGTCCGATGGTGTAGAATGTGGTCCGATGGTGTAGAATGTGGTCCGATGGTGTAGAATGTGGAGCGATGGTGTAGAATGTGGAGCGATGGTGTAGAATGTAGAGCGATGGTGTAGAATGTGGCCCGATGGTGTAGAATGTGACCCGATGGTGTAGAATGTGACCCGATGGTGTAGAATGTGGCCCGATGGTGTAGAATGTGGCCCGATGGTGTAGAATGTGACCCGATGGTGTAGAATGTGACCCGATGGTGTAGAATGTGACCCGATGGTGTAGAATGTGACCCGATGGTGTAGAATGTGGCCCGATGGTGTAGAATGTGACCCGATGGTGTAGAATGTGACCCGATGGTGTAGAATGTGACCCGATGGTGTAGAATGTGACCCGATGGTGTAGAATGTGGAGCGATGGTGTAGAATGTGCCCCGATGGTGTAGAATGTGCCCCGATGGTGTAGAATGTGACCCGATGGTGTAGAATGTGACCCGATGGTGTAGAATGTGGCCCAATGGTGTAGAATGTGGCCCAATGGTGTAGAATGTGGCCCGATGGTGTAGAATGTGGTCCGATGGTGTAGAATGTGGTCCGATGGTGTAGAATGTGGCCCGATGGTGTAGAATGTGGTCCGATGGTGTAGAATGTGGAGCGATGGTGTAGAATGTGGTCCGATGGTGTAGAATGTGGTCCGATGGTGTAGAATGTGGTCCGATGGTGTAGAATGTGGAGCGATGGTGTAGAATGTGGAGCGATGGTGTAGAATGTGGTCCGATGGTGTAGAATGTGGCCCGATGGTGTAGAATGTGGCCCGATGGTGTAGAATGTGGTCCGATGGTGTAGAATGTGGAGCGATGGTGTAGAATGTGGAGCGATGGTGTAGAATGTAGAGCGATGGTGTAGAATGTGGTCCGATGGTGTAGAATGTGGTCCGATGGTGTAGAATGTGGTCCGATGGTGTAGAATGTGGAGCGATGGTGTAGAATGTGGTCCGATGGTGTAGAATGTGGTCCGATGGTGTAGAATGTGGCCCGATGGTGTAGAATGTGGTCCGATGGTGTAGAATGTGGAGCGATGGTGTAGAATGTGGAGCGATGGTGTAGAATGTAGAGTGATGGTGTAGAATGTGGCCCGATGGTGTAGAATGTGACCCGATGGTGTAGAATGTGGCCCGATGGTGTAGAATGTGACCCGATGGTGTAGAATGTGACCCGATGGTGTAGAATGTGACCCGATGGTGTAGAATGTGGAGCGATGGTGTAGAATGTGGCCCGATGGTGTAGAATGTGCCCCGATGGTGTAGAATGTGGCCCGATGGTGTAGAATGTGACCCGATGGTGTAGAATGTGGCCCGATGGTGTAGAATGTGGCCCGATGGTGTAGAATGTGGTCCGATGGTGTAGAATGTGGTCCGATGGTGTAGAATGTGGAGCGATGGTGTAGAATGTGGAGCGATGGTGTAGAATGTGGAGCGATGGTGTAGAATGTAGAGCGATGGTGTAGAATGTGGCCCGATGGTGTAGAATGTGACCCGATGGTGTAGAATGTGGCCCGATGGTGTAGAATGTGACCCGATGGTGTAGAATGTGACCCGATGGTGTAGAATGTGACCCGATGGTGTAGAATGTGGAGCGATGGTGTAGAATGTGCCCCGATGGTGTAGAATGTGCCCCGATGGTGTAGAATGTGCCCCGATGGTGTAGAATGTGGCCCGATGGTGTAGAATGTGACCCGATGGTGTAGAATGTGACCCGATGGTGTAGAATGTGGCCCGATGGTGTAGAATGTGGCCCGATGGTGTAGAATGTGGTCCGATGGTGTAGAATGTGGTCCGATGGTGTAGAATGTGGAGCGATGGTGTAGAATGTGGAGCGATGGTGTAGAATGTAGAGCGATGGTGTAGAATGTGGCCCGATGGTGTAGAATGTGACCCGATGGTGTAGAATGTGGCCCGATGGTGTAGAATGTGGCCCGATGGTGTAGAATGTGGCCCGATGGTGTAGAATGTAGAGCGATGGTGTAGAATGTGGAGCGATGGTGTAGAATGTGGAGCGATGGTGTAGAATGTGCCCCGATGGTGTAGAATGTGGCCCGATGGTGTAGAATGTGACCCGATGGTGTAGAATGTGACCCGATGGTGTAGAATGTGGCCCGATGGTGTAGAATGTGGCCCGATGGTGTAGAATGTGACCCGATGGTGTAGAATGTGGCCCGATGGTGTAGAATGTGGCCCGATGGTGTAGAATGTGACCCGATGGTGTAGAATGTGGTCCGATGGTGTAGAATGTGACCCGATGGTGTAGAATGTGGTCCGATGGTGTAGAATGTGGTCCGATGGTGTAGAATGTGGCCCGATGGTGTAGAATGTGGCCCGATGGTGTAGAATGTGGTCCGATGGTGTAGAATGTGGAGCGATGGTGTAGAATGTGGTCCGATGGTGTAGAATGTGGAGCGATGGTGTAGAATGTGGAGCGATGGTGTAGAATGTGGAGCGATGGTGTAGAATGTAGAGCGATGGTGTAGAATGTGGCCCGATGGTGTAGAATGTGACCCGATGGTGTAGAATGTGGCCCGATGGTGTAGAATGTGGCCCGATGGTGTAGAATGTGGCCCGATGGTGTAGAATGTGACCCGATGGTGTAGAATGTGCCCCGATGGTGTAGAATGTGGCCCGATGGTGTAGAATGTAGAGCGATGGTGTAGAATGTGGCCCGATGGTGTAGAATGTGACCCGATGGTGTAGAATGTGGCCCGATGGTGTAGAATGTGGCCCGATGGTGTAGAATGTGGCCCGATGGTGTAGAATGTGGCCCGATGGTGTAGAATGTGGCCCGATGGTGTAGAATGTGGAGCGATGGTGTAGAATGTAGAGCGATGGTGTAGAATGTGGCCCGATGGTGTAGAATGTGGAGCGATGGTGTAGAATGTGCCCCGATGGTGTAGAATGTGGCCCGATGGTGTAGAATGTGACCCGATGGTGTAGAATGTGACCCGATGGTGTAGAATGTGGCCCGATGGTGTAGAATGTAGAGCGATGGTGTAGAATGTGGAGCGATGGTGTAGAATGTGGCCCGATGGTGTAGAATGTGGCCCGATGGTGTAGAATGTGGCCCGATGGTGTAGAATGTGGCCCGATGGTGTAGAATGTAGAGCGATGGTGTAGAATGTGGAGCGATGGTGTAGAATGTGGAGCGATGGTGTAGAATGTGCCCCGATGGTGTAGAATGTGGCCCGATGGTGTAGAATGTGACCCGATGGTGTAGAATGTGCCCCGATGGTGTAGAATGTGGCCCGATGGTGTAGAATGTGGCCCGATGGTGTAGAATGTGACCCGATGGTGTAGAATGTGACCCGATGGTGTAGAATGTGGCCCGATGGTGTAGAATGTGGCCCGATGGTGTAGAATGTGACCCGATGGTGTAGAATGTGGCCCGATGGTGTAGAATGTGGCCCGATGGTGTAGAATGTAGAGCGATGGTGTAGAATGTGGCCCGATGGTGTAGAATGTGACCCGATGGTGTAGAATGTGCCCCGATGGTGTAGAATGTGACCCGATGGTGTAGAATGTGGAGCGATGGTGTAGAATGTAGAGCGATGGTGTAGAATGTGGCCCGATGGTGTAGAATGTGGAGCGATGGTGTAGAATGTGCCCCGATGGTGTAGAATGTGGCCCGATGGTGTAGAATGTGACCCGATGGTGTAGAATGTGACCCGATGGTGTAGAATGTGGCCCGATGGTGTAGAATGTGGCCCGATGGTGTAGAATGTGGCCCGATGGTGTAGAATGTGACCCGATGGTGTAGAATGTGACCCGATGGTGTAGAATGTGGCCCGATGGTGTAGAATGTGACCCGATGGTGTAGAATGTGGCCCGATGGTGTAGAATGTGACCCGATGGTGTAGAATGTGGCCCGATGGTGTAGAATGTGGCCCGATGGTGTAGAATGTGACCCGATGGTGTAGAATGTGGCCCGATGGTGTAGAATGTGGCCCGATGGTGTAGAATGTAGAGCGATGGTGTAGAATGTGGCCCGATGGTGTAGAATGTGACCCGATGGTGTAGAATGTGCCCCGATGGTGTAGAATGTGGCCCGATGGTGTAGAATGTGACCCGATGGTGTAGAATGTGACCCGATGGTGTAGAATGTGGCCCGATGGTGTAGAATGTGGCCCTGACGCGGTGTATAGAACCAGATCCACGTTTCTGCCTTTGGGGAAAGCTCTGAGTGATCGGCTCAGCCTCTTCAAACCAGCCTGACCTTTCACCTTCCTAGAGAGCAGCAGACAGACCTGTTTAATTTTGTGTTGGGGATTTAAGCAGCAGCTCGGTGAACTGTTGAACCTTGAGCTGCCCGTAGTATGCACAGTGCTGCACAACACACCCAAACCTAATCTTGCTGACAAATCCTTATCAGTCCTTGAATGATGGCAGCGCCTGAGCAGGGGCAGCACATAAATTCCCAGTCCTTCCAGAAGGAACAACTTCCTTATTGCCCTTCATCCTGTATTGCGCTTTCTTACCTTCAGAAATGGTCAATGTGTCCAACGTGGAGCTCACCCCTTAACAATACAAACTTATTGTCTTCTATGGAGGACTTGAACTAGAACTTTACTATCCATCATAACAAATAGCTGCTTGTATGTTGGGGTGACCAGACATCTCCGGTTTCAGGGGTCAGTCCCCGGATTGAGGACACTGTCCCCGGACTAAGTCTGTCCCCAGTTTTGTCCCCGGTTTGGATTTTAACAGGGGCTGGGGCAATTTCAAAGACAGTCAGTGCAGAATAAAAAAATTCTGAATTACACCCCCCGCCGCTCCTCCTAGCTTAGGGGGGGGGGGATTTTTTTCTATTATCTGTGCCCCTTTCTGATGATCATGTGCTGGTCGGAGCGGAGGGAATATTTCTTCAGTTTCGGGTGCCCATTCAGCTCCTCTCTCATGTTCTTCTGCCTTGGATCAAGTCCCGGCCAGCCGCCTGCCTGCTTATCTCCTTCCCTGGTGGAGTGATCTTCCTCCCCCCCCAGTGATCTTCCTCCGCTCCCCCCCAGTGATCTTCCTCCCCCCCCAGTGATCTTCCTCCGCTCCCCCCCAGTGATCTTCCTCCCCCCCAGTGATCTTCCTCCGCTCCCCCCCAGTGATCTTCCTCCCCCCCCAGTGATCTTCCTCCGCTCCCCCCCAGTGATCTTCCTCCCCCCCCAGTGATCTTCCTCCGCTCCCCCCCAGTGATCTCCCCCCCAGTGATCTCCCTCCCCCCCCCAGTGATCTTCCTCCGCTCCCCCCCAGTGATCTTCCTCCCCCCCCAGTGATCTTCCTCCGCTCCCCCCAGTGATCTCCCCCCCCAGTGATCTTCCTCCGCTCCCCCCCAGTGATCTTCCTCCCCCCAGTGATCTTCCCCCCCCAGTGATCTCCCCCCCCAGTGATCTTCCTCCGCTCCCCCCCAGTGATCTCCCCCCCAGTGATCTTCCTCCCCCCCCAGTGATCTTCCTCCGCTCCCCCCCAGTGATCTTCCTCCCCCCCCCCAGTGATCTTCCTCCGCTCCCCCCAGTGATCTCCCCCCCCCCAGTGATCTTCCTCCGCTCCCCCCCAGTGATCTTCCTCCCCCCAGTGATCTTCCCCCCCCAGTGATCTCCCCCCCCCAGTGATCTTCCTCCGCTCCCCCCCAGTGATCTCCCCCCCAGTGATCTCCCTCCCCCCCCAGTGATCTTCCTCCGCTCCCCCCAGTGATCTTCCCCCCCCCCAGTGATCTTCCTCCGCTCCCCCCAGTGATCTTCCTCCCCCCCAGTGATCTTCCCCCCCCAGTGATCTTCCTCCCCCCCCAGTGATCTTCCTCCGCTCCCCCCCAGTGATCTCCCCCCCAGTGATCTTCCTCCGCTCCCCCCAGTGATCTTCCCCCCCAGTGATCTTCCTCCCCCCCAGTGATCTTCCTCCGCTCCCCCCAGTGATCTTCCTCCCCCCCAGTGATCTTCCTCCGCTCCCCCCCAGTGATCTTCCTCCGCTCCCCACCCAGTGATCTCCCCCCCCCAGTGATCTTCCTCCGCTCCCCCCAGTGATCTTCCTCCCCCCCCAGTGATCTTCCTCCGCTCCCCCCCAGTGATCTTCCTCCCCCCCAGTGATCTTCCTCCGCTCCCCCCAGTGATCTTCCTCCCCCCCCCAGTGATCTTCCTCCGCTCCCCCCAGTGATCTCCCCCCCCCAGTGATCTTCCTCCACTCCCCCCCAGTGATCTTCCTCCCCCCCCCAGTGATCTTCCTCCGCTCCCCCCCAGTGATCTTCCTCCGCTCCCCACCCAGTGATCTCCCCCCCCAGTGATCTTCCTCCGCTCCCCCCAGTGATCTTCCCCCCCCAGTGATCTTCCTCCCCCCAGTGATCTTCCTCCGCTCCCCCCAGTGATCTTCCTCCCCCCCCAGTGATCTTCCTCCGCTCCCCCCCAGTGATCTTCCTCCGCTCCCCACCCAGTGATCTCCCCCCCCCAGTGATCTTCCTCCGCTCCCCCCAGTGATCTCCCCCCCCAGTGATCTTCCTCCGCTCCCCCCAGTGATCCAGTGATCTTCCCCCCCCAGTGATCTTCCTCCGCTCCCCCCAGTGATCTCCCCCCCCAGTGATCTTCCTCCGCTCCCCACCCAGTGATCTTCCTCCCCCCCTAGTGATCTTCCTCCGCTCCCCCCCAGTGATCTTCCCCCCCCCCAGTGATCTTCCCCCCCCAGTAAACTTCCTCCCCCCCCAGTGATCTTCCTCCGCTCCCCCCAGTGATCTTCCTCCGCTCCCCACCCAGTGATCTTCCTCCGCTCCCCCCCAGTGATCTCCCCCCCCAGTGATCTTCCTCCGCTCCCCCCAGTGATCTTCCTCCGCTCCCCCCCAGTGATCTTCCTCCGCTCCCCCCCAGTGATCTTCCTCCGCTCCCCCCCAGTGATTGATCTTCCTCCGCTCCCCACCCAGTGATCTTCCTCCCCCCTAGTGATCTTCCTCCGCTCCCCCCCAGTGATCTTCCCCCCCAGTGATCTTCCCCCCCCCCCAGTGATCTTCCTCCCCCCCAGTGATCTTCCTCCGCTCCCCCCCCAGTGATCTTCCTCCGCTCCCCACCCAGTGATCTTCCTCCGCTCCCCACCCAGTGATCTTCCCCCCCAGTGATCTTCCTCCGCTCCCCCCCAGTGATCTTCCTCCGCTCCCCCCCCAGTGATCTTCCTCCGCTCCCCACCCAGTGATCTTCCTCTCCCCCCCCCCAGTGATCTTCCTCCGCTCCCCACCCAGTGATCTTCCTCTCCCCCCCCCAGTGATCTTCCTCCGCTCCCCACCCAGTGATCTTCCTCTCCCCCCCCAGTGATCTTCCTCCGCTCCCCACCCAGTGATCTTCCTCCACTCCCCACCCAGTGATCTCCCCCCCCCCAGTGATCTTCCTCCGCTCCCCCCAGTGATCTTCCTCCGCTCCCCCCCAGTGATCTTCCTCCGCTCCCCCCCCAGTGATCTTCCTCCGCTCCCCCCCAGTGATTGATCTTCCTCCGCTCCCCACCCAGTGATCTTCCTCCCCCCTAGTGATCTTCCTCCGCTCCCCCCCCAGTGATCTTCCCCCCCAGTGATCTTCCCCCCCCCCAGTGATCTTCCTCCCCCCCAGTGATCTTCCTCCGCTCCCCCCCCCAGTGATCTTCCTCCGCTCCCCACCCAGTGATCTTCCTCCGCTCCCCACCCAGTGATCTTCCCCCCCAGTGATCTTCCTCCGCTCCCCCCCAGTGATCTTCTTCCGCTCCCCCCCCAGTGATCTTCCTCCGCTCCCCACCCAGTGATCTTCCTCTCCCCCCCCCAGTGATCTTCCTCCGCTCCCCACCCAGTGATCTTCCTCTCCCCCCCCCAGTGATCTTCCTCTCCCCCCCAGTGATCTTCCTCTCCCCCCCCAGTGATCTTCCTCTCCCCCCCCCCCAGTGATCTTCCTCCGCTCCCCACCCAGTGATCTTCCTCTCCCCCCCAGTGATCTTCCTCCGCTCCCCACCCAGTGATCTTCCTCCACTCCCCACCCAGTAGTAGGCGGGGCCCGGAGGGTGAGACTTGACAGGCTGTGAGGCGGCGGCGGTGACGGGCAGAGAGTCGCTGATTGCCGCAATTACTAGTAAAAAAAAAATATGTCCCCGGATTTCATTTAAAAATCTGGTCACCTTATTGTATGTTCCATGCTGAAGTGAACAACCCGACATGAGCTCCTGAGGTAATCAGGGTTAGGTTGGGATCAGGCGAAATGATTGTTTTCCTCCTAAATATCAAATCTGTTCCAGAAATATAAATGAAGGTGACGTGCTGATCAGTATCTTGCTGCCTCCTGGAAGAGTCTCTGATTACCACTCTGGAAGGACATATTGCACTGGGACTATATATTGCACTGGGACTATATATTGTACTGGGACTATATATTGCACTGGGAGGACATATTGTACTGGGACTATATATTGTACTGGGACTATATATTGCACTGGGACTATATATTGCACTGGGACTATATATTGCACTGGGACTATATATTGCACTGGGAGGACATATTGTACTGGGACTATATATTGTACTGGGACTATATATTGCACTGGGACTATATATTGCACTGGGAGGACATATTGCACTGGGACTATATATTGCACTGGGAGGACATATTGCACTGGGACTATATATTGCACTGGGACTATATATTGCACTGGGAGGACATATTGCACTGGGAGGACATATTGCACTGGGAGGACATATTGCACTGGGACTATATATTGCACTGGGACTATATATTGTACTGGGACTATATATTGCACTGGGAGGACATATTGCACTGGGAGGACATATTGCACTGGGAGGACATATTGCACTGGGACTATATATTGTACTGGGACTATATATTGCACTGGGAGGACATATTGCACTGGGACTATATATTGCACTGGGACTATATATTGTACTGGGACTATATATTGCACTGGGAGGACATATTGTACTGGGACTATATATTGTACTGGGACTATATATTGCACTGGGACTATATATTGCACTGGGAGGACATATTGCACTGGGACTATATATTGCACTGGGACTATATATTGTACTGGGACTATATATTGCACTGGGACTATATATTGTACTGGGACTATATATTGCACTGGGAGGACATATTGTACTGGGACTATATATTGTACTGGGACTATATATTGCACTGGGACTATATATTGTACTGGGACTATATATTGCACTGGGAGGACATATTGTACTGGGACTATATATTGTACTGGGACTATATATTGCACTGGGAGGACATATTGCACTGGGACTATATATTGCACTGGGACTATATATTGTACTGGGACTATATATTGCACTGGGAGGACATATTGCACTGGGACTATATATTGCACTGGGACTATATATTGTACTGGGACTATATATTGCACTGGGAGGACATATTGTACTGGGACTATATATTGTACTGGGACTATATATTGCACTGGGACTATATATTGCACTGGGAGGACATATTGCACTGGGACTATATATTGCACTGGGACTATATATTGTACTGGGACTATATATTGCACTGGGACTATATATTGCACTGGGAGGACATATTGCACTGGGACTATATATTGTACTGGGACTATATATTGTACTGGGACTATATATTGCACTGGGACTATATATTGCACTGGGAGGACATATTGCACTGGGACTATATATTGCACTGGGACTATATATTGCACCAGCTTTGTAATGAACCCTTCCTATCATCTATGCTGCATCTAGACTGAAGTCAGGGCGCCTCCTGCAGCTCCAATTAAGTGGAGATGAGGGTGTGTGAAAAGAAGGAACGTAAATGGCGCACGGAAAGACAAAACAGTCCGAGGAATCTCAGGAATGTTCTGTATTTGGCCGTCCAGAACTGTAAATGGGACTAAATGAGGGTATCGGCTTTTCATAGGACCACCAAGATTCTGAATCCAGCTTCCGGTCTCGGTTGTGTTTTGCCCTCTAGGAACAGATTGGTCGTTTAGAATGAATGGTATTGCCATGCGTTGTGGTGGTATTGCCATGCGTTGTAGTGGTAATGCCATGCGTTGTAGTGGTATTGCCATGCGTTGTAGTGGTATTGCCATGCGTTGTAGTGGTAATGCCATGCGTTGTAGTGGTAATGCCATGCGTTGTAGTGGTATTGCCATGCGTTGTAGTGGTATTGCCATGCGTTGTAGTGGTATTGCCATGCGTTGTAGTGGTATTGCCATGCGTTGTAGTGGTATTGCCATGCGTTGTAGTGGTAATGCCATGCGTTGTAGTGGTATTGCCATGCGTTGTAGTGGTATTGCCATGCGTTGTAGTGGTAATGCCATGCGTTGTGGTGGTATTGCCATGCGTTGTGGTGGTATTGCCATGCGTTGTAGTGGTATTGCCATGCGTTGTTGGTGGTAATGCCATGCGTTGTGGTGGTATTGCCATGCGTTGTTGGTGGTAATGCCATGCGTTGTGGTGGTATTGCCATGCGTTGTGGTGGTATTGCCATGCGTTGTGGTGGTAATGCCATGCGTTGTGGTGGTATTGCCATGCGTTGTGGTGGTATTGCCATGCGTTGTGGTGGTATTGCCATGCGTTGTGGTGGTAATGCCATGCGTTGTGGTGGTAATGCCATGCGTTGTGGTGGTATTGCCATGCGTTGTGGTGGTATTGCCATGCGTTGTGGTGGTATTGCCATGCGTTGTGGTGGTAATGCACATTTTAATACATGCGTTTTTAGCTTCCATTGGCTCCATGCAAAGTGTGAATGGGCTCTCAATAGTTACCCTTCCATTCAGCTCCATCCCTTCCTGACCCTCATCCTATCCTCACTGCGGCTGAAACAGCCCTGAAAGCCAATTTCTCTCCTGAATTATCATCTACTACTTGGTATCGGCACCAAAAGCTGACAGTGCGATCCCAAGACGTCCTTCACTGAAAGCCAACAAGGAGGGGATGCTTCTGCCATTATCACTTTTAAAGGAGAACTCTAACAGAAGAAGTGAGGTGGCCATTGCTGACCTCGCCTCCTGACCTTGCCTCCTGACCTCGCCTGCTGACCTCACCTCCTGACCTCGCCTCCTGACCTCGCCTGCTGACCTCGCCTCCTGACCTCGCCTGCTGACCTCGCCTCCTGACCTCGCCTCCTGACCTTGCCTCCTGACCTCGCCTGCTAACCTCGCCTCCTGACCTCGCCTGCTGACCTCGCCTCCTGACCTCGCCTGCTGACCTCGCCTCCTGACCTCGCCTCCTGACCTTGCCTCCTGACCTCGCCTGCTAACCTCGCCTCCTGACCTCGCCTGCTGACCTCACCTCCTGACCTTGCCTCCTGACCTCGCCTGCTGACCTCGCCTCCTGACCTCGCCTGCTGACCTCGCCTCCTGACCTCGCCTCCTGACCTTGCCTCCTGACCTCGCCTGCTAACCTCGCCTCCTGACCTCGCCTGCTGACCTCGCCTCCTGACCTCGCCTGCTGACCTCGCCTCCTGACCTCGCCTCCTGACCTTGCCTCCTGACCTCGCCTGCTAACCTCGCCTCCTGACCTCGCCTGCTGACCTCACCTCCTGACCTTGCCTCCTGACCTCGCCTGCTAACCTCGCCTCCTGACCTCGCCTCCTGACCTCGCCTCCTGACGTGCCGATTCAATCCCTTCATTTCTGAGGAGCTGTCCTGGAAGAAGTAGGAGAAGTTCTGACTTTCTAATCTGGAGACTTGTTCCAGGTCAGTGAAGCCAGAGGACGGGTTCCCTCGGTCATGGCTGCCACCAAGGTTCTATCAGTAAAGGTTTCATGTAATGTGGTCTGGGTCCCTTCGGATCGATTTTCTTTCTCAGTCATTGTGTCAGTTGGGAAAGGTGAAGTTCATTAATGGAGAAGATTTTATTTCCTGACCGGTGAGGCGTTCTCATTACCAGACTCCTTTCCATGTAAGAAGGGTGGAAATGTAAGCACCACGCCACTGCTAAGAGGTCCAGATACAACTTTATTCCATTAAAAGTTCAGGGGTACAGATCAAGAAACAGCCAACGCGTTTCAAAGGTCTACATGTCCCCTTCATCAGGACTTGACTGGCAACCAAGTGAACAAACCAGTAGTGAACTGGACCTACAATGGTATTTATTCCAGTGTGAGTTGAAAGCACAGGCCTTGTCTGGCAGCCAACCCTGACCTTTGATGGAATGAAGTTGTATCTGGACCTCTTAGCAGTGGCGTGACGCTTAAATTTCCACCCTTCTTACATTACAAGCCAAGGAGACTGGAGAAGCCGCCTGCCCAGATCATTTACACCAATATTACTCATAACAGATCAGCGCTATCCTTCCACTTTCCTCAAATACTCCTTTCCATGGCATGCAGGGACAGGCGAGGAGAATGTGTTGTTACCGGGACAAGATCTCCGAATGTCTGCTGAGGCCTTCTTTATCCCACGATACTACGGGGCCTTCTTTATCCCACGATACTACGGGGCCTTCTTTATCCCACGATACTACGGGGCCTTCTTTATCCCACGATACTACGGGGCCTTCTTTATCCCACGATACTACGGGGCCTTCTTTATCCCACGATACTACGGGGCCTTCTTTATCCCACGATACTACGGGGCCTTCTTTATCCCACGATACTACGGGGCCTTCTTTATCCCATGATACCACGAGGCCTTCTTTATCCCATGATACTACGGGGCCTTCTTTATCCCACGATACTACGGGGCCTTCTTTATCCCACGATACCACGAGGCCTTCTTTATCCCCCGATACCACGAGGCCTTCTTTATCCCATGATACTACGGGGCCTTCTTTATCCCATGATACTACGGGGCCTTCTTTATCCCCCGATACCACGAGGCCTTCTTTATCCCCCGATACCACGAGGCCTTCTTTGTCCCATGATACTACGGGGCCTTCTTTATCCCACGATACCACGAGGCCTTCTTTATCCCACGATACCACGAGGCCTTCTTTATCCCCCGATACCACGAGGCCTTCTTTGTCCCATGATACTACGGGGCCTTCTTTATCCCACGATACTACGGGGCCTTCTTTATCCCCCGATACCACGAGGCCTTCTTTATCCCCCGATACCACGAGGCCTTCTTTATCCCATGATACTACGGGGCGTTCTTTATCCCATGATACTACGGGGCCTTCTTTATCCCATGATACTACGGGGCCTTCTTTATCCCATGATACTACGGGGCCTTCTTTATCCCACGATACTACGGGGCCTTCTTTATCCCCCGATACCACGAGGCCTTCTTTATCCCCCGATACCACGAGGCCTTCTTTATCCCCCGATACCACGAGGCCTTCTTTATCCCATGATACTACGGGGCCTTCTTTATCCCATGATACTACGGGGCCTTCTTTATCCCCCGATACCACAAGGCCTTCTTTATCCCATGATACCACGAGGCCTTCTTTATCCCCCGATACCACAAGGCCTTCTTTATCCCATGATACTACGGGGCCTTCTTTATCCCACGATACTACGGGGCCTTCTTTATCCCACGATACTACGGGGCCTTCTTTATCCCACGATACTACGGGGCCTTCTTTATCCCACGATACTACGGGGCCTTCTTTATCCCACGATACTACGGGGCCTTCTTTATCCCCCGATACCACGAGGCCTTCTTTATCCCCCGATACCACGAGGCCTTCTTTATCCCATGATACTACGGGGCCTTCTTTATCCCACGATACTACGGGGCCTTCTTTATCCCATGATACCACGAGGCCTTCTTTATCCCCCGATACCACGAGGCCTTCTTTATCCCATGATACTACGGGGCCTTCTTTATCCCATGATACTACGGGGCCTTCTTTGGCCCATGATACTACGGGGCCTTCTTTATCCCCCGATACCACGAGGCCTTCTTTATCCCATGATACCACGAGGCCTTCTTTATCCCCCGATACCACAAGGCCTTCTTTATCCCATGATACTACGGGGCCTTCTTTATCCCATGATACTACGGGGCCTTCTTTATCCCATGATACTACGGGGCCTTCTTTATCCCCCGATACCACGAGGCCTTCTTTATCCCATGATACTACGGGGCGTTCTTTATCCCATGATACTACGGGGCCTTCTTTATCCCATGATACTACGGGGCCTTCTTTATCCCCCGATACTACGGGGCCTTCTTTATCCCCCGATACCACGAGGCCTTCTTTATCCCCCGATACCACGAGGCCTTCTTTATCCCATGATACTACGGGGCCTTCTTTATCCCATGATACTACGGGGCCTTCTTTATCCCCCGATACCACGAGGCCTTCTTTATCCCATGATACCACGAGGCCTTCTTTATCCCCCGATACCACGAGGCCTTCTTTATCCCATGATACTACGGGGCCTTCTTTATCCCACGATACTACGGGGCCTTCTTTATCCCACGATACTACGGGGCCTTCTTTATCCCACGATACTACGGGGCCTTCTTTATCCCACGATACTACGGGGCCTTCTTTATCCCACGATACTACAGGGCCTTCTTTATCCCACGATACTACGGGGCCTTCTTTATCCCCCGATACCACGAGGCCTTCTTTATCCCCCGATACCACAAGGCCTTCTTTATCCCATGATACTACGGGGCCTTCTTTATCCCATGATACTACGGGGCCTTCTTTATCCCATGATACTACGGGGCCTTCTTTATCCCCCGATACCACGAGGCCTTCTTTATCCCATGATACCACGAGGCCTTCTTTATCCCCCGATACCACGAGGCCTTCTTTATCCCATGATACTACGGGGCCTTCTTTATCCCACGATACTACGGGGCCTTCTTTATCCCACGATACTACGGGGCCTTCTTTATCCCACGATACTACGGGGCCTTCTTTATCCCACGATACTACGGGGCCTTCTTTATCCCACGATACTACGGGGCCTTCTTTATCCCACGATACCACGGGGCCTTCTTTATCCCACGATACCACAAGGCCTTCTTTATCCCCCGATACCACGAGGCCTTCTTTATCCCATGATACTACGGGGCCTTCTTTATCCCACGATACTACGGGGCCTTCTTTATCCCACGATACTACGGGGCCTTCTTTATCCCACGATACTACGGGGCCTTCTTTATCCCACGATACTACGGGGCCTTCTTTATCCCACGATACTACGGGGCCTTCTTTATCCCACGATACTACGGGGCCTTCTTTATCCCCCGATACCACGAGGCCTTCTTTATCCCCCGATACCACGAGGCCTTCTTTATCCCATGATACTACGGGGCGTTCTTTATCCCATGATACTACGGGGCCTTCTTTATCCCATGATACTACGGGGCCTTCTTTATCCCCCGATACTACGGGGCCTTCTTTATCCCCCGATACCACGAGGCCTTCTTTATCCCCCGATACCACGAGGCCTTCTTTATCCCATGATACTACGGGGCCTTCTTTATCCCATGATACTACGGGGCCTTCTTTATCCCCCGATACCACGAGGCCTTCTTTATCCCATGATACCACGAGGCCTTCTTTATCCCCCGATACCACGAGGCCTTCTTTATCCCATGATACTACGGGGCGTTCTTTATCCCATGATACTATGGGGCCTTCTTTATCCCACGATACTACGGGGCCTTCTTTATCCCACGATACTTCAGAGCCTTCTTTATCCTACGATACTACGGGGCCTTCTTTATCCCACGATACTACGGGGCCTTCTTTATCCCACGATACTACGGGGCCTTCTTTATCCCACGATACTACGGGGCCTTCTTTATCCCACGATACTACGGGGCCTTCTTTATCCCACGATACTACGGGGCCTTCTTTATCCCACGATACTACGGGGCCTTCTTTATCCCACGATACTACGGGGCCTTCTTTATCCCACGATACTACGGGGCCTTCTTTATCCCACGATACTACGGGCCTTCTTTATCCCACGATACTACGGGGCCTTCTTTATCCCACGATACTACGGGGCCTTCTTTATCCCACGATACTACGGGCCTTCTTTATCCCACGATACTACGGGGCCTTCTTTATCCCACGATACTACGGGGCCTTCTTTATCCCACGATACTACGGGGCCTTCTTTATCCCACGATACCACGAGGCCTTCTTTATCCCACGATACCACGAGGCCTTCTTTATCCCACGATACCACGGGGCCTTCTTTATCCCACGATACCACGGGGCCTTCTTTATCCCACGATACTACGGGCCTTCTTTATCCCACGATACCACGGGGCCTTCTTTATCCCACGATACTACGGGGCCTTCTTTATCCCACGATACTACGGGGCCTTCTTTATCCCACGATACTACGGGGCCTTCTTTATCCCACGATACCACGGGGCCTTCTTTATCCCACGATACCATGGGGCCTTCTTTATCCCACGATACTACGGGGCCTTCTTTATCCCACGATACCACGAGGCCTTCTTTATCCCACGATACTATGGGGCCTTCTTTATCCCACGATACTACGGGGCCTTCTTTATCCCATGATACTATGGGGCCTTCTTTATCCCACGATACTACGGGGCCTTCTTTATCCCATGATACTACGGGGCCTTCTTTATCCCATGATACTATGGGGCCTTCTTTATCCCACGATACTACGGGGCCTTCTTTATCCCACGATACTACGGGGCCTTCTTTATCCCACGATACTACGGGGCCTTCTTTATCCCACGATACTACGGGGCCTTCTTTATCCCATGATACTACGGGGCCTTCTTTATCCCACGATACCACAAGGCCTTCTTTATCCCATGATACTACGGGGCCTTCTTTATCCCATGATACTATGGGGCCTTCTTTATCCCACGATACTACGGGGCCTTCTTTATCCCACGATACCAGACATAGGGGTTGCCTTCAGTTGCTCCAGAACTTAGTAAATGAGGGGAAGCTCTGATAACTTCCATCATCCAATCATGTGCAAGCAAAATGCAGTTTTCTTTATTTTCCTTGCATGTGATTGTCTATTCCTTGCAAAATGAAGCTTCCCCTCATTTACTAAGCTCTGGAGGAACTGCGCAGTCTATTTGCCTTTAGTAAATCCCCCCCATAGACTCCCGACTCGGAAGGTCACACCAAGAGCTGAGGAATTGGTCATGAATTGAATTTGAAAAAACTGGGACAACTTACCAATGTTCACCAAAACCTAATATTCCCGTGCCTCTAATAGGCAGAAAAGGTTTCTTCTGTCAGCGTTCCGATAGCGCGTCGTGTCAAATCATTTCTCGCAGGGGAATACATCGGAGCTTTTGTGGTGACACTTTCATAATGCTGCTCCCGGTGTGGAGTCACCACACAGCTGTTCATCCTCACAACACGGCTGGAATATCCGTGTGGTAGAGGGGTGGAGTATATTGCTAGGCAACAGGATGCCAGCCGCCGCTACGCAACAGGAGCTGGCGGGTGGTTAACCCTTGGAAGGCTTCCTGCTCCGCGGTAAAGTGGCAAAGAGCATCCAAGAGTTTAACTCATAACTAATCAAAGAGAAGCGGTGATAGGCCAGGAACAAGAACTTATCGCAACCAATCAGATTACATTCCCCGCAGTCCCATCAGTTTAATGATTACGTTCCCTTGGCTGCAATGTGCGTTCATCAAACTTCTCTTCCTCAATTAGGAAATCTATAAGGCCCCACAAACCTGGCGAGTATTCTTCGCTTGGTGTAAGAAATCAATCACAAATGATATGCCGCGTACACACGATCGATTTTTTCGATGGTGAAAACACCGTCGAGAAAATAGACGGGAAAAACGAGGAACAGCTTGTTCCCCCCACACACGGCCGTTTTAAATTACATTTTTTTTCTTGGTCGAAAAAAACGACCGTGTGTGGGTTTCCTATGGGAAAACTGCTCCGGAAAAAAATGACAGGAATCACGACGAGAAAAATTAGAGCGTGTTCTAATTTTTATCGTTGTGATTAATGCCGTTTTTCTCGTCGGGAAAAATGACAAAAAGCCCCACAGACGGTCGTTTTTCTCGTCCAAAGGAAAAAATGAAATTTTTCCCGACGGGAAAAATGATTGTTTGTACGCGGCATGAGAGAAAAGTTTGAGTTTCCTCTCCTCTCCCCAATCCTCACCTTTCCAGTGCCAACATGAATACCTCCTACAGACAGACCAGAGGTCATCTGTCTCATCGGGAGATTTTACTTCACTTCCTGGCCTGTAGACTTAAGAAGTGAGAGGGAAAATCCCCCTCTTCGACAGTCGTCATGGGAACAAGCATCCAATCCATCCAAAATGTTGGGTTTTCGGTGACATTGGTGATCAGGGAGAGTTCGGGAAAGTAAATCTCTCTAACAGGGATACAGACTGGCAGGGGTTCTAACCCATCACTACCATCCAAATCTGAAAAAAACGTTGCCTTTTGTTATATTTTACATTTATTGTATGTTAGGTAACAGAACCTCAAATGTTTGGCTTAATCTTTTCTGGATCTTCTGGAACATAATAAATGATATTGTTCTGTGCAAATAATCCTAAAATCTACACTTTATCAACATCTGATTATACAGCCAGAGCTAATCTGATTCTATCATTACGACACCTGAAAGTGAGTGGGATATATTAGGCAGCAAGTGAACATGTTGTCCCTGAAGCTGCCTTTTACCTGGGCTGTCATTGATACACTCTGCCTGTCTGCCAACCACAAGTACCTGTTTGCTTTGCTCAGTTCACACCTGCCCCGGTGTGGTGGCCAGGCACTATAGCATTGTGTATAAGTCATGGGGGAAGCGAGTACCGGTAGGCCTGCTTGCCTTATGGGAAAGGGGGCTTCTATAGGTGAAGAACACAGAGCCAGCTATAGTGTCTGATCACCTAGGCTAGGGATAAGCGCGACAATGGGGCTGGGTAGCGACAGACCAGTCAGGGTGTCCACAGCCAAAAGCACCTACAATGGGCACACGAGCATCAGAACTGCACCACAGAGCAATGGAAGAAGGTGGCCTGGTCTGATGATTGGCGTTTTCTTTTCCATCATGTGGATGGTCAGGTGTGTCACCTACCTGGGGAAGAGATGGCACAAGGTTGCAGTATGGGAAGAAGGCAGGGTGATGCTTTGGGAAATGTTCTGCTGGGAAACCTTGGCTCCTGCCATTCATGAAGACTTGACACATATCAGAGATCTAGTGGAGTCCATGTTGTGGGGTCAGAATGTTCAGGCTGATGGGTGTATTTCGGAGCTTTTCTATCTATGAGATAATTTGTTGTGATTTCCCAGAAATGTATTTTATGAACTTTACTTTGACATTCACCAAGATGGACTCTCCTGTCCCACTTTTGCTCTATATTCTATTGATTGGGACGGTTTCTATGATTACTTGCACAGAGGAAACGCTTCTATTATATGTATACATGGCTCAGTGTTTTACCCCCCGCTGTATGTCCCGTTGTGTGGTGTTAATGAAAGTGGGGGGTAGAATTGGGAGTGCAGAGTTTGTTCGGTACATCTTATATTTTCTCCATCTGTACCCCATACAAATGCAGATCCGTATGGCCTGGACTACTAAGTCTACACGGGAAAACCTCCGACGTTTCACCAATGTACTGTACAAGTAGAATTCATTGATGGGATCATCTCCCTGATACACACACTGTATGTTGGGAAATCAATGAGTTTTGTTGAATATTTAGCAGCATGTTGGGCGGGGATTTCCTCCACAGTCCTTACATAGTGCAGGACATCGAGGATGGGGGGGGGGCTATTCCCTTGAGGGGTGGGGGAGCAGAAAAGGAAAATGTTCTGTTTACAGAGCTTCCAAAAATTCCATCAACTCACATTTCGGAGTGTGTAGCAACAATGCTTCCTGAAGTCTACCTGCCCTCCTCGGCTGCCCTCCCTACCTGCCCTCCCCGGGCATCCCTCCCCAGGCTGCCCTCCCCAGGCATCCCTCCCTACCTGCCCTCCCCGGGCATCCCTCCCCGGGCTGCCCTCCCCGGGCTGCCCTCCCAAGGCATCCCTCCCCAGGCTGCCCTCCCCAGGCTGCCCTCCCCGGGCATCCCTCCCCAGGCTGCCCTCCCTACCTGCCCTCCCCAGGCTGCCCTCCCCGGGCATCCCTCCCCACCTGCCCTCCCTACCTGCCCTCCCCAGGCTGCCCTCCCTACCTGCCCTCCCTGGCTGCCCTCCCTACCAGCCCTCCCTGGCTGCCCTCCCCAGGCATCCCTCCCCAGGCATCCCTCCCCAGGCTGCCCTCCCTACCTGCCCTCCCCGGGCTGCCCGTACACATGGAGAGGTCTTCTCCTCTGAAGGGTCCAGCCTGATACTCCAAAGTATCTGACAGTTCTGTGTGGTCTGGGCAAGCCTCTCGTACCACAAGGAGTGCAGTGTAGGCTTGAATCAGATCCATCACCTGGCCACTCTTCTATCCAAGCTTGGAGGAGCAGACACCACATTTTATTGGCAGAGAAAGTCTGACAACCATTATGTTCAGAAAATCGGGAGGTGGACAGGTACTTGGAGTTTATATTTAAAACTTATTTTACAAAAATCTTAATAAACCTTTTTAATAATAAGCATCTTATGCTGATCACATACAGGCCAATATTTGATATAACAATCTTCCCTTGTATGGAGCATTACCAATCATATCAGAGGACTACGGGAACACCACAGGTGAGGGATTATGGGTTGAACTTTCACATGACATTTCAGTCATCTCAGAAATGGGAATGCACATGTCGGGGGAAGGGAAGCTCATCTGAGGAGATGATTACTTATAGACAATCATGGTCTTGCAGCGATGGCCAACTTTGTAATAATAATTTTGCATGCACTATTTGAGAATGGTAATGAACGCACCGCTAGCAATTGGAAATCAGTCACCACAGCTCAGGACTGCAATTCCATAATGTTTTTCCCCAGGACTGGAAATAGAAGAAATTAAAGTGGAACTTCACCCAAAATGGGACGATCTGCTTGTTTGCATCCTCCCCCCCATCACTGCCTCATTTGGCCCTTTTTGGGGGGGGGGGTACCTGGTGAAGTCAAGTTTGGCCCTTCTCCTGCCGCCATTCACAAGGCGCAGCGTGGCTTACACATACACAGTAGAAAACCGGCTGTGAAGCCGCAAGGATTCCCTTACTAGAGATGGTGGCGCCTGCACCCACCGATTGAAGAATCGGCTCTGGCGAGGACAGCGCTGGTTTCCTGGACAGGTAAGTGTCCTTACATTAAAAAAAAGTCACCAGCTACAGTATTTGTAGCTGCTGACTTTGAATTTTTCTGGGGGAGCCTGGCGCTCCTCTTTAAGGAATCACTCTTTGTCTAATTTACCTTTGTGGTGTCATAATTTGTGTCACCTCTGCACTCTTATTGCCCGCACAATTCCGGTTCCTGTTAATTTTTGTATTTCACCAACATATCTAGCAATTAGTCAAGGTAAGTGCAATTTGTCTTACATTTACCTCCCACAAAACGAATGCATTACTTGGTGGGATTCTTGAATTTCTTTTTGTGGTGGTTCCCCAGAATGTATATGGAGGTACCACCTCAGATGTCTGAAAGACTACACAGTGGGCTCAGAATATTACATTAAATTCAAATGAACAGTATATGCTTGAATATACCCAAATATTATATAAATTAACATATATTTATAACATGGGTAGTATTATAGATGATGGTTTTTAGTGATAAAATTGGACATACAAAATAACAAGTCATTGGTTATGGTGAAAGATCCAAGAACTGTCTAGTCTTTTTAAGGACTACTAAGGCCACAAGTTCTACGTCCTACTACTATTAGTACATATATTCTCCAGCACACTTGATTTTTTAACCAGGATCATCAACTCTAAATCATGATCATGAATTACATAGTTAATCTGGTTAAAAAAAATGACAAGTCTATGCGTTCAACCAACATGGAGAAGAAAAAAAAAACTCACACAAATATAAACCCTCCATATACACAATCTCAGATCCACAATTCTATACCCACAGTTGATTCAGAAGAAGGCAAAAAACCCAATAAAAACATGATCCAATTTGTTCCAGCAGGGGGAAAAAATCCTTCCTGATCCCCCGAGAGGCAACTGGAAAGTCCCTGGATCAACTTTACCTATAAATATTAGATGTGCAAATAGTTGAAGTGAAATCTTTGCACTTACCTACACATGTACAAGTTGGAAATTCAGCCTGAGCTGCTTTAGCTGGAGTGTCCAGTAAGCTCTTGGTTGGTGAGGTCAGATAATTCATTGGGGATTCTAAAAACCCAGCAAGCGTAGGATTAAAAGGCAGATCACTTTTTGTAGGAGTTCCGTCAAGTTGCTGATTTTCCTCTGAGTAGAAGCATGTGGTGGACACCACTGTAAGAGCACCAGAAGATTCAATTTTGATATTTTTAGGAGATTTTGAGGAGAAGAGGTTCTCAAGGTTATCGGGCATCTGCTGTGGTAGAGATGTGTTTGAAAGTGTTGGCTTGGAATGGGTAAGCGAGCGCGTGGTGGTGTCAGCTGGTAACATTTGCGAAGGAAATGGAAGTTTTGATTGTAACTCCATTGCCGATTTTGGAGGACCTCCACCATTTTGAGATGGAATCTCTGCACCAGGGAGTGGAAATTCTTCACCAAATTCAGCTTCAAACTGCCTAATTAAATCTTCAAATTTGTCATCAATAGACTCGTTCTGAGCAGGAGCATTGCCTGTGCTTGCTTGTTGATCATTAGAGTCACCTGGCCCAGAGCTGGAGCTAGTTTCTTCTATAGAAGACCTGGAACATGAATCTTTTTGACCCAAAGCATTAGTTCGCGAAACCGAATGAGACAAACCCCTGCCTTGTCCATCACCTTGACTTTCAGTGCACAATTCCTGAGTGTTTGAATTATATTGGTTATCAAGGTTAGGAATAGATCGATCATCATTTTGTTTTGGCTCTACACTTGGAGGACGCCGAAACTGTATGTTGATCTGGGTCTGAGGCATGAACACAGGCTGCCCATCTTTTTGTCTTGGCTTTTTAATTTGTATTTGCTTCCGTGGAGTTTTAATTTTTAGCTCTGCTTTTTTATTCGAAGGGGACTGTCCTCTTTTTTTCCTCTCCTTAACGGGTTTATCTACGGTCTTTGAAACCTTTTGGGAATTTGGGACCCACCAAAGAGGTTGTTCTTGTGACCCTTCCTGCACACTGTTTGAATCTAAGAAAAGGTTGCGTTTATGATGAAGATGTTGCTGGAGAGCCGCCTGAGCAGTCCTATGAAAATCCGCCTCTTGGAACAGCTGAGACAACTGCTGTTGATTTGGTGACATTTTGTACATTTCTGCTGCTTCTTTTTTCACAGAACTTTGTCTTGACTTTTTAACTTTGGTGGGTAAGGATTCGGGTCCTTTGAACACTGACTTAATGTAATCATTTGCATCCCCAAGCAATTGCTTTAACCCAGTCATGGGATCTGAAGGTGATTTTAATTGCTCTGGAGTTTGAACCCACTGCTGCATGAATTCTGTCTTTTGAGGGGTGGAGATCTGGTTCTTCAGTACAGGGGAGCCATGAGCGAGGTGATTTTCTGGAATGTATTGCTCTTCTTGAAAACTTGCCTTTTTGGTTTGTTCCCAAGAAGAATGCCTTGAAGGCTGTGACATTGGAAGTGCATTTTTACCAGTGTACTGCTGATTCTGAAAGAGTTCATTGCAGGATATTGGCAAGCCATGACCTTGGTCATTTCTCGCTGATGGAAAATATGGTAGATGTCCATGGTTGGAGAGAGAGGTCTGGGATGGGCCATTGGGAGAATCTGTGTTTGGCTGTGGAAGTGCAGAGGAGAGTTGTGTAAGAGCTTCAATTGCAATTGCAGTTTGAAGACTAATGTTCTTCTCTTTTGCAATACTCAGTGCATTCTGAGAAAAGGGAAGAGGACCAGATGTACATTTTGTAGTTTTGTTTTCTAGGGAAAGCACCTGATCTTTAGGATACGAATTATCTATTATTTCCCTTCCTATGTGACTCAGACGGTGCTGTGAGCTTTCTGGGTGACCTTTGATCTTATTCTGCAACCAGTCTAAGTAATCTGGACACTCTGGCCCATCACAGTTACAATTTGGTGGCTTCACGCCATGTTTTGCACGTTGAAGAGCTGCCTTTAGAGTATTTAGATCTTCTGGACAATCAGGAAGTTTGTTTGCCGAGGGGCCAGAGCTTTCTCTGTTCATCTCATAGTTAAATTTTTCATATAGCTGCACTGATGGCAGTGAGGGAGTCCCTGATCTTGGAATGCCATAAGACATGGCCTCAGCTACAGCAGAGAATGCTACTAGGTTTTTGGCATCTTCTAGACTTGAGCTGTCGTTGATAGCAGCATGATTAGGTACAGGAGGGTTGTCCCAACTGATTTTGTCTCCAGAGTTTGGAGGAACAGGGATATTGCTTAACCACGAATTTGTTTCCATTAAAAGGCCGTTTTGTAAGTCTTTGCATCCCTTATTTAGCAGGCCAGGGTCACATTCCAGGTTCAGCCTTCCTTCTTGAACATGATTAATTGGCCCCGCTTCAATTTGGTCCGTTTCGGGTCCATCAACTGAAGTGCTCTCTGAACAACTCTGTGAATAGAGAGACCAAAGTAATTATTAGTACAAAAGCAGTGATATTCATGTAATCAGTATCCATACATTACTCCAAAATAAACCCATTGTGTTTTGCCTAACAAATATATCATTTAATATTTTGCTGCATAATTGTCCAAGTTTATAAAAAACATAAGTGATCATTTAAGAATGGGAGCAACAAATTGGTCCTCCAATATTTCAGAGCAAAGTTGAATGCCGGCATTTGTAAAGAACGTCTAGGAAACCAGCGACCCTACAACTTGGATCACCAGGAGATAAGAAGCACTGGGTAGATCCGAGACACGAAGGTGAACCGGACTTATTTCAGTATTATCTGAATAACGGGTTTCAAAAGAAATGATCCTGCACTTATATCTTCAGGAATCAGAAAGGTGTAGGAATCAGGTAGGTCAGTGTAGTGGTCAGTGTAGGAATCAGGTAGGTCAGTATAGTGGTCAGTGTAGGAATCAGGTAGGTCAGTATAGTGGTCAGTGTAGGAATCAGGTAGGTCAGTATAGTGGTCAGTGTAGGAATCAGGTAGGTCAGTATAGCAATCAGGTAGGTCAGTGTAGTGGTCAGTATAGCAATCAGATAGGTCAGTGTAGTGGCCAGTGTAGGAATCAGGTAGGTCAGTATAGTGGTCAGGTAGGTCGGTGTAGGAATCAGGTTTGTCAGTACTACTGTACGAGCGGAAGGGACTCAGAGTGCTAAAAATACGCGGGTTAGGGGGCGCAAATCTCTTGCCCTGCCCCGGGCGCTGACAACCCACGCTACGCCACTGGGTAGATCCGAGACACGAAGGTGAACCGGACTTATATTTCAGTATTATCTGAATAACGGGTTTCAAAAGAAATGATCCTGCACTTATATCTTCAGGAATCAGAAAGGTGTAAGGGAATATAGTCAACCTTCAGAAGAAAGGCTGATCATATATTTACCCTCCAATAAGTGAGATTTCAGAGATTCCCAGACACCTGTCCACATGGGTTGGAGACGCATCAATCCATTGGCAACAAACTGAGGATTGTGTCCCAATGACAGCTGTAATCCTGCTAGATGGGAATACTCACTGGAGCTGCCCAAATGCTTTAGAGAATAACCAAAAAAGGCAGAAGGCTGACAAATCCAAAACGTAATCCTGGGAAAAGAAGACGAGACGATATGGATGAGGAAACAAAACTCCCCACAACATTTCTTTGCATTTTTCTGAAGATTTTCACAAACATCGTTTCACCATTTCCAAATGTAAACCTGAATTTTCTAAGAGATCATCTGCCATTTATATGGAAATGCAGATCCGTATGGCCTGGACTACTAAGTCTACGTGGGAAAACCTCCGACGTTTCACCAATGTACTGTACAAGTAGAATTCATTGATGGGATCATCTCCCTGATACACACACTGTATGTTGGGAAGTCAATGAGTTTTGTTGAATATTTAGCAGCATGTTGGGCGGGGATTTCCTCCACAGTCCTTACATCGAGGATGGGGGGGGGGGGGGGGGAGAATTATTGTTGGTCGGGGATCAAATACTTATTTTACTCCATTTATAACATTTGTATCATGTGATGTTTCAGGATTTTGATAACAATTATAGACCCTTCATTTCTATGTAAGTGGGAGAACTTACACCATCTGCAGGGGAGACAATCAGGATTTTTCCCCCCACTGTATAGAACACTTCCATGTAAAGCACACACAGTGGGTACGGAAAGTATTCAGACCCCTTACATTTGTCACGCTTTGTTTTATTGCAGCCATTTGCTAAAATCATTGAAGTTAATTTTGCCACCACCATGCTTCACTGTTGGGACAGTTTTTCTTTTTTAATAAATCTGCAAAAATGTCACCAATTCTGTGTTTTTCTGTCACTATGGGGTGCTGTGTGTACATTAATGAGGGGAAAATGTACTTAAATGATTTTAGCAAATGGCTGCAATATAACAAAGAGTGAGAAATGTAAGGGGGTCTGAATACTTTCCTTCCCCACTGTATATAGAGGACCCCTTCATGTAAAAGCACATATGTATAGAACACTTGCATGTAAAGCACAGGTAATAACCATTTATAGAATCTATACTGATCCCATGAATTGGATCAGTACTCCTAGAATTTATAGAAACACGGCACATTATTTAGTAGTCTAAAGCTAAATACACCATAAAGACCACCACAATGCTGAAGGCCCTAAAACAGATTTACAGAAAAAAAAAAAAATTTGTAACCCAGACAGACAATGCTCGAGTTAAAAATATAAAAATAAAGATTTTTTAGCAATTGCATTAAAAACAGTCCCTGTGGTATTTAAAATGTCCGCCGCTACTTGAAAAAAAAAAAGGAAAATGACAGATTTAACACAGATGTATGCACTTTATTCAGCAGAGGACTAGTATTGTCCGCTGCCAAAGCTGCATGGGGTTAAATGGGATTTTTATCCAGCAACAGAGCCTTGCTGTCTAAACCAATGAAATCCGGCACCAGCCATCACAGTCCGTCATCTGCTGCCTCTTTGTCTGCTGTGCAGGAGCACAATGAAATCCCGGCTTGTCCAACACTGAATCTTCTCCGACATCATCCAACCTACCTTCTCCGAGAGAGCAGCCGGCCATTGTACTCCAGGAGCCCTTCTCCGACATCATCCAACCTACCCTCACCTTCTCCGAGAGAGCAGCCGGCCATTGTACTCCAGGAGCCCTTCTCCGACATCATCCAACCTACCCTCACCTTCTCCGAGAGAGCAGCCGGCCATTGTACTCCAGGAGCCCTTCTCCGACATCATCCAACCTACCCTCACCTTCTCCGAGAGAGCAGCCGGCCATTGTACTCCAGGAGCCCTTCTCCGACATCATCCAACCTACCCTCACCTTCTCCGAGAGAGCAGCCGGCCATTGTACTCCAGGAGCCCTTCTCCGACATCATCCAACCTACCCTCACCTTCTCCGAGAGAGCAGCCGGCCATTGTACTCCAGGAGCCCTTCTCCGACATCATCCAACCTACCCTCACCTTCTCCGAGAGAGCAGCCGGCCATTGTACTCCAGGAGCCCTTCTCCGACATCATCCAACCTACCCTCACCTTCTCCGAGAGAGCAGCCGGCCATTGTACTCCAGGTGCCCTTCTCTGACATCATCCAACCTACCCTTACCTTCTCCGAGAGAGCAGCCGGCCATTGTACTCCAGGAGCCCTTCTCCGACACTTAAACATTGCAAACCCCAATAAAGTCCTATTATAGAACAAAGCTTCCAGAAATTCCTCCAAAACAACCTTAGACTATAAAATACAAGACCCCCCCCCCCCCCAAAAAAAAATTAACATCGCTATCTATGGAGGGAAAGGTAAGACACAAACACAGGCTTCACTTCACATCCAAGTACACCGCAAGGTCATTCTATCACCCCAGGGGTAAAGGTCGTGGTCATTTCTCAGGAGAATTCCTACAACCCAGCAGAATTACCAGCATGTGCGGCATTTCCGGGCCGGGCACAAGCCAATGGCACAGGTGCTGCAAAAGCATCAAACCATCCACGTGCCGCAAGATAAAAATGGAAGCACCCGGGCATACACACAAAGCACATGATTATCGGCGTAGTACGAGAAGAACTAGCCCTTCTGCTACTAGACGTCTACACCGCCAGGACTTACAAAGACTTAGAAGATCCGTCACGGGAACATGCAAAGCATTGAAATCACACATTCCAGGCAATCACAACTTACATTTGAAGAATCCGGGCGAAAAGAAGGAAAGAAAACCAAAAATAAAAAAGAGGGAAGCCTGAGAAGTCCTGGGGCTTTAAAAACGTGAGAGTAGAAGTGGTGAGCAGGAAGCTGCTTAGAGATTCAGCCTACACACACCTCACCCTCCCCCCTTCTAACAGCTGTAGGGGCCATTAGGCCTGTCAAACAGCACACGTACATTCTGTAAACAGCATACAGGCTCGCCGCTCTGCTGCAAACTACGGATAGAACGGTCGCTACAAGATCGGGAAGCGATATTTCCCAACAAAGACAAGAGCAAAAGAGCAGCAGAGTCATGGGCAGCATTCTGCTTCGCCCCGGTGGCCTGGTTTGTTGCGTCTGTTCATTTAACAAAAGCGGGTGAGGCTGCGATTATCTTAACTCGGTCCTCCCAAACACTACGGGCGCCCACGGGAAAGAAAAAAAATTCTTTGCTCTTCTTCAAGCACCGGCTTTTAGTTTTAGGTTTCACTTCTCCCTGGCGCAGGGCGTGCGGAAAAGCAGAGAGAGAGTTCCCATTCTTTCCCCACTCCTAGTCCCATCTTCCCGTATGATGTAATCTGGGAAGCCCTGGCAGATAAAAGCGGAGTCCATCCTTCCACGATTACGTAGCGTCGCCTGCCAATCAGAGGCCGGGCACAGCTTCATTTGCGCAAAGTGCGTTACTTTTTGCAACAAATCTACCTGAGAAATTAGGCGGCTCCACTATAGCGCTAGAATTAGCGGATCTTCGGTCAGCGCCTCTGCCACACAATATTCCTATTCCTTAAATTATAGCAATCAACGATCATTTTCACTCTCTATACTAAAAAAAATACTAAAAAAATAAATCACATAATTACACCCATATAAAGACAGCCAAGAGTACAAATAGCGGGCTAGAAGAAAGAATGCTTCATATCTGACAAGATGAAGGTGACCTTGACACATGACATGTAAATGTACCACCTGCCCCAAACCCCCCCACGACCTCAAGAATTCATCCACAAAGGCCTATTATAGCTTCTGTAAGCAGTCAATGATGGTGTTGAACACCCATACCATTACAAACTGGTTGGATGACATAAGAGTATGAAGGACCAAAGGCAACATGCTATAGGCGGGAGAAGCTACAAGCTAGAGAATCTATTGGTGGGAGAAGCTACAGGCTGGAAGAAGCTACAGGCGGGAGAAGCTACAAGCTAGAGAAGCTACAGGCGGGAGAAGCTACAGGCGGGAGAAGCTACAGGCGGGAGAAGCTACAGGCGGGAGAAGCTACAAGCTAGAGAAGCTACAGGCGGGAGAAGCTACAGGCGGGAGAAGCTACAGGCGGGAGAAGCTACAGGCGGGAGAAGCTACAGGCGGGAGAAGCTACAAGCTAGAGAAGCTACAGGCGGGAGAAGCTACAGGCGGGAAAAGCTACAGGCGGGAAAAGCTACAGGCTGGAAGAAGCTACAGGCGGGAGAAGCTACAGGCTGGAGAAGCTACAGGCTGGAGAAGCTACAGGAGGGAGAAGCTACAGGCTGGAGAAGCTACAGGCGGGGGAAGCTACAGGCGGGAGAAGCTACAGGCGGGAGAAGCTACAGGCTGGAGAAGCTACAGGCGGGAGAAGCTACAGGCGGGAGAAGCTACAGGCGGGAGAAGCTACAGGTGGGAAAAGCTACAGGCGGGAAAAGCTACAGGCGGGAGAAGCTACAGGCGGGAAAAGCTACAGGCGGGAGAAGCTACAGGCGGGAGAAGCTACAGGCGGGAGAAGCTACAGGCTGGAGAAGCTACAGGCTGGAGAAGCTATAGATGGGAGAAGCTACAGGAGGGAGAAGCTACAGGCTGGAGAAGCTACAGGCGGGAGAAGCTACAGGCGGGAGAAGCTACAGGCGGGAGAAGCTACAGGAGGGAGAAGCTACAGGCTGGAGAAGCTACAGGCTGGAGAAGCTACAGGAGGGAGAAGCTACAGGCGGGAAAAGCTACAGGCGGGAGAAGCTACAGGCGGGAGAAGCTACAGGCTGGAGAAGCTACAGGCTGGAGAAGCTACAGGCGGGAGAAGCTACAGGCTGGAGAAGCTACAGGCTGGAGAAGCTATAGATGGGAGAAGCTACAGGAGGGAGAAGCTACAGGCTGGAGAAGCTACAGGCGGGAGAAGCTACAGGCGGGAGAAGCTACAGGCTGGAGAAGCTACAGGCTGGAGAAGCTACAGGAGGGAGAAGCTACAGGCTGGAGAAGCTACAGGAGGGAGAAGCTACAGGCGGGAGAAGCTACAGGCGGGAGAAGCTACAGGCGGGAGAAGCTACAGGCTGGAGAAGCTACAGGCTGGAGAAGCTACAGGCGGGAGAAGCTACAGGCGGGAGAAGCTACAGGAGGGATAAGCTACAGGCTGGAGAAGCTACAGGCGGGAGAAGCTACAGGAGGGATAAGCTACAGGCTGGAGAAGCTACAGGCTGGAGAAGCTACAGGCTGGAGAAGCTACAGGCGGGAGAAGCTACAGGCGGGAGAAGCTACAGGCTGGAAGAAGCTACAGGCTGGAAGAAGCTACAGGAGGGATAAGCTACAGGCTGGAGAAGCTACAGGCGGGAGAAGCTACAGGCGGGAGAAGCTACTGGCTGGAAGAAGCTACAGGAGGGATAAGCTACAGGCTGGAGAAGCTATAGGAGAGAGAAGCTATAGGCGGGAGAAGCTACAAGCTAGAGAATCTATTGGCGGGAAAAGCTACAGGCGGGAGAAGCTATAGGCGGGAGAAGCTACAGGCTGGAGAATCTATTGGCGGGAAAAGCTACAGGCGGGAGAAGCTATAGGCGGGAGAAGCTACAGGCGGGAGAAGCTACAGGCGGGAGAAGCTATAGATGGGAGAAGCTACAGGCAGGAGAAGCTACAGGCGGGAGAAGCTACAGGCGGGAGAAGCTACAGGCGGGAGAAGCTATAGATGGGAGAAGCTACAGGCGGGAGAAGCTACAGGCGGGAGAAGCTACAGGCGGGAGAAGCTACAGGCGGGAGAAGCTATAGATGGGAGAAGCTACAGGCGGGAGAAGCTACAGGCGGGAGAAGATACAGGCGGGAGAAGCTACAGGCGGGAGAAGCTACAGGCGGGAGAAGCTATAGATGGGAGAAGCTACAGGCGGGAGAAGCTACAGGCGGGAGAAGCTACAGGCAGGAGAAGCTACAGGCAGGAGAAGCTACAGGCAGGAGAAGCTACAGGCGGGAGAAGCTATAGGCGGGAGAAGCTACAGGCGGGAGAAGCTACAGGCTGGAGAAGCTACAGGCGGGAGAAGCTACAGGCGGGAGAAGCTATAGATGGGAGAAGCTACAGGAGGGAGAAGCTACAGGCTGGAGAAGCTACAGGCTGGAGAAGCTACAGGAGGGAGAAGCTACAGGAGGGAGAAGCTACAGGCTGGAGAAGCTACAGGCGGGAGAAGCTACAGGCGGGAGAAGCTACAGGCGGGAGAAGCTACAGGCGGGAGAAGCTACGGGCTGGAAGAAGCTACGGGCTGGAAGAAGCTACAGGCTGGAAGAAGCTACAGTTGGAAGAAGCTACAGGCTGGAAGAAGCTACAGGCTGGAAGAAGCTACAGGCTGGAAGAAGCTACAGTTGGAAGAAGCTACAGGCGGAAGAAGCTACAGGCTGGAAGAAGCTACAGGCTGGAAGAAGCTACAGGCTGGAAGAAGCTACAGGCTGGAAGAAGCTACAGGCGGAAGAAGCTACAGGCTGGAAGAAGCTACAGGCTGGAAGAAGCTACGGGCTGGAAGAAGCTACGGGCTGGAAGAAGCTACAGGCTGGAAGAAGCTACAGGGAATCCTAAATAGAAATAACTGGCAGGATAAGGATCCAGGGAACTCATAGGCCACAATTATTGTTGATCACAACACCAGAAGCTGAAGTCAAACACAACAAGAAAAGGAACACATTTTAAAAGTGAATTTAAACCCTTCATGTACAATAAATTGTTTGATCACTAATACAACACGCTAAGCCGTCCAATCTTTACATATCAGCAGCCTGAGGCTCCCAATGTTCTGTGCAGGAAAAGCCATGGACTGGCCATCTTTTCCTGAATGTTACCACTTGACTTGTGGCCAAAGCTGTTCCCCCGTAGAAGGTGTCTCGGGGGAGTCTCGGGGGAGTCTCAGGTAAGCAGGTATAGGACAGCTTTGTATGTGAGATTATTGCTCATTTACACAGAATATATACACTGTGAATGTTCATTAACGATAAAATAACGCCATGAAATGCAACTTGAAAGGAAGACCGAAAAGTAATCTTGTCACTGACCAAAGACGACTTACAGCACCCTTCCTGCTGTGGAAAGGACAGCAAGTCGCTGCATATTTTATGAATTATTTATATGTACACACACCACTGAAAGTACTAAGCAATCTCAACAGTGAAAAGCTCAGTAAGAAAAGTATAAATAATGAAATAAAAAGCCAGAATCCTGGGACATGAGATCCTATCAGCAGCACCACCTGGAGGTGCCAAGAAAATGGCAGGTCTATAATGGTCATTCATTTCCTGTGATCGGCCTCTGCATCAAAATGTAGATTCACCATCAGTGGCTGCTAAACATCCCAGCTGTGGGCTTCTTCCACTTGGCAGATGCCCCCCATAGCTCTACATTGCACCCAATCCCTGCTTCCAGTGCTGTGCGTTTATTCATCATGTTCCCTTGCTGTACCATACAGATTGGTCGATGATTGGAGGAAGGATAAAAATGTATACAAGAGGGGACCATAAATAATTATGTCTTGGAATAAGATTCTCGTGCGAGTGGCAGAAGGTTACAAAAAATGATTTGACATCATAGCTCCCCCTCCTCCTCTCCCTCTCAGCCAATGACATGGGATCCACATTATGAGGTCTCAAGCTTTGGAAAGAACAGGATTGGGTCCCATCACAGATGATTATTTCCGTGTCTTTTTACGTTTGGTCACCAAGGAGGAGCTAATCTGAGTCTACCTGAGCGATCCCGCCAGGATTGGTCACTGCAGACTGCCAATCATAAGTGGCCGAGGCATTCCCCACCCCGCAGCCACACCCCTTGTATACACAACGCTGGGGGAAGGGGAATGCCTCGGTCACTTATGATTGGTGAGAAATGGTGGATTGAGAAGTTGTTTCCCATCAGGAATGACAACAAGAGTCACGCTTTCTAATAGAAGTTATTGCAAGATAGACAATTACAGAACCACGTCCAATCAGTGAAGCTCCTTTCATGTTCCGGGTCATCCTGAGGGATGGAAGAACATCGTCCTGTGTGAGGGGAAAGGCCGAAACTCCCTTTGGCAGAAAAACGTTCTGGACCTCAACAAAAAACGTTGTCCTTGTGCAAGATCCGAAATCGTTCTTTAGAGAACAGTTCAGACGCCACACAGAAAAGATGGCAGCCGTTCTTTAGAGAACAGGTTCAGACGCCACACAGAAAAGATGGCAGCCGTTCTTTAGAGAACAGTTCAGACGCCACACAGAAAAGATGGCAGCCGTTCTTTAGAGAACAGTTCAGACGCCACACAGAAAAGATGGCAGCCGTTCCTTAGAGAACAGTTCAGACACCACACAGAAAAGATGGCAGCCGTTCTTTAGAGAACAGGTTCAGACGCCACAAAGAAAAGATGGCAGCCGTTCTTTAGAGAACAGTTCAGACACCACACAGAAAAGATGGCAGCCGTTCTTTAGAGAACAGTTCAGACACCACACAGAAAAGATGGCAGCCGTTCTTTAGAGAACAGTTCAGACACCACACAGAAAAGATGGCAGCCGTTCTTTAGAGAACAGGTTCAGACGCCACACAGAAAAGATGGCAGCCGTTCTTTAGAGAACAGTTCAGACACCACACAGAAAAGATGGCAGCCGTTCTTTAGAGAACAGGTTCAGACGCCACAAAGAAAAGATGGCAGCCGTTCTTTAGAGAACAGTTCAGACACCACACAGAAAAGATGGCAGCCGTTCTTTAGAGAACAGGTTCAGACGCCACACAGAAAAGATGGCAGCCGTTCTTTAGAGAACAGTTCAGACGCCACACAGAAAAGATGGCAGCCGTTCTTTAGAGAACAGTTCAGACACCACACAGAAAAGATGGCAGCCGTTCTTTAGAGAACAGTTCAGACGCCACACAGAAAAGATGGCAGCCGTTCTTTAGAGAACAGTTCAGACACCACACAGAAAAGATGGCAGCCGTTCTTTAGAGAACAGGTTCAGACGCCACACAGAAAAGATGGCAGCCGTTCTTTAGAGAACAGTTCAGACACCACACAGAAAAGATGGCAGCCGTTCTTTAGAGAACAGTTCAGACACCACACAGAAAAGATGGCAGCCGTTCTTTAGAGAACAGTTCAGACACCACACAGAAAAGATGGCAGCCGTTCCTTAGAGAACAGTTCAGACACCACACAGAAAAGATGGCAGCCGTTCTTTAGAGAACAGGTTCAGACGCCACAAAGAAAAGATGGCAGCCGTTCTTTAGAGAACAGTTCAGACACCACACAGAAAAGATGGCAGCCGTTCTTTAGAGAACAGTTCAGACACCACACAGAAAAGATGGCAGCCGTTCTTTAGAGAACAGTTCAGACACCACACAGAAAAGATGGCAGCCGTTCTTTAGAGAACAGGTTCAGACGCCACACAGAAAAGATGGCAGCCGTTCTTTAGAGAACAGTTCAGACACCACACAGAAAAGATGGCAGCCGTTCTTTAGAGAACAGGTTCAGACGCCACAAAGAAAAGATGGCAGCCGTTCTTTAGAGAACAGTTCAGACACCACACAGAAAAGATGGCAGCCGTTCTTTAGAGAACAGTTCAGACACCACACAGAAAAGATGGCAGCCGTTCTTTAGAGAACAGTTCAGACGCCACACAGAAAAGATGGCAGCCGTTCTTTAGAGAACAGGTTCAGACGCCACAAAGAAAAGATGGCAGCCGTTCTTTAGAGAACAGTTCAGACACCACACAGAAAAGATGGCAGCCGTTCTTTAGAGAACAGTTCAGACACCACACAGAAAAGATGGCAGCCGTTCTTTAGAGAACAGGTTCAGACGCCACACAGAAAAGATGGCAGCCGTTCTTTAGAGAACAGTTCAGACACCACACAGAAAAGATGGCAGCCGTTCTTTAGAGAACAGTTCAGACACCACACAGAAAAGATGGCAGCCGTTCTTTAGAGAACAGTTCAGACACCACACAGAAAAGATGGCAGCCGTTCTTTAGAGAACAGGTTCAGACGCCACACAGAAAAGATGGCAGCCGTTCTTTAGAGAACAGTTCAGACGCCACACAGAAAAGATGGCAGCCGTTCTTTAGAGAACAGTTCAGACACCACACAGAAAAGATGGCAGCCGTTCTTTAGAGAACAGTTCAGACGCCACACAGAAAAGATGGCAGCCGTTCTTTAGAGAACAGTTCAGACACCACACAGAAAAGATGGCAGCCGTTCTTTAGAGAACAGGTTCAGACGCCACACAGAAAAGATGGCAGCCGTTCTTTAGAGAACAGTTCAGACACCACACAGAAAAGATGGCAGCCGTTCTTTAGAGAACAGTTCAGACACCACACAGAAAAGATGGCAGCCGTTCTTTAGAGAACAGTTCAGACGCCACACAGAAAAGATGGCAGCCGTTCTTTAGAGAACAGTTCAGACACCACACAGAAAAGATGGCAGCCGTTCTTTAGAGAACAGGTTCAGACGCCACACAGAAAAGATGGCAGCCGTTCTTTAGAGAACAGTTCAGACACCACACAGAAAAGATGGCAGCCGTTCTTTAGAGAACAGGTTCAGACGCCACACAGAAAAGATGGCAGCCGTTCTTTAGAGAACAGGTTCAGACGCCACACAGAAAAGATGGCAGCCGTTCTTTAGAGAACAGTTCAGACACCACACAGAAAAGATGGCAGCCGTTCTTTAGAGAACAGTTCAGACACCACACAGAAAAGATGGCAGCCGTTCTTTAGAGAACAGGTTCAGACGCCACACAGAAAAGATGGCAGCCGTTCTTTAGAGAACAGTTCAGACACCACACAGAAAAGATGGCAGCCGTTCTTTAGAGAACAGGTTCAGACGCCACACAGAAAAGATGGCAGCCGTTCTTTAGAGAACAGTTCAGACACCACACAGAAAAGATGGCAGCCGTTCTTTAGAGAACAGGTTCAGACGCCACACAGAAAAGATGGCAGCCGTTCTTTAGAGAACAGTTCAGACACCACACAGAAAAGATGGCAGCCGTTCTTTAGAGAACAGTTCAGACACCACACAGAAAAGATGGCAGCCGTTCTTTAGAGAACAGGTTCAGACGCCACACAGAAAAGATGGCAGCCGTTCTTTAGAGAACAGTTCAGACACCACACAGAAAAGATGGCAGCCGTTCTTTAGAGAACAGTTCAGACACCACACAGAAAAGATGGCAGCCGTTCTTTAGAGAACAGTTCAGACACCACACAGAAAAGATGGCAGCCGTTCTTTAGAGAACAGGTTCAGACGCCACACAGAAAAGATGGCAGCCGTTCTTTAGAGAACAGTTCAGACACCACACAGAAAAGATGGCAGCCGTTCTTTAGAGAACAGTTCAGACGCCACGCAGAAAAGATGGCAGTGAGGAGGCAACCTTGTGAGATTGGAAAGATAACTATTCCTGAAAGGTTCAGCTCCTCAGAATCCACCTATTGAAAGAACCAAAACGAAGGATTGTTTGGAGTCGCTGGAGATTGCACATGTGGGGGGCTACATGAGAGAACATCCTGCACAAGACAAGGAAGGATGACTGGAAGATCACATGGAGCGACATCGGCCCCCATCGATGGTATTCTGGGCAAAGTGCAGAAAATGTCCCTCACAGGAGGTCGGAGTACCAAATCCACCACCCTGGAATGCTCACCATCCCGATCCTGCTGGGCAGGTAAGTAGGAATTTTCAGAGGAGAGGCCGATCTCATGGAGACACCAGAGCGTCCCTGCATCTGGAAATAAACCTGTGCAGTTTGAAGTTGAACTTTGAGGCCAGGAGGTCCACATCTACCATCCCCCACCTTGGACAAAGGTCCTGAAAGACCTCCAGCTGAAGACGCCATTCTCCTGAGTCTGGGGAAGTTCCAGCTGAGATGGTCCGCTTGCCGATTGCCCTCGCCTGGAATGTGAAGAGTAGACAAGGCTGCAACGTCTGTCTAAGATGTCTGCTTCCTCTCTGCCGTGGCAATGCCTGAATTATCCCGGGTGGGACGGCCCTCCAGTATTGCTGGGACAACCATTTGACTTAAAGGTTAAGTTCACCTTTGTGAAAAAATAGTAAATGCACATATTTTTGCAGTAAAAAAGTACATTATTATTAATATTTTTTAGGAACCTGCGTATTGCACCCACAATTGATGGATCACGGGTGCAATGTCAGGCCCCTGCAAACTTCCTCTGAGCCCATACCTCTGTAGAGTGTCAGTTTCAGAGCTGCAGTGTCAAAGAACTACAACAACTCTCATCATTCATTGAAAACTACAAGCTGCATGCCACGGTGGAGGACGAATGTGTGAATAAATGACAAGGCTGATCTGCACTTTGTTCATCTATAGATGCACACAGCCCAGCTCAGGAATGAGCCTGCAGGAATGCCCCCATAGCAAGTGGCAGACACACAAGAGGAAGAGCCTAGAGCGCCAGCAGGGGGACCCCAGAAGAGTAGGTTTGGGGGCCCCTCTGTGCAATATCAGTGCACAGAGCAGGTAAATATGAAGATCTTTTATTTTAGGTAAAAACATTGGCGCCTTTAGAATCACAAATACAGCATATAAATCCCTCAAAATAAAGGATCTGGTGTACAATATTACTGTGCCTTTAAATGAACCCGAGGCTCAGCAAGTCTTTCCTGTTTTTAAAGGCTTGGGTTGTGTATAAACACATCACATGCTTGCAACGCAACATTCCATGTCAGCTCAGCGTCACGTACAAAGAACACCCTCGCCTTCAGCACTACGATGTCATACTCCGCCTCCCACTTCAGTCTGGTCCAATCAGAGAAGAGGGGACTGGTTGGAGCTTCTGATTGGACAGAACCCTAAATACTGAGTGAGGACGTCAGTCACCACCATAACATGCTAATTAGATATATGCTGCCGATACACTATATTGTCAAAAGTATTGGGACGCCTGCCTTTACACGCACATGAACTTTCTTGGCATCCCAGTCTTAGGGCCGGTTCACTCCACAAAAATGCACTTCAGATCTGTCCCAGGTGCGTTTTAATGCGTCTTTGGGTGCATTCTACACTGTACTGTGGTCAGGTGCATTCTTGATACAGTACAGTCCAGTGCAGGAAAAATGCAGCATGTCCTACTTTTTTTTCTATAACTGACTGCACTGGTGGGAACTATGCCATTGGAAACCATATTACCTACTTTCTATGAGTTTTTGATGCAGAAAAAAAAAAAAAAAGGATGTGGTGTGAACTGGCTCTTAGTCCGGAGGGTTCAATACCGAGTTGGCCCACCCTTTGCAGCTATAACACCTTCAACCCATTTGGAGACCCTGGCAATATTTTTGGATACCGATGATCATATCACTGCACACCCGCAATTGGGATAAAGTCTTGCCCACGCGGAACCCTCCCTGGGAGAGGCTCCTCCCCCTTCTTCCCTCTCTCCCTCCCACCTACCTTACTCTCAGCCTGCACCTTCTTCTCATGCTCTGCTATTGCATCTCCAGTAACATCTTACTCTTTTATGGGTTTCTTTAACCACCAGGTAATTGGCCTATCACTGCGTTCCCCTCGTCACACTAATGTTTTCATTGGTTAAATTTCACATTTAAAGAAATTATAAAAAGAACATCACTGACATTGTCCGCAGTCTGCACTTTAAGGAGGGAATAAAGACTAAAATAAAACTGACCATTTTAATGCATTTTTAAAGCTGAACCCAAAAAAACACTTTGTGCACCAAATGCCTTTCCAATCTCGGATCGCATCTTGTGAATGTGGCGGTGACATCTCCGTTCCGGGGGTGGGGGGGCAGCAGCTCCACCCACTACAGAAAACTACAAGAGGGGGCGGAGACAAGACCAGTCCCCCCTGCACCAGAGAGAGAGAAGAGCTGTGGGGGGGGGGAGGAGAGGCTCAGCAGGCTCCACCCAATGCAGGAGGGGGCGGAGACAAGACCAGTCCCCCTGCACCAGGAGAGAGAGAAGAGCTGTGGGGGGGAGGAGAGGCTCAGCAGGCTCCACCCAATGCAGGAGGGGCAGAGACAAGACCAGTCCCCCTGCACCAGGAGAGAGAGAAGAGCTGTGGGGGAGGAGAGGCTCAGCAGGCTCCACCCAATGCAGGAGGGGGCGGAGACAAGACCAGTCCCCCTGCACCAGGAGAGAGAAAAGAGCTGTGGGGGGGAGGAGAGGCTCAGCAGGCTCCACCCAATGCAGGAGGGGGCGGAGACAAGACCAGTCCCCCTGCACCAGGAGAGAGAGAAGAGCTGTGGGGGGGGGGGGAGAGGCTCAGCAGGCTCCACCCAATGCAGGAGGGGCAGAGACAAGACCAGTCCCCCTGCACCAGGAGAGAGAGAAGAGCTGTGGGGGAGGAGAGGCTCAGCAGGCTCCACCCAATGCAGGAGGGGGCGGAGACAAGACCAGTCCCCCTGCACCAGGAGAGAGAGAGAAGAGCTGTGGGGGGAGGAGAGGCTCAGCAGGCTCCACCCAATGCAGGAGGGGCAGAGACAAGACCAGTCCCCCTGCACCAGGAGAGAGAAAAGAGCTGTGGGGGGGAGGAGAGGCTCAGCAGGCTCCACCCAATGCAGGAGGGGGCGGAGACAAGACCAGTCCCCCTGCACCAGGAGAGAGAGAGAAGAGCTGTGGGGGGAGGAGAGGCTCAGCAGGCTCCACCCACTGCAGGAGGGGGCGGAGACAAGACCGATCGCCCTGCACATGGAGAGAGAGAAGAGCTGTAGTGGGAGGAGAGGCTCAGCAGGCTCCACCCACTGCAGGAGGGGGCGGAGACAAGACCGATCGCCCTGCACATGGAGAGAGAGAAGAGCTGTAGTGGGAGGAGAGGCTCAGCAGGCTCCACCCACTGCAGGAGGGGGCGGAGACAAGACCGATCGCCCTGCACATGGAGAGAGAGAAGAGCTGTAGTGGGAGGAGAGGCTCAGCAGGCTCCACCCAATGCAGGAGGGGGCGGAGACAAGACCAGTCCCCCTGCACCAGGAGAGAGAGAAGAGCTGTAGTGGGAGGAGAGGCTCAGCAGGCTCCACCCAATGCAGGAGGGGGCGGAGACAAGACCAGTCCCCCTGCACCAGGAGAGAGAGAAGAGCTGTAGTGGGAGGAGAGGCTCAGCAGGCTCCACCCAATGCAGGAGGGGGCGGAGACAAGACCAGTCCCCCTGCACCAGGAGAGAGAGAAGAGCTGTAGTGGGAGGAGAGGCTCAGCAGGCTCCACCCAATGCAGGAGGGGGCGGAGACAAGACCAGTCCCCCTGCACATGGAGAGAGAGAAGAGCTGTAGTGGGAGGAGAGGCTCAGCAGGCTCCACCCAATGCAGGAGGGGGCGGAGACAAGACCAGTCCCCCTGCACCAGGAGAGAGAGAAGAGCTGTGGGGGGAGGAGAGGCTCAGCAGGCTCCACCCAATGCAGGAGGGGGCGGAGACAAGACCAGTCCCCCTGCACCAGGAGAGAGAGAAGAGCTGTGGGGGGAGGAGAGGCTCAGCAGGCTCCACCCACTGCAGGAGGGGGCGGAGACAAGACCGATCGCCTTGCACATGGTCTTTATTACAGGAATCTGCACAGATCAGAAAGAAGATTCAACAACCCACACGGCTCTTGTATTTAATGTTTGCTTATCCCGGAGTTCAGCTTTATACCTTTTTGGATCAATCAATATTCAATCAATATCGGAGATTTGTTGTCATTTACAATGTTTTCAGTCCTTTTTCATCATGGCAGTTTTCATTCCATCACCACTTAGTACAAAGCACAATACCAGCTGACTAATGTGTTCCTTGCACAAGAAATAAAACACGATGCCGATGTTCTTCTGATACAGTGCCTGGAAAAAGTATTCACACCCCTCTATATACAATACTTTGTGGAGAAGCACGACTAATAGTTGTCCTGTGGAGCAGATTCTCCCCCCTGAGCTGTGGATCTCTGCAGCTCCTCCAGAGTTACCATGGACCTCTTGGCTGCTTCTCTGATGAATGCTCTCCTTGCCCGGCGTGGTCAGTTTAGGTGGACGGCCATGTCTTGGTAGGTTTGCAGTTGTGCCATACTCTTTCCATTTTCCGATGATGGATTGAACAGAGCTCCGTGAGATGATCAAAGCTTGGGGAGATTTTATTTATAACCTAACGCTGCTTTATACTTCTCCACAACTTTATCCCTGACCTGTCTGGTGTGTTCCTTGGCCTTCATGATGCTGTTTGTTCTCTAAGGTTCTCTAACAAACCTCTGAGGGCTTCACAGAACAGCTGTATTTATACTGAGATTACATGACACACAGGTGGACTCTATTTACTAATTAGGTGACTTCTGAAGAGAATTGGTTCCTCTAGATTTTAGTTGGGGGTATCAGAGTAAAGGGGGCTGAATACAAATGCCCCTCCCCCCCACTTTTCACATATTTATTTGTATCATTTATCATTTTCCTTCCACTTCACAATTATGTGACACTTTGTGTTGGTCCATCACATAAAATCCCAATAAAATACATTTACGTTTCTGGTTGTAACATGACAAAATGTGGAAAATTTCAAGGGGTATGAATACTTTTTCAAGGCACTGTAAAATAGCTGCTATGGAGCTTCCCATTTTAGAGGACGATGGGTTATAAAAACAAAACAAAAAGCCTCCGGCAAATAATCGCACAGGACGTCGGCCTCCTTGTGTCCCCTTTATAGGTCGATATGCCGGATTTGTCAGGATGGGTTCCGGGATTCCCACCCAGGAATACAAAATTCTTCTGGGAAAAGACGAAGAATTCCAGAAATGAAGGTTCTCCGGTGCAACCTATCGGAATTCCCGCTCTCTGGAGATGGATGGGGGGTGGGGCGCGTTGTCATACAGCTACACGTGCTGCTGGGATTAGACTGAAGAGGCAAAACAAAAAATGTCTTCCATGATATTCATTCATCACATCGACTGAATCCAGAGAAAGGAGCGCAAAGCGGAGGAAGAAATGAGAAAAGGTGGGCGGGGGAGGGGATGGAAAGTCTGGACCACGTCGTGCCAACATTGGCTACAAATACGATCTCTCATCATTTCTTAGCAAAACAATCGATTTTCAATCATCCAGAGGACTTCTAATAAAGAATTTCTTCTACAGAAGGAGTGAAGGCGGCTGAAAGGGCTATAAAATGTTCAAGAAGAACCCGGAAATTCAGATATCCGGCTGCAGAGGGTTAGTTTTATCTTAAAGAACATCCTTTAAACTAAGCGGAAGTCACGGCACCATACTTATTTAGGTTTCCAAATGTACCCGATTCAGCAACCAAGGATTGATCCCCGCGGTGGCACCTGGCAAACCGATCTCGTATTATCCCATTTTATATGACCCCCGCATGTCTACGGAACACAATCCCACTAGGAAAACATTCCCAGGGTTACACGTTAACAAGCTCCGCATTCCAGGAATTAAATAATAACTTCAGAGGTGATTGCCAAGCAGGATCTCGTATCCCTTCTACACAATGCATGGTAATGAGTAACCTTCCCCACTCCACGCAATCATTAACTGAGAAAATCCCCTCCCCACTCCACCGACCCCCTCCCCCCCCGGCCCTCTCTCCACCGACCCCCTCTCTGATCTCCCCCTCCACCGACCCCTCTCCGCTCTCCACCGACCCCCTCTCCCCCGGCCCTCTCTCCGCTCTCCACCGACCCCCTCTCCACCAACCTTCTCTCCGCACTCCACCGACCCCCTCTCCCCCGGCCCTCTCTACCGACCCCCTCTCCACCAACCTTCTCTCCGCACTCCACCGACCCCCTCTCCCCCGGCCCTCTCTCTGATCTCCCCCTCCACCGACCCCCTCTCTGATCTCCCCCTCCACCGACCCCCTCTCCACCAACCTTCTCTCCGCTCTCCACCGACCCCCTCTCCCCCGGCCCTCTCTCCGCTCTCCACCGACCCCCTCTCCACCAACCTTCTCTCCGCACTCCACCGACCCCCTCTCCCCCGGCCCTCTCTCTGATCTCCCCCTCCACCGACCCCCTCTCTGATCTCCCCCTCCACCGACCCCCTCTCCACCAACCTTCTCTCCGCTCTCCACCGACCCCCTCTCCCCCGGCCCTCTCTCCGCTCTCCACCGACCCCCTCTCCACCAACCTTCTCTCCGCACTCCACCGACCCCCTCTCCCCCGGCCCTCTCTCTGATCTCCCCCTCCACCGACCCCCTCTCTGATCTCCCCCTCCACCGACCCCCTCTCCACCAACCTTCTCTCCGCTCTCCACCGACCCCCTCTCCCCCGGCCCTCTCTCCGCTCTCCACCGACCCCCTCTCCACCAACCTTCTCTCCGCACTCCACCGACCCCCTCTCCCCCGGCCCTCTCTCTGATCTCCCCCTCCACCGACCCCCTCTCTGATCTCCCCCTCCACCGACCCCCTCTCCACCAACCTTCTCTCCGCTCTCCACCGACCCCCTCTCCCCCGGCCCTCTCTCCGCTCTCCACCGACCCCCTCTCCACCAACCTTCTCTCCGCACTCCACCGACCCCCTCTCCCCCGGCCCTCTCTCTGATCTCCCCCTCCACCGACCCCCTCTCTGATCTCCCCCTCCACCGACCCCCTCTCCACCAACCTTCTCTCCGCTCTCCACCGACCCCCTCTCCCCCGGCCCTCTCTCCGCTCTCCACCGACCCCCTCTCCACCAACCTTCTCTCCGCACTCCACCGACCCCCTCTCCCCCGGCCCTCTCTCTGATCTCCCCCTCCACCGACCCCCTCTCTGATCTCCCCCTCCACCGACCCCCTCTCCACCAACCTTCTCTCCGCTCTCCACCGACCCCCTCTCCCCCGGCCCTCTCTCCGCTCTCCACCGACCCCCTCTCCACCAACCTTCTCTCCGCACTCCACCGACCCCCTCTCCCCCGGCCCTCTCTCTGATCTCCCCCTCCACCGACCCCCTCTCTGATCTCCCCCTCCACCGACCCCCTCTCCACCAACCTTCTCTCCGCTCTCCACCGACCCCCTCTCCCCCGGCCCTCTCTCCGCTCTCCACCGACCCCCTCTCCACCAACCTTCTCTCCGCACTCCACCGACCCCCTCTCCCCCGGCCCTCTCTCTGATCTCCCCCTCCACCGACCCCCTCTCTGATCTCCCCCTCCACCGACCCCCTCTCCACCAACCTTCTCTCCGCTCTCCACCGACCCCCTCTCCCCCGGCCCTCTCTCCGCTCTCCACCGACCCCCTCTCCACCAACCTTCTCTCCGCACTCCACCGACCCCCTCTCCCCCGGCCCTCTCTCTGATCTCCCCCTCCACCGACCCCCTCTCTGATCTCCCCCTCCACCGACCCCCTCTCCACCAACCTTCTCTCCGCTCTCCACCGACCCCCTCTCCCCCGGCCCTCTCTCCGCTCTCCACCGACCCCCTCTCCACCAACCTTCTCTCCGCACTCCACCGACCCCCTCTCCCCCGGCCCTCTCTCTGATCTCCCCCTCCACCGACCCCCTCTCTGATCTCCCCCTCCACCGACCCCCTCTCCACCAACCTTCTCTCCGCTCTCCACCGACCCCCTCTCCCCCGGCCCTCTCTCCGCTCTCCACCGACCCCCTCTCCACCAACCTTCTCTCCGCACTCCACCGACCCCCTCTCCCCCGGCCCTCTCTCTGATCTCCCCCTCCACCGACCCCCTCTCTGATCTCCCCCTCCACCGACCCCCTCTCCACCAACCTTCTCTCCGCTCTCCACCGACCCCCTCTCCCCTGGCCCTCTCTCCGCTCTCCACCGACCCCCTCTCCACCAACCTTCTCTCCGCACTCCACCGACGCCCTCTCCCCCGGCCCTCTCTCCGCTCTCCACCGACCCCCTCTCCACCAACCTTCTCTCCGCACTCCACCGACCCCCTCTCCCCCGGCCCTCTCTCCGCTCTCCACCAGCCCTTTCTCGACCCTCTCTCGCCTCTCCACCAACCTTCTCTCCGCTCTCCACCGACCCCCTCTCCCCCGGCCCTCTCTCTGATCTCCGCTCTCCACCGACCCCCTCTCCACCAACCTTCTCTCCGCTCTCCACCGACCCCCTCTCCCCCAGCCCTCTCTCCGCTCTCCACCGACCCCCTCTCTACTCTCCACCGACCCCCTCTCCCCCGGCCCTCTCTCCGCTCTCCACCAGCCCTTTCTCGACCCTCTCTCGCCTCTCCACCAACCTTCTCTCCGCACTCCACCGACCCCCTCTCCCCTCTCCCCCGGCCCTCTCTCCGCTCTCCATCGACCCCCCTCTCCCCTCTCCACCAACCTTCTCTCCGCTCTCCACTCTCCCCGGCCCTCTCTCTGCTCTCCCCTCTTCCCCAGCCCTCTCTCTGATCTCCTCCTCCTCCGACCCCCTCTCCACCAACCTTCTCTCCGCTCTCCACCGACCCCCTCTCCCCCGGCCCTCTCTCCGCTCTCCACCGACCCCCCTCTCCCCTCTCCACCAACCTTCTCTCCGCTCTCCACTCTCCCCGGCCCTCTCTCTGCTCTCCCCTCTTCCCCAGCCCTCTCTCTGATCTCCCCCTCCACCGACCCCCTCTCCACCTACCTTCTCTCCGCTCTCCACCGACCCCCTCTCCACCAACCTTCTCTCCGCACTCCACCGACCCCCTCTCCCCCGGCCCTCTCTCCGCTCTCCACCAGCCCTTTCTCGACCCTCTCTCGCCTCTTCACCAACCTTCTCTCCGCACTCCACCGACCCCCTCTCCACCAACCTTCTCTCCGCTCTCCACCGACCCCCTCTCCCCCGGCCCTCTCTCTGATCTCCGCTCTCCACCGACCCCCTCTCCACCAACCTTCTCTCCGCTCTCCACCGACCCCCTCTCCCCCGGCCCTCTCTCCGCTCTCCACCGACCCCCTCTCCACCAACCTTCTCTCCGCTCTCCACCGACCCCCTCTCCCCCGGCCCTCTCTCCGCTCTCCACCGACCCCCTCTCCACCAACCTTCTCTCCGCACTCCACCGACCCCCTCTCCCCCGGCCCTCTCTCTGATCTCCCCCTCCACCGACCCCCTCTCCACCAACCTTCTCTCCGCTCTCCACCGACCCCCTCTCCCCCGGCCCTCTCTCCGCTCTCCACCGACCCCCTCTCCACCAACCTTCTCTCCGCACTCCACCGACCCCCTCTCCCCCGGCCCTCTCTCCGCTCTCCACCAGCCCTTTCTCGACCCTCTCTCGCCTCTCCACCAACCTTCTCTCCGCACTCCACCGACCCCCTCTCCCCTCTCCCCCGGCCCTCTCTCCGCTCTCCACCGACCCCCCTCTCCCCTCTCCACCAACCTTCTCTCCGCTCTCCACTCTCCCCTCTTCCCCAGCCCTCTCTCTGATCTCCTCCTCCTCCGACCCCCTCTCCACCAACCTTCTCTCCGCTCTCCACCGACCCCCTCTCCCCCGGCCCTCTCTCCGCTCTCCACCGACCCCCCTCTCCCCTCTCCACCAACCTTCTCTCCGCTCTCCACTCTCCCCGGCCCTCTCTCTGCTCTCCCCTCTTCCCCAGCCCTCTCTCTGATCTCCCCCTCCACCGACCCCCTCTCCACCTACCTTCTCTCCGCTCTCCACCGACCCCCTCTCCACCAACCTTCTCTCCGCTCTCCACCAGCCCTTTCTCGACCCTCTCTCGCCTCTCCACCGACCTTCTCTCCGCTCTCCACCAGCCCTTTCTCGACCCTATCTTGCCTCTCCACCGACCCCCTCTCCCCCGGCCCTCTCTCCGCTCTCCACCAGCCCTTTCTCGACCCTCTCTCGCCTCTCCACCGACCTTCTCTCCGCTCTCCACCAGCCCTTTCTCGACCCTATCTCGCCTCTCCACCGACCTTCTCTCCGCTCTCCACCAGCCCTTTCTCGACCCTCTCTCGCCTCTCCACCGACCTTCTCTCTGCTCTCCACCAGCCCTTTCTCGACCCTCTCTCGCCTCTCCACCGACCTTCTCTCCGCTCTCCACCAGCCCTTACTCGACCCTCTCTCGCCTCTCCACCGACCTTCTCTCCGCTCTCCACCAGCCCTTTCTCGACCCTCTCTCGCCTCTCCACCGACCTTCTCTCCGCTCTCCACCAGCCCTTTCTCGACCCTCTCTCGCCTCTCCACCGACCTTCTCTCCGCTCTCCACCAGCCATTTCTCGACCCTCTCTCGCCTCTCCACCGACCTTCTCTCTGCTCTCCACCAGCCCTTTCTCGACCCTCTCTCGCCTCTCCACCGACCTTCTCTCTGCTCTCCACCAGCCCTTTCTCGACCCTCTCTCGCCTCTCCACCGACCTTCTCTCTGCTCTCCACCAGCCCTTTCTCGACCCTCTCTCGCCTCTCCACCGACCTTCTCTCCGCTCTCCACCAGCCCTTTCTCGACCCTCTCTCGCCTCTCCACCGACCTTCTCTCCGCTCTCCACCAGCCCTTTCTCGACCCTCTCTCGACTCTCCACCGACCTTCTCTCCGCTCTCCACCAGCCCTTTCTCGACCCTCTCTCGCCTCTCCACCGACCTTCTCTCCGCTCTCCACCAGCCCTTTCTCGACCCTCTCTCGCCTCTTCACCGACCTTCTCTCCGCTCTCCACCAGCCCTTTCTCGACCCTCTCTCGCCTCTCCACCGACCTTCTCTCCGCTCTCCACCAGCCCTTTCTCGACCCTCTCTCGCCTCTCCACCGACATTCTCTCCGCTCTCCACCAGCCCTTTCTCGACCCTCTCTCGCCTCTCCACCGACCTCCTCTCCGCTCTCCACCAGCCCTTTCTCGACCCTATCTCGCCTCTCCACCGACCTTCTCTCTGCTCTCCCCTCTCCCCCGGCTTTCTATCTACTCTCCCCCTCCCCTCTCTCTGCTCTCCACTCTCCCCCGGCCCTCTCTCTGCTCTCCCTCTCCCCCGGCCCTCCCTCTGCTCTCCCCCAGCCCGCTCTCTGCTCTCCCCTCTACCCCAGCCCTCTCTCTGCTCTTTCCTCTCCACCGGCCCTCCCCTCTCTCCCCTCCCCCGGCCCTCTCTCTGCTCTCCCCCGGCCCTCTCTCGCCTCTCCACCGACCTTCTCTCTGCTCTCCCCTCTCCCCCGGCTTTCTATCTACTCTCCCCCTCCCCCGGCCCTCTCTCTGCTCTCCCCCGGCCCGCTCTCTGCTTTCCCCCCTCCCCCAGCCCTCTCTCTGCTCTCCCCTCTCCACCAACCTTCTCTCTGCTCTCCCCCGGCTTTCTATCTATTCTCCCCCTCCCCCGGCCCTCTCTCTGCTCTCCACTCTCCCCCGGCCCTCCCTCTGCTCTCCACTCTCCCCCGGCCCTCCCTCTGCTCTCCCCTCTCTCCACCAGATCTCTCCACTCTCCCTACTCTCCCCCGGCCCGCCCTCTGCTCTCCCCTCTACCCCAGCCCTCTCTCTCTCTGCTCTTTCCTCTCCACCGGCCCTCCCCTCTCTCCCCTCCCCCGCCCTCTCTCTGCTCTCCCCCGGCTCCCCCTCTGCTCTCCCCCGGCCCTCCCTCTGCTCTCCCCCAGCCCGCTCTACCCTCTCTCTGCTCTCCACTCTCCCCCGGCCCTCTCCCCTCTCCACTGGCCCTCCCCTCACCCCCGGCCCTCTCTCTGCTCTCCACTCTCCCCCGGCCCTCTCTCTGCTCTCCACTCTCCCCCGGCCCTCTCTCTGCTCTCCACTCTCCCCCGGCCCTCTCTCTGCTCTCCACTCTCCCCCGGCCCTCTCTCTGCTCTCCCCCAGCCCGCTCTACCCTCTCTCTGCTCTCCACTCTCCCTGCTCTCCCCTCTCCACCGCCAAAACACGTCTTAAAGTTGCTCTCACTTCCAGAAAGACTGAAACTAAAATCTGCTGAGATCTGACAAAACTTTCTTGCAGGATGTTGCTTGCTACACCCTCCATATCACGTCTTCCATCTCAGCTTCAGAAACAAATCATCAAATGCAGAAACCAGAGAAAACACAACGAATGAACACACAGCGGCAGGAGCTAAGGAGGCCGGAACTTCCGCACAATATAAAACAATTCAATATTATCATTATTAGGGACACAGTCACTTTCCCATTGTTCTTATTACCTCCCCCCCAACCCTCCATCCTATGGGCAGCTGCCGTAAAGCATTCCATGTTCCTGGCTGAAGAAGTGCAGGTGATCTAATGGCCAATCACCAGGTTTAAACAATGTCACATGACAAAGGGAGTTTCGTCATCTCTGATATGCGGCTCATGCGGAGGAAAGACCTGTGCAGTACTTCCAGGTATGAAGGAGCATGTGGCTCCTCCCCTTCCTCTAATGTGACAATGGTGGTGCTGGCAATAGAGGACTCAAAGCTTTTTTTATGGCTCTTGGCTGCTGGAATGGGCCACAGCAAAGCACTGCTGACTGTTGGCCACAGAAGAGTTCACATTTACTATACTGCAGAACTGTATCCAAATTCACCAGAAACCAGCAGACATTACAAATGACTTTGTCCCTCAAACTTTAGTTGTGAATAAAATGGAGAAGGTCCGAACTTTATTGATTTCCATCCTTTCCCTGTCTAGTGACTCGCACTCCTCTCATTTCCTTTCCTGGTGTCATTAGAATTCTCCCTTAGGCCTCATTCACACTACACTTAGCAAGAACTTGCATTCCTCTTTGTGATTTTGTTAGCACGATTCTCATGAGAAAACAAGTGTTGTGCATAGGGCAGCCCATTCACTTTAATAGGCTGTCTTGTGCGCAATTGTCACCCCATAGAAGCTCAGGGACAACATTTTCAGTGTACAGAGGTCGGTAGTATGTAGAGCAGTGTACAGAGGTCGGTAGAATGTAGAGCAGTGTACAGAGGTCGGTAGAATGTAGAGCAGTGTACAGAGGTCGGTAGAATGTAGAGCAGTGTACAGAGGTCGGTAGAATGTAGAGCAGTGTACAGAGGTCGGTAGAATGTAGAGCAGTGTACAGAGGTCAGTAGAATGTAGAGCAGTGTACAGAGGTCAGTAGAATGTAGAGCAGTGTACAGAGGTCAGTAGAATGTAGAGCAGTGTACAGAGGTCAGTAGAATGTAGAGCAGTGTACAGAGGTCAGTAGAATGTAGAGCAGTGTACACAGGTCAGTAGAATGTAGGGCAATGTACACAGGTCAGAAGTATGTAGGGCAGCGTACAGAGGTCAGTAGGATGTAGGGCAGTGTACAGAGGTCAGTAGGATGTAGAGCAGTATACAGGGAACAGTAGGGTAGATGACAGTAGTCAGCGGGGACCAGCGCAAGGGGAGGGTCAGGAGAGCCCAGCGCAAGGGGAGGGTCAGGAGAGCCCAGCATACAGGGTCTATGGTACAGATGTGCTTTCTTCTTGCAGAGTAGTGCAGGGAAGCCTACAGTAGCAGCAATGCCTGTAGTAGCAGCAATGTCTGTAGTAGTAATGCCTACAGTAGCAGCAATGCCTGTAGCAGCAGCAATGCCTGTAGCAGCAGCAATGCCTGTAGCAGCAGCAATGCCTGTAGCAGCAGCAATGCCTGTAGCAGCAGCAATGCCTGTAGCAGCAGCAATGCCTGTAGTAGCAGCAATGCCTGTAGCAGCAGCAATGCCTGTAGTAGTAATGCCTATAGTAGCAGCAATGTCTGTAGCAGCAGCAATGCCTGTAGCAGCAGCAATGCCTGTAGCAGCAGCAATGCCTGTAGCAGCAGCAATGTCTGTAGCAGCAGCAATGCCTGTAGCAGCAGCAATGTCTGTAGCAGCAGCAATGTCTGTAGTAGTAATGCCTATAGTAGCAGCAATGCCTGTAGCAGCAGCAATGCCTGTAGCAGCAGCAATGTCTGTAGCAGCAGCAATGTCTGTAGCAGCAGCAATGTCTGTAGCAGCAGCAATGTCTGTAGTAGTAATGCCTATAGTAGCAGCAATGTCTGTAGCAGCAGCAATGCCTGTAGCAGCAGCAATGCCTGTAGCAGCAGCAATGCCTGTAGCAGCAGCAATGCCTGTAGCAGCAGCAATGTCTGTAGCAGCAGCAATGTCTGTAGTAGTAATGCCTATAGTAGCAGCAATGCCTGTAGCAGCAGCAATGCCTGTAGCAGCAGCAATGTCTGTAGCAGCAGCAATGTCTGTAGCAGCAGCAATGTCTGTAGTAGTAATGTCTGTAGCAGCAGCAATGCCTGTAGCAGCAGCAATGTCTGTAGCAGCAGCAATGTCTGTAGCAGCAGCAATGTCTGTAGTAGTAATGCCTATAGTAGCAGCAATGCCTGTAGCAGCAGCAATGCCTGTAGCAGCAGCAATGCCTGTAGCAGCAGCAATGCCTGTAGCAGCAGCAATGTCTGTAGCAGCAGCAATGCCTGTAGCAGCAGCAATGCCTGTAGCAGCAGCAATGCCTGTAGCAGCAGCAATGCCTGTAGCAGCAGCAATGCCTGTAGTAGTAATGCCTGTAGTAGCAGCAATGTCTGTAGCAGCAGCAATGCCTGTAGTAGTAATGCCTGTAGTAGTAATGTCTGTAGCAGCAGCAATGCCTGTAGCAGCAGCAATGCCTGTAGCAGCAGCAATGCCTGTAGTAGTAATGCCTATAGTAGCAGCAATGCCTGTAGCAGCAGCAATGTCTGTAGCAGCAGCAATGCCTGTAGCGGCAGCAATGCCTGTAGCGGCAGCAATGCCTGTAGCGGCAGCAATGCCTGTAGCAGCAGCAATGCCTGTAGTAGTAATGCCTATAGTAGCAGCAATGCCTGTAGCAGCAGCAATGTCTGTAGCAGCAGCAATGCCTGTAGCAGCAGCAATGCCTGTAGCAGCAGCAATGCCTGTAGCAGCAGCAATGCCTGTAGCAGCAGCAATGCCTGTAGTAGCAGCAATGCCTGTAGTAGTAATGCCTATAGTAGCAGCAATGCCTGTAGCAGCAGCAATGTCTGTAGCAGCAGCAATGCCTGTAGTAGCAGCAATGCCTGTAGTAGCAGCAATGCCTGTAGTAGTAATGCCTATAGTAGCAGCAATGTCTGTAGCAGCAGCAATGCCTGTAGTAGTAATGCCTATAGCAGCAGCAATGCCTGTAGCAGCAGCAATGCCTGTAGTAGCAGCAATGCCTGTAGTAGTAATGCCTATAGCAGCAGCAATGCCTGTAGCAGCAGCAATGTCTGTAGCAGCAGCAATGCCTGTAGTAGTAATGCCTATAGTAGCAGCAATGTCTGTAGCAGCAGCAATGCCTGTAGTAGCAGCAATGTCTGTAGCAGCAGCAATGCCTGTAGTAGTAATGCCTATAGTAGCAGCAATGTCTGTAGCAGCAGCAATGCCTGTAGTAGTAATGCCTATAGCAGCAGCAATGCCTGTAGCAGCAGCAATGTCTGTAGCAGCAGCAATGTCTGTAGCAGCAGCAATGCCTGTAGTAGTAATGCCTATAGTAGCAGCAATGTCTGTAGCAGCAGCAATGCCTGTAGTAGTAATGCCTATAGTAGCAGCAATGTCTGTAGCAGCAGCAATGCCTGTAGTAGTAATGCCTATAGTAGCAGCAATGTCTGTAGCAGCAGCAATGCCTGTAGTAGTAATGCCTATAGTAGCAGCAATGTCTGTAGCAGCAGCACCTACACATTGATTTTCAGCTTCCGCAGCGCACAGAGACCGACATACATACAGACAGTACAGACAGACAGACAGACAGACAGACAGTACAGACAGACAGACAGACAGACAGACAGTACAGACAGACAGTACAGACAGACAGACAGACAGACAGACAGACAGTACAGACAGACAGTACAGACAGACAGACAGACAGTACAGACAGACAGACAGACAGACAGACAGACAGTACAGACAGACAGACACAGACAGACAGTACAGACAGACAGTACAGACAGACAGTACAGACAGACAGTACAGACAGACAGACAGACACAGACAGTACAGACAGACAGACAGACAGACAGACAGACAGTACAGACAGACAGTACAGACAGACAGTACAGACAGACAGTACAGACAGACAGTACAGACAGACAGTACAGACAGACAGACAGACAGTACAGACAGACAGTACAGACAGACAGTACAGACAGACAGTACAGACAGTCAGACAGTACAGACAGACAGACAGTACAGACAGACAGTACAGACAGACAGACAGTACAGACAGACAGACAGTACAGACAGACAGACAGTACAGACAGACAGTACAGACAGACAGACAGTACAGACAGACAGACAGTACAGACAGACAGTACAGACAGTACAGACAGACCGACACACACAGACAGACAACTAAGCTGGGTCAATGTAACTGCAGAAAGATCCATCCCTGGAATTCAGCGTTACGACTCGTGTTTTACCGGCAGGACACAATGAGGCGCAGAAGTGTTTTGTTTTACAAACTTGTGACATTGGTTTCTTGGAATCCTTATAATGAGTATTGGTGGAAAGTGAGGACACCCCCTGCTTATATCGGACTTCTCCTCCCAGACCTCATAGCTGGTCACCCCGCCAGTCCAATGAGTTTATCTGCTGGACACCAAAGTCTGAAGGTGTGCCGATGGGCCCCTCCCCCAGAGCCACACCTGAGACTACAGACCGGTTGGGCGAGTCTGGCTGGGCCTCCCGCGGGATCGGCTCTTTAACTTTGCAGCTGATCTCGTGGACTTTAAACCTGGAAACCAAACAAACAATCTTCAGCAGATGGCTTCAGTATTTGCAGCTTGAAACCATCCCTGCAGAGCTGATCGCCATGAGGCGCCGTTCACACTGGGGCGTTTTTCAGGCGCTTTAGCGCTACAAAAAGCACCTGAAAGAAGCCTCATCTGCAATCCCAATGTGAAAGCCCGAGTGCCTTAAGAGCCCTTTCACACTGCCAGTGCCCGAAAAACGCTTGTAAAGCGCCGCTAAAACTAGCAGCGCTTTACTGGCGTTTTTTTCTAGCGCTAGCGGGGCGCCTTTAACCCTCGCTTTCACACTGAGGCGCTCAAAAAAAAGTCCTGCAAGCAGCTTCTTTGCAGCGCTTTAGGAGGGGTGAATACACCCCTTCCTATGAAATCAATGGGAAGCGCCTGCAAATCGCCTTGGCAGCAGCGCTTTGTGTGCACTTTTAACCCTTTATTCGGCCACTAGCCTGCTGAGCCTCTCCTCCCCCTCCATGGACCCCTCCCAGAATGGGGGTGTCTCCAGGAGGTTCACCTCGTCATTTAATGTGTAGATTGTGTTGTTGCATTATTAAGCTATAAATGATGTTTGTTTCAGGTTAGCTGTTCCTCTTGCGCCACCTACTGGCCAAACAATATAATTTGTGACATTCAAAGGATGTGACATAAAAATCATCACATCCTCTTTAGTCGTCAGGAAGTGACACCCATTGGGGATCCGCATTTTCAAGATTATGGCAGCTGCCTAGAAGCGATCTCTGCCCATCCATGGCATCGGAGGTAATCGATCTTCTCCTTCCTCCTCCACAGGCTATTAGTTATTATTTTATATGATCTTTACTATTGTATGGTAATGTTCTATTATTCTTCTTGTTTTCAGTTTTACCGCATATCACGTGTGTCATTCACACATATATTAAAATCTGCAACGTGCCAATAAAAGACACAGACAAGAAACATCAGTCTATTATTGTGTGCACAGAAAAAGGTCATCTGCCAGGATAGCTACCCATAGACTCCGGGAGTACGGGGGGCGAGGCCAGGACAGGGGGAGCCACCCTGTAGCCGTCTTTTGGCTATAGTGCAGGTCTAAAGTGGTTAATCAGTGTATGGCCAGTTTTTTTGTTTTGGCCCTGAATACCAAAGGGCACCGTGTGGCAGGTGCCATGTGCATCCTAGCAACTAAGGACATCAGGTGGCAGAAGCTGCCTGCATCCTAGCAACCAAGGCAATAGGAAGCAGGAGCTGCCTGCATCCTAGCAACTAAGGACATCAGGTGGCAGAAGCTGCCTGCATCCTAGCAACCAAGGCAATAGGAAGCAGGAGCTGCCTGCATCCTAGCAACCAAGGCAATAGGAAGCAGGAGCTGCCTGCATCCTAGCAACCAAGGCAATAGGAAGCAGGAGCTAACTGCATCCTAGCAACCAAGACAATAGGAAGCAGGAGCTAACTGCATCCTAGCAACAGAGGCAATAGGAACCAGGAGCTGCCTGCATCCTACAACCAAGGCAATAGGAAGCAGGAGCTGCCTGCATCCTACAACCAAGGCAATAGGAAGCAGGAGCTGCCTGCATCCTACAACCAAGGCAATAGGAAGCAGGAGCTGCCTGCATCCTACAACCAAGGCAATAGGAAGCAGGAGCTGCCTGTATCCTAGTAACAGAGGCAATAGGAAGCAGGAGCTGCCTGCATCCTACAACCAAGGCAATAGGAAGCAGGAGCTGCCTGTATCCTAGCAACAGAGGCAATAGGAAGCAGGAGCTGCCTGCATCCTACAACCAAGGCAATAGGAAGCAGGAGCTGCCTGCATCCTACAACCAAGGCAATAGGAAGCAGGAGCTGCCTGCATCCTACAACCAAGGCAATAGGAAGCAGGAGCTGCCTGTATCCTAGCAACAGAGGCAATAGGAACCAGGAGCTGCCTGCATCCTACAACCAAGGCAGTATATGAAGCAGGAGCTGCCTGTATCCTAGCAACAGAGGCAATAGGAACCAGGAGCTGCCTGCATCCTACAACCAAGGCAATATGAAGCAGGAGCTGCCTGTATCCTAGCAACAGAGGCAATAGGAGCCAGGAGCTGCCTGCATCCTACAACCAAGGCAATATGAAGCAGGAGCTGCCTGTATCCTAGCAACAGAGGCAATAGGAACCAGGAGCTGCCTGCATCCTACAACCAAGGCAATATGAAGCAGGAGCTGCCTGTATCCTAGCAACAGAGGCAATAGGAGCCAGGAGCTGCCTGCATCCTACAACCAAGGCAATAGGAAGCAGGAGCTGCCTGTATCCTAGCAACAGAGGCAATAGGAACCAGGAGCTGCCTGCATCCTACAACCAAGGCAGTATATGAAGCAGGAGCTGCCTGTATCCTAGCAACAGAGGCAATAGGAACCAGGAGCTGCCTGCATCCTACAACCAAGGCAGTATATGAAGCAGGAGCTGCCTGTATCCTAGTAACTGAGGGTGGGGATGTGCGGTCACCATAAGGTTCTGTGCATTGCCTATACAAGGAGAATCGATGGGTTCACTTCACTACCCCCCACCACCACAGTCACCTATACTTCCCTTCTGTTCACTGCTTGGCCTGTATTGGGGGAACGGGGAAATGTTAAACTGATTTTGGCGTCTTTTCATTTTTTCAAACAATCTCCTGTTTTGCGATGGGTCTGGAGTTCCCTTATAAAGCCCATAATGAGGTCATTAGAGGGGATTGAAGGTTTCTTTCCCGGAAAGACTCGTCACTTTTATAATCCTGGAATTCTGACCCAAACTCTGTTCTTATTTCATATTTTATAACTGACCGGATCGTAAAAAATAAAATAAAATCCAGCATGCTGACAAATTCCTATGAGGAACTTCTTTACATGTTTAAACAGCCCATAAATATTGTCTCCAATTACTTAAAGACCCCGTTCACACTGGAGGCGTTTTTCAGGCACTTTAGCGTTAAAAAAAGTGCCTGTAAATCGCCTGAAAGGAGCCTCATCTGCAATCCCAATGTTAAAACCTGAGTGCTTCCACACAGGCGGGCGCTGCACTGGCGGGGCGCCAAAAAAAGTCCTGCAAGCAGCTTCTTTGCAGCGCCCTTTGGTATTCTGGGCCAAAAACCCAAACTGGCCATACACAGATTAACCACTTTAGACCTATAGCCAAAAGACGGCTACAGGGTGTCTCCCCCATTCTGGAAGGGTGGCCATGGACATCGTCCCGGGGGGCGCGCATGCACACACTCTGATCACGATAAAGGGTTAATCAAAGCAGCCATTCACCATGTGATCAAATGTGTCCAATCACAGCTGATCACATGTAAACAAACTTGCTGGTTATCAGCATTTCTTTCCTCATACGCTGTCACATTGCAAGGACAGGAGAGCCGGTAACTGGCAAGCATGACAGGGGACATTTACACAAATAATCAGTGCCGCCTCATCAGTGCCCCCTCATCAGTGAAGGAGAAAAATTACTTATTTGCAAAATCTTATAACAGAGTAAAAAAAAACGTTTTTAAAATTTTTGTTCTTTTTGTGTTTGTTTAGCAAAAAATAACCCCCCCCCCGAGGTGATTAAATCCCACCAAGAAAAATGATAAAAATATGTGTACAGTGTAGCATGACCGCGCAATGGTCATTCAAAGTGTGAGAGTGCTGAAAGCTGAAGATTGGCCTGGGCAGGAAGGGGGTGAAAGTGCCCTGTGTTTCGGAAAGGGGGGGGCAGGAAGGGGGAGGGGAGGGCCCAGTATTGAGGGGGGGTGGAGACTGAATCTACCTTGCTTGTGTGAATGCAGAAATCTGTTCAACCTGCTGGATGAAGCAGCTTTACACTAAACATTCACCAATATGGTCCACAAGGAGGACTGCGGGGGCAGGACATTCCTCTGCGTTTTCTACTAAAAAAGTACTCATCTAAATGCAGCGCGAGCCGTTAGAGTTCAATTCTTTTCATGTGTTGGAAAGGCGTTTGTGGTCAGGTGTGACAGAAATAGTGCCGTGCAAAGCTCTGTATAGTTCTGTGATGGGCCGCATGTCGCTTGTGTCACCTGGGCCGCATGTCGCTTGTGTCACCTGGGCCGCATGTCGCTTGTGTCACCTGGGCCGCATGTCGCTTGTGTCACCTGGGCCGCGTGTCGCTTGTGTCACCTGGGCCGCGTGTCGCTTTCGTCACCTGGGCCGCGTGTCGCTTGTGTTACCTGGGTCACAGTCAATCAATCCTGCATGCACCTTTGTTCCAAGCAACCTGAATATCTAACCCAGACACACCTTCCACTTCCATGTGGTGGAGAAGACGGATTCCTGCACACAACGGCTCCAAGATTGAAAACCTTGATTGCATAAAAACAGCCCAAACACTTTAATAGACACTCAACCAGCGGGCCGAACGTCTTGCATTCCTGTATCCCCTCCCCCGCCATTAGAATACAGTGATCAGCACTGCAGCCGCTGATCGAATGCTGGTTTTCCAGCAAGACCATTCCACAAAAGTCTGTCTAATGATCCTTCAATTGAACAGAGATGGTTACACACACATTGGAATTCTGTCTGTTCCTGCTGAACCGGCCAGATTCCGATCCGTGTGAAGCCAGCTATAGAAGTTCTCATGGATGACTCCGATCCGTGTGAAGTCAGCTAGAGAAGTTCCCATGGATGACTCCGATCCGTGTGAAGCCAGCTATAGAAGTTCTCATGGATGACTCCGATCCGTGTGAAGACAGCTAGAGAAGTTCCCATGGATGACTCCGATCCGTGTGAAGCCAGCTATAGAAGTTCTCATGGATGACTCCGATCCGTGTGAAGACAGCTATAGAAGTTCTCATGGATGACTCCGATCCGTGTGAAGACAGCTATAGAAGTTCTCATGGATGACTCCGATCCGTGTGAAGCCAGCTAGAGAAGTTCTCATGGATGACTCCGATCCGCGTGAAGCCAGCTAGAGAAGTTCCCATGGATGACTCCGATCCGTGTGAAGTCAGCTAGAGAAGTTCTCATGGATGACTCCGATCCGTGTGAAGACAGCTATAGAAGTTCTCATGGATGACTCCGATCCGTGTGAAGCCAGCTAGAGAAGTTCCCATGGATGACTCCGATCCGTGTGAAGTCAGCTAGAGAAGTTCTCATGGATGACTCCGATCCGTGTGAAGACAGCTAGAGAAGTTCCCATGGATGACTCCGATCCGTGTGAAGCCAGCTATAGAAGTTCTCATGGATGACTCCGATCCGTGTGAAGACAGCTATAGAAGTTCTCATGGATGACTCCGATCCGTGTGAAGACAGCTATAGAAGTTCTCATGGATGACTCCGATCCGTGTGAAGCCAGCTAGAGAAGTTCTCATGGATGACTCCGATCCGCGTGAAGCCAGCTAGAGAAGTTCTCATGGATGACTCCGATCCGTGTGAAGTCAGCTAGAGAAGTTCCCATGGATGACTCCGATCCGTGTGAAGCCAGCTATAGAAGTTCTCATGGATGACTCCGATCCGTGTGAAGACAGCTATAGAAGTTCTCATGGATGACTCCGATCCGTGTGAAGACAGCTATAGAAGTTCTCATGGATGACTCCGATCCGTGTGAAGCCAGCTAGAGAAGTTCTCATGGATGACTCCGATCCGCGTGAAGCCAGCTAGAGAAGTTCTCATGGTTGACTCCGATCCGCGTGAAGCCAGCTAGAGAAGTTCTCATGGATGACTCCGATCCGTGTGAAGCCAGCTATAGAAGTTCTCATGGATGACTCCGATCCGTGTGAAGCCAGCTAAAGAAGTTCTCATGGATGACTCCGATCCGTGTGAAGCCAGCTAGAGAAGTTCTCATGGTTGACTCCGATCCGTGTGAAGTCAGCTAGAGAAGTTCTCATGGTTGACTCCGATCCGTGTGAAGTCAGCTAGAGAAGTTCTCATGGTTGACTCCGATCCGTGTGAAGCCAGCTAGAGAAGTTCTCATGGATGACTCCGATCCGTGTGAAGCCAGCTATAGAAGTTCTCATGGATGACTCCGATCCGTGTGAAGCCAGCTAAAGAAGTTCTCATGGATGACTCCGATCCGTGTGAAGCCAGCTAGAGAAGTTCTCATGGTTGACTCCGATCCGTGTGAAGTCAGCTAGAGAAGTTCTCATGGTTGACTCCGATCCGTGTGAAGCCAGCTAGAGAAGTTCTCATGGATGACTCCGATCCGTGTGAAGCCAGCTATAGAAGTTCTCATGGATGACTCCGATCCGTGTGAAGCCAGCTAGAGAAGTTCTCATGGATGACTCCGATCCGTGTGAAGCCAGCTAGAGAAGTTCTCATGGATGACTCCGATCCGTGTGAAGCCAGCTAGAGAAGTTCTCATGGATGACTCCGATCCGTGTGAAGCCAGCTAGAGAAGTTCTCATGGATGACTCCGATCCGTGTGAAGTCAGCTAGAGAAGTTTTCATGGTTGACTCCGATCCGTGTGAAGTCAGCTAGAGAAGTTCTCATGGTTGACTCCGATCCGTGTGAAGCCAGCTAGAGAAGTTCTCATGGTTGACTCCGATCCGTGTGAAGCCAGCTAGAGAAGTTCTCATGGATGACTCCGATCCGTGTGAAGCCAGCTAGAGAAGTTCTCATGGATGACTCCGATCCGTGTGAAGCCAGCTAGAGAAGTTCTCATGGATGACTCCGATCCGTGTGAAGCCAGCTAGAGAAGTTCTCATGGATGACTCCGATCCGTGTGAAGCCAGCTAGAGAAGTTCTCATGGTTGACTCCGATCCGTGTGAAGCCAGCTAGAGAAGTTCTCATGGTTGACTCCGATCCGTGTGAAGCCAGCTAGAGAAGTTCTCATGGTTGACTCCGATCCGTGTGAAGCCAGCTAGAGAAGTTCTCATGGTTGACTCCGATCCGTGTGAAGTCAGCTAGAGAAGTTCTCATGGATGACTCCGATCCGTGTGAAGTCAGCTAGAGAAGTTCTCATGGATGACTCCGATCCGTGTGAAGTCAGCTAGAGAAGTTCTCATGGTTGACTCCGATCCGTGTGAAGTCAGCTAGAGAAGTTCTCATGGATGACTCCGATCCGTGTGAAGTCAGCTAGAGAAGTTCTCATGGATGACTCCGATCCGTGTGAAGCCAGCTAGAGAAGTTCTCATGGATGACTCCGATCCTTGTGAAGTCAGCTAGAGAAGTTCTCATGGTTGACTCCGATCCGTGTGAAGTCAGCTAGAGAAGTTCTCATGGTTGACTCCGATCCGTGTGAAGTCAGCTAGAGAAGTTCTCATGGATGACTCCGATCCTTGTGAAGTCAGCTAGAGAAGTTCTCATGGTTGACTCCGATCCGTGTGAAGTCAGCTAGAGAAGTTCTCATGGATGACTCCGATCCTTGTGAAGTCAGCTAGAGAAGTTCTCATGGTTGACTCCGATCCGTGTGAAGTCAGCTAGAGAAGTTCTCATGGATGACTCCAATCCGTGTGAAGTCAGCTAGAGAAGTTCTCATGGATGACTCCGATCCGTGTGAAGTCAGCTAGAGAAGTTCTCATGGATGACTCCGATCCGTGTGAAGTCAGCTAGAGAAGTTCTCATGGTTTGGTCTTCACTAGGAAGGAAGTTTGAGGAAATCTCCCCGATAACTTTCTCCGCTCCATAGAGAACATTTCATTAGGAGATCCATGGAACACGGAAGTTCTTCGTTTTGTTTCCAACAAAATTTCTTTGCCAGTTGTGTCCCCCAACCCATCATGTGATCCGGTATGTAAACTTTTCTCAGTTTCGGAGTATAGAAAGCTCCTGAATTCCAGAGGTCAGTTTTATCTCGTACCTACAGCTACAGAAAACATCTCCTAGACGGGCGTCGTTCAGGAGCTCTTTATTTTAGTAGCTGGTGATGTCACCGGCGCACTGCGCTCTCAATGGATGGCATGCCGTGCCTCCTGCGTGCATGTGCGGGAGTGACGTCATCGCGGCCTGGTCATTCAGACTACCAGTGAATCCAGGTGAGGATGGAAGCCGTGTCAGCGGGATGCATACTAACTCATTATGCTTCTAATCTGCAGTTTATTACCACTTTCTACACGTCCAAAAATGTGACTGGTTCAGCAGAAGCCAATGGGGGAATGTTTTGGGACAGGGGAGTCCCCGCTGTCAGACACAGCAGGAGGGATCCTTGCATTCACATCGCTTGTGTTGATGTGGGGATCTGACATGTTTTTTTGTCATTCAACCTGCTGGTCAAATAAAAAAAAAACTGTACATGCATCCCCAGCATAAAGGAAAAAGTATAGCCAAAGCTTTTACATACATTAATCACAGGAGTTCAGTTTGTTCTGCACTCCTGTGACCCATTTTTAGTGCCCGCTGTCAGCTGATGTCACAGAGCTGGTCCAGTTCAGGGATCCCCCCAGATGCCTGGAGCAACAGCTAGCCAGCCTTTCAGCGAATCACTGAGATCCTGAGCCAGTCGCTCCTGCCCCCTCCACGGCCCAGAGCTCCAGTCAGTGCTGGAGCCGCTCCTGCCCCCTCCACGGCCCAGAGCTCCAGTCAGTGCTGGAGCCGCTCCTGCCCCCTCCACGGCCCAGAGCTCCAGTCAGTGCTGGAGCCGCTCCTGCCCCCTCCACGGCCCAGAGCTCCAGTCAGTGCTGGAGCCGCTCCTGCCCCCTCCACGGCCCAGAGCTCCAGTCAGTGCTGGAGCCGCTCCTGCCCCCCCCCACGGCCCAGAGCTCCAGTCAGTGCTGGAGGGGCAGAACACAGAGCCACGACAGTCACCAGCTCTCTGCAGGCTGAAGACCAAAAAGTGAGCAATCAGCAGTGTTTGATCGCTCAGTTCTTGGTCTTTGAGGGATGGGTGAGTGGATGCCGCATACTTCTCTTTTAAAGACAGTTGTCACCATGTGTTCCCTATGGAAGCCTCAGCTATTGTTCTGGTGACAACGATAACATTTTGGACTTCCCATCACCTTCAGTCTCGTTGACAATGGCCACCAGGACAAATAAAAGGGTTGAAGGACCACTGTGGGGACACAAACAATAGAAACCTCACAGAGCTCAAACGCTTCCCTACTTTTGGGAAATTGAGGTTTTGTTGATGTGTGTGAAGGGTGGGGGGGGGGTCTGAAAGGACAAATTTCTGGTTGTTTTGTGACAAAAAGGAGAAACAATGGCGACCAATCCATAAGAAATGGCGCCTTGAGAACAGGAATGGTCATAGACAAGGGGCGACAGGAATTACCATTTAATGGGGTTCAGTTTCTTCCCTACAAAAGTAGCCGTCTGGTGTACGTCATTCATGACACAAAGGTGGAAGATCAAGTCGATGAAAAGGAAGAGACATGGAAGGAATGGAAGATTTCCAGGAAAGTCAGAAGATGGAGGAACCACAATGACAGCCAAACAAGAAGTTCATCTTGTTTTCTAGGCAATGACGTCATAGAGGTTATATAGAAGTCACTGGAGGTAATCTGTGATCTCCATGTCAGGGGGTCTTTGATTATTTCAAGCAAGTTTTACATTCCTATACAAATCTATAAAAATGCCAAAACCCACTTAAAGCAAATCCACTGCATGTCACAATGAGGTCAACGGCAGGTCAAATGCTCCCGTCAATGAATCCTGAATGTAGGAAAACCACAAATTACAGCCGGAAAGTAGATTTTACCCCCAATTCTGAATGAGCTCAGAAGCTTCTCAAACTAATGCAGAGGCCCTTCTCCATCTGAAACCCAGGCCCTTCTCCACCCGAGCCGGGGCCCTTCTCCACCCGAGCCGAGGCCCTTCTCCACCTGAAACCCGGGCCCTTCTCCACCCGAGCCCCTCTCCACCCGAGCCCCGGGCCCTTCTCCACCCGAGCCCCGGGCCCTTCTCCACCCGAGCCCAGGCCCTTCTCCACCCGAGCCCAGGCCCTTCTCCACCCGAGCCCAGGCCCTTCTCCACCCGAGCCCAGGCCCTTCTCCACCCGAGCCCAGGCCCTTCTCCACCCGGGCCCAGGCCCTTCTCCACCCGGGCCCAGGCCCTTCTCCACCCGAGCCCAGGCCCTTCTCCGCCCAGGCCCTTCTCCACCCGGGCCCAGGCCCTTCTCCACCCGGGCCCAGGCCCTTCTCCACCCGAGCCCAGGCCCTTCTCCACCCGAGCCCAGGCCCTTCTCCACCCGGGCCCAGGCCCTTCTCCACCCGGGCCCAGGCCCTTCTCCATCCGAGCCCAGGCCCTTCTCCACCCGAGCCCAGGCCCTTCTCCATCCGAGCCCAGGCCCTTCTCCACCCGAGCCCAGGCCCTTCTCCATCCGAGCCCAGGCCCTTCTCCACCCGGGCCCAGGCCCTTCTCCACCCGGGCCCAGGCCCTTCTCCATCCGAGCCCAGGCCCTTCTCCATCCGAGCCCAGGCCCTTCTCCATCTGATCTGAGGCTACCAAGGTAAAGCAAGCTGTACACCAGTATGGGCAATGCCTAAAAAGATAGAGAAATACCAAAAAATACCCAGATATTAGGAGGCGGTTGTTAATATACTTCACATGCGTATGCTGGAGAACACTCACTGCTTGACGCACAAATGATGACGGGAACACATGATATATCAACGAACGGCAACACAACACAACCAATTCCTGCACAAGCCGCTGGGACATAGGGCCACATACAAGGATTTGGTGGAAAGGAGATCTTGAAGTTTTGTTCTATTATTGCTACTTACCTAGACCTCCCATCCTATCATACGTGACCCGTACTCATCCCCATGTCCATACAGCCAAGTCAACAAGCGATGGCAGGCAGCACATTTGGTTGCAGTTATTAGGCTCATCTGCAACGATCTCCAGACATGTGAGTGTTGTTCAGACTTGCTCAGTACTGCAGACAGAAATCACCAGCGTGACGGTTGCTATGTTTGCCCAGCCCTAGAGGCACGCTGACTGCGGTACATTGACTGGGTATGGAGAGTAATCCCCGGATAATACAATCATGGCAAAAGGCAAATTATGTCTCTCCCCTTTCTAAAATACGTAGTTTGGCCAACACCAATCGACTGGTCTGGTCTTGTGGCATTGTCAGGAATTCTGAGTAAGTAAAGAAGTCTAATAATAAAATACGGCTTTGTGTTATTTGTATGCAATTGATACAAAACCCCGATATTGGGGACTCCGAGGACAATGAAGACTCAGGAAACCTTGCCAGGAGTTTGAATGTTAAACAAGATTTCCTTCATATAAATTCTCCACAAGGGAAGAAACGTTCTGTCATACAAATCCGTACAATCACATTTTTTTCCCTGTTTGAGTGAGTCTGGAAGTTTAGAGTCTAGCTGGTGAATCACACCATTTATTCCCGGAGAGTTTGCCATTCCGTCTGGGAAGAGATATTGGCAGGGATCCATGCTCTCCCCGAGTCATAGTAGGCCATCGGTGGACAGCTTTGTCCTAAAACTTCCCGATCGAGAGGCTACAGACCAATCAAAGGGCCGGATCTGCCGGCGGCTCATCTTCTGACCGGTAAGAGTACCATGGATTACCCGGCACCTTCGTCTGTCAGTGGAGCGATCGGAACCCATCAAACTCATCTGGACGCGCTGCGGCAGAAAGTATGTGCGGGCGGGAACTGCGTCTTCCCCTCTAGTGTGACGTGCGAGGGATGCAATGTTTGTAAACTAAAAGTCACGTGACTCTGGGATCTGTGACTCCGCCAGAGACGAGGCGAGCGAGATCTGCCTGCCAGGAGATTTCCTAGAAAGAAGATGAGGCCCGCGGTTTTCTCATACAGCCGGTAGGTATGGCTATTTATAACTCCATCAACTTGTACGGCTATTTATAACTCCGCCAACTTGTTCAAATCTTTTAACTCTTTAACAGCCAATAGAGCGGCATAGCAGGAGGCGCTCATTCAGCAGGTCAGACGTTTGTCTACAAACCATTTACTTAGAATTGCCGTACGCGGCTCTTACACAACTATACCGAGATAATGACAGAAGGACACTACAACAGGTGTACAGACAGCAGCAATCACCGGACATACACTACAGGTATACGGCGTATACCTCTACACCGGCATCTATATACTACAGGTATACGGCGTATATCTCTACACAGCACATCTATATACACTACAGGTATACGGCGTATATCTCTACCCTGGACATCTATATACTACAGGTAAACGGCGTATACCTCTACACTGGACATCTATATACACTACAGGTATACGGCGTATATCTCTACCCTGGACATCTATATACTACAGGTAAACGGCGTATATCTCTACACAGCACATCTATATACACTACAGGTATACGGCGTATATCTCTACCCTGGACATCTATATACTACAGGTAAACGGCGTATACCTCTACACTGGACATCTATATACACTACAGGTATACGGCGTATATCTCTACCCTGGACATCTATATACTACAGGTAAATGGCGTATACCTCTACACTGGACATCTATATACACTACAGGTATACGGCGTATATCTCTACACCGGCATCTATATACTACAGGTATATCTCTACACCGGCATCTATATACTACAGGTATATCTCTACACCGGCATCTATATACTACAGGTATACGGCGTACACTGGACACTGGCTGACCTCTGTAATTCTCCTCCGAGACTAAATTGGAGTTATTTGTGGATATTGGTGAGTGAAATAAACGCATGCGTTGGACGCACATGATTATATCCATTGAGGACACCAAACCGCCCACCAATCAGACATCCCTCCAATCATACGAGCGTTCCCACATTCCACACAACGATCATTCTGGCATTTTATTCCCTTCAAACAGAAACGTTCTCCATAATTTGGACACGTGTGCCGCGGCAGAAGGCGATCGGCATTATCTGCCTCACACAGACCCGGCACACTTCCTTTTCTCACGGACATCAATGGTGGCCTATAAAGTGACACCCGCCAACGCCTGGCACCACGTGGGTTAATCTTCCACCAATAATCACATTTATTAACCTTTTCTAGGATTGGCATTTCCCAAAACAAGACGGATTATTGGAACAATTACATTCTATAAAGACACAAGCGGGGGAGGGGGTATGCCGGCCGGGTGAGTGAGGAGCACCTACCTTCACGCTCTGCACTCCCTCAATTGGCAGGATTTTGGGGCTCTCCTTATTTACAGCCTGCAATACAAAAAGAAAAAAAAAGAAAAAAAAAAAAGATATAACTGAAAATAAATGTGAAGATTTGTAGAGCGGAGGCGATCGGCGAGGAGTCACAGCGAAGGATTGCTGGCGGAGCGCCGACTGGAAATCATTGAAATGACACCGACGCTCATCCAAGCAAATATGAAAGACGGAACAATAACCTTTTGTTTAAAGGATCGGCCTTCCCAATTCACAACACACTTGATTAGCAGCAGCCATTTTAGGTCTGCGCCTATGAAGACATGGTGCATTGCCTCCCCTCCCCCCCCCTCCTGCCAGACTCGGGGATCATTATCATAAGACTTAGTACTTCTCATACTCCCCAACACATGATATGTGACATGACCCCTCCCCATTCCGCCTGCAGTAGTAGGGAAACCAAGGCACAGAGGGGGAGGGGAGGGGTGGGGGCTGGGTGCTCTAATGCTGACAATTTTTTTTTTCCAGTTCTTAACAGGAGAGCAGACCATGTGGTTTGTCTCCCAGCAATCCGAGGCGGCTGGAATCTGCGGACTGGAGTAGACGCAACCACGGAGCTGGAACTTGTGTGTTCCAAAACCAATAAGACGGGTATTATGGTGACCCTGCGGAGGAACCCCGACCCGCGTCCTCCTCACAGCACCCCCCTTTTATTATCCGCCATTCCTGGAACTATTTATTGTGCGACTAAACGTGACACGGCGCCAATAATCGCCGACATACCAGAGGAGACGCGAGAGGGGGGACATAGGAATCCTAATATATATATATATATACACACACACATATACACAGAATGTGAGGGGTATATAGGAATATATATATATACACAGTGAGGGGTATATAGGAATAAATATACACACAGTGAGGGGTATATAGGAATATATAAATATATATATACACAGTGAGGGGTATATCGGAATATATAAATATATATATATATATACACACAGTGAGGGGTATATAGGAATATATAAATATATATATATATATATATATATATATATACACACAGTGAGGGGTATATAGGAATATATAAATATATATATATATATATATATACACACAGTGAGGGGTATATAGGAATATATAAATATATATATATATATATATATATACACACAGTGAGGGGTATATAGGAATATATATATACACAGTGAGGGGTATATCGGAATATATATATACACACACACACAGTGAGGGGTATATAGGAATATATAAATATATATATATATATATATACACACAGTGAGGGGTATATAGGAATATATAAATATATATATATATATATATATACACACAGTGAGGGGTATATCGGAATATATAAATATATAAATATATATATATATATATACACAGTGAGGGGTATATCGGAATATATATATATACACACAGTGAGGGGTATATAGGAATATATAAATATATATATATATATATATATATATATACACAGTGAGGGGTATATAGGAATATATATATATATATATATATATATATATATATATACACACAGTGAGGGGTATATCGGAATATATATATACACAGTGAGGGGTATATCGGAATATATATATACACACACACACAGTGAGGGGTATATAGGAATATATAAATATATATATACACACAGTGAGGGGTATATAGGAATATATAAATATATATATATATATATATATATACACACAGTGAGGGGTATATAGGAATATATAAATATATATATACACACAGTGAGGGGTATATCGGAATATATATATACACACACACACAGTGAGGGGTATATCGGAATATATATATACACACACACACAGTGAGGGGTATATAGGAATATATAAATATATATATATATATATATATATATACACACACAGTGAGGGGTATATAGGAATATATAAATATATATATATATATATATATACACACACAGTGAGGGGTATATAGGAATATATAAATATATATATATATATATATATACACACACAGTGAGGGGTATATAGGAATATATAAATATATATATATATATATATACACAGTGAGGGGTATATCGGAATATATATATATATATATATATATACACACACACACACAGTGTCGGGGGGGGGGGGTCTCGGGTTTCCCCTCCTGTACTTTATTCCGTTTTTTCTTCTTTTCATATGAAATGTTCTTCATCCCGGAACACAGAAATAATATAAATAATAAAATGTCGCACACGCGGATGAACGGTCGTTTGAGAATCTCGGGGTTCACATTACACCAGAGTCCATTTTCTGGGGTTCATATGAACACATTTGGGGCCGTGAGCCGCACTTTTCCTCCAGCGGCGGCCTTTCGAAGGGTTAAATGAAGTAGGTGGCGCGTCGGCTCTTTAAACGGAGGAAAAGTTTAACCCGTGAAGCGCCATGAGAGGAAATACAATTATTACACCCGGAGCCGTCATTCTATATTCTGTATGGTTTGATGACGGGGAAGAATCCACTAATCATTAACCATCTACTCGCCGCGCAAAATAGAGACGAGGCGACGGTGACCTGAAATGAACCGGAGCAATAAATCCCTAAAATGGAAATCTTCTGTGATTCTCCGGCGCGGTCCGGCAGTGCCGCTGGATCTGGAACCCGGACTGCAGCTTTAAGGGTCGCACTGCACTAGTAATGGAGATCTAGGAAGTGGAAGGTCAGAGCAAATAGTTGGCCTGGATTCGAAAGGGAAGAAAAAAAGCGAGAAAACTAAAAAATCTTTTTATATCGCCCGAAAAAAACCCCGTCTACATTGCATGGAGCCCACCTACCACCTCATCGAATACAATTCTGATTATACGCAGAAATGAACATTCACTATTATCGGACTGAAATCGGACATTGTTTATCTTCCCACATTCTCTGCATTGACGTAACAAAAATCCCACACTGTAACTGTCTATAGACGCACACAGCGTGGCTCAGGAGTGAGCACACAGGTAGGTTCCTATAGGAAGGAGGAGAAAGCGTGGCTCAGGAGCGAGCACACAGGTAGGTTCCTATAGGAAGCAGGAGAAAGCGTGGCTCAGGAGCAAGCACACAGGTAGGTTCCTATAGGAAGCAGGAGAGAGCGTGGCTCAGGAGCGAGCACACAGGTAGGTTCCTATAGGAAGCAGGAGAGAGCGTGGCTCAGGAGTGAGCACACAGGTAGGTTCCTATAGGAAGCAGGAGAGAGCGTGGCTCAGGAGCGAGCACACAGGTAGGTTCCTATGGGAGGGAGGAGAGAGCGTGGCTCAGGAGCGAGCACACAGGTAGGTTCCTATAGGGATGGGATGTGTATGGACCTTTTTCTAGCTCAATGCGCTCCAAACAAGAATGCGCTAAAATCAGACACTGAACTGCCCCGGCTGCTGCCCTCCCCCCCCCCTCACTATTCGGCAATATTGGACATAAACACACTACATTTAATACGGTTTTAGAAATGACGTTCAGAATAACTCCAAAATGGCCAAACTTTTCCAGAGCTCACCGAGTCGGCTCACATAGTGGAAGACGGTTGAGCCATTTCCTTCATCCCGAGGTTTTGGCAAATCTGTCACAAAACCAAACATGCAGGTGAACTTCAACCATCAACTTTCCGGCTTCTATCCGGGATGCGGAATATACGAGATGCAGAATAAATGAGACGCGGAATATATACGAGACGCGGAATAGACCAGACGCGGAATATACGAGGCGCGGAATATATACGAGACGCAGAATATACGAGGCGCGGAATATACGAGGCGCGGAATATACGAGACGCAGAATATACGAGACGCAGAATATACGAGACGCAGAATATACGAGCGCAGAATATACGAGGCGCAGAATATACGAGCGCAGAATATACGAGATGTTGAATATACGAGCGCGGAATATACGAGATGTTGAATATACGAGCGCAGAATATACGAGATGTTGAATATACGAGATGTTGAATATACGAGCGCGGAATATACGAGATGTTGAATATACGAGCGCAGAATATACGAGATGTTGAATATACGAGATGTTGAATATACGAGATGTTGAATATACGAGGCGCGGAATATGCGAGCGCAGAATATACGAGATGTTGAATATACGAGCGCAGAATATACGAGATGTTGAATATACGAGATGTTGAATATACGAGGCGCGGAATATACGAGGCGCGGAATATACGAGGCGCGGAATATACGAGGCGCGGAATATACGAGATGTTGAATATACGAGGCGCGGAATATACGAGGCGCGGAATATACGAGCGCGGAATATATATGGGGCGCGGAATATATACGGGGCGCGGAATATACGAGGCGCGGAATATACGAGATGTTGAATATGCGAGCGCAGAATATACGAGATGTTGAATATACGAGCGCAGAATATACGAGATGTTGAATATACGAGATGTTGAATATACGAGGCGCGGAATATACGAGGCGCGGAATATACGAGGCGCGGAATATACGAGGCGCGGAATATACGAGATGTTGAATATACGAGGCGCGGAATATACGAGGCGCGGAATATACGAGACGCAGAATATACAAGACGCAGAATATACGAGCGCGGAATATACAAGATGTTGAATATACGAGGCGCGGAATATACCAGACGTGGAATATATACGGGGCAACAGAAAACCAAACTTTCCGGACCGTTTTAGAAGTCACCACCATGACTGCAATATAATAAAATCACTTCTATTACAACAAGACAAAAGCAGGCCATGCACTGATTGGCTGAACAACAGGGCCGATCCTGGGCTGGTGCGTGGGGTGCAGCGCACCCAGGCGCCGTAGAGGTGGGGGCTCCAGAGTGCTCCCCTCTCTCCTCCTCTCCTTGTCTGTTTCCAGAGCGCATGTAACAGGTGATGGAGATCTCCATCCCGCTTGTTCTCTCCACCGGCAACTGACAGGAGCATATCAGAGGAGGAGAGACTGTGCCGCCGCCGCCGCTTTTATCAACGGGAAGAGGGCGCTCTGTGTTTCCTGCCCATCCCCCCTCCCTCCTCCTGTCAGAGGAGGAGAGTGAAGCAGCTGGAGATGAGAGCGTCCGTGTTTCTGAGTGGAGAGAGAGCAGCCGCAGGCTTTTCTTTCCCCCCTCCCTCTCCTCCTCACGCTGCTGTACTTGTGAGCGGCGCTTTCCAGCACAGCCACCCACTATGTTTCTTCTCCCTCCTTCATAGAAGAGGATTGTGGGACATGTAGTCCCGAGGTCTGCCGGCCCTATTGTAACCCAGGAAACTGCAGCCCACACAGCATGCCCAGCGGAATGGGAGAGAGAGAGAGAGAGAGCCGGGGGTTCCGGGAAATCTTTCACCCAGGACTCCAGGGAGAGAACAGTGCTGAGGGGGGTGCCATCAGAGAGAGAGACCCGCTGCCCTGCACCCCCAGAGGGAAAGCCATACAGCCTGGTGAAGAAAGGACCACCACACCTTGTATGACCCGCTATAGACGGACCTTCGAGGACTCAACAGATTCCCCCATCTATACAAGAGAGGCGGATGGAGGAATCCCCTCCCCCCCCCCCCCGCTTTGTCTTCTGACAGGAGGGATGGATCGGGGCGGCAGCCTATCAAACAGTTCTATTTATATGATGGGAAGAGAAATCGTTTATTGTGCGTCCTGATGAAGCCAGCGAGGCGTCTGACAATTCAGGAAATGGAACTCAGACCAAAGCAATCGTTTTGTTATGGATTGATGGGGGAGGGGTGGAGCTGGAATCTCCCAATGAAAATGCACCAAAAACCTCATCAGATATTAAAGAAAACGCAGTTTGCGGCCCCCTTCTAAGGGAGAAACCATTGGAGTCTATGGGGCCAAAACTGCCTCTAGAAGTATCCTCTGTACTTCCTGGAGCAACGGGTGTCTTGTGACAGGTGAGCCAAGAGAAAGTTCTCCCCCCCCCCCCCGGGACACGTCACGGGGGGGACCAATCACAAAGCGCAGCATGGCTCGCGCATGCACAGTCAGGACGGTGGAGCTGAGAACCCGGGGTAAAGAAGAGGTCCGGGTGAGGATGGCGCTGGATCCTTGGACAGGTAAGTGACAGGTAAGTGTCCATTTATTAGAAGTCAGCAGATTTTTACAGACTGAACATTTTCTTTACATTTTACCCAGGAGATCGAATGATTAGAAGTCTTCGGACCAAACTGATCCTCGCCCCATTTTCCTTCCCCGGGGGTCCATCACCCACCTTCCCCGGGGGGGTCCGTCACCCACCTTCCCCGGGGGGGGTCCGTCACCCACCTTCCCCGGGGGGGGGTCCGTCACCCACCTTCCCCGGGGGGGTCCATCACCCACCTTCCCCGGGGGGGTCCATCACCCACCTTCCCCGGGGGGTCCGTCACCCACCTTCCCCGGGGGGGGGGTCCGTCACCCACCTTCCCCGGGGGGGTCCGTCACCCACCTTCCCCGGGGGGGTCCGTCACCCACCTTCCCCGGGGGGGTCCGTCACGCACATTCCTCGGGGGGGTCCGTCTCCCACCTTCCCCGGGGGGGTCCGTCTCCCACCTTCCCCGGGGGGGTCCGTCACCCACCTTCCCCAGGGGGTCCGTCACCCACCTTCCCCGGGGGGGTCCGTCACCCACATTGCACAGTGTATGGGGAAAGAATTGTCCAGAATACACAGACATGTGTTGAGAAGATGTTTTCATGGAAGTTTTGGCTCCACCAATGATTATAGACGATCACCATAAAATGTACAATTACAAGTCCAGGAAAGATCGGCACAGCTGTTGATCGGAGGAGGAAGATCTCTGGAATGAATATCGAGTTGTTTCCATAAGAAATGAATGAAAGGAATGAACGTGGAAGGAATATTCTCCCCGTGATGAGGAAAAGCTCATTAACATGCATTACAATGTCGGCTTCATATATAAGAATGTGTCTGCGCCGTACGGAACGATTCCGCCAATCCGGCGCAAGTCGCCAGCATGCGTCATGTCGCAATAATTATTCCTGCCCTCGGAAATGCGCCAACATTTTCCTAAATCAGCCCCTTTGTGTTGGTCCATCACATAAAATACATTTACGTTTTGTTACAAAATGTGGAGAATTTCAAGGGGTGTGAATACTTTTTCAAGGCGCTGTACTTTTGTCCTCCTCTGAACCCAAGTCAGCTGGCAAGTGTCTGTTATCAGCTGACGGGGCGGAGCCACACCAGGCTTGGGAAGGATCCACTCTGGCTCCGCCTTTCTGTAGACATCTGAGAGCCAGATGCCGCCTCCCCCTTCCTGGTTCTATGGAGGAGCAGAGAGCGATGACTGACATTCGCAGCTCTCCGCTCAGAGCGGACCAGGAATGGAGCGATCAGCAGGCAGGTGATCACTCCATTTTCAGTTGCAGCATCACAAGGATGGGGGAGAGTGTGGATGTTTGATTTTTAAGAGCCTGTTCTTCTCCTTTAAAGCCAGGCAACTAGCATTTTCAGGAGGAAATCAGTGAACCTATCATATTTCTTTTTTAAAGGGGAGTTCCGGCCTTTTTTATGTTTATTAAAAGTCAGCCGCTACAAAAAGTGTATCTTCTGGCTTTTAATAAACAGACACTTACCTGCTCCACTGTCCAGCGACGCGGCCGAACGGAGCGTCGCTCCTCCCCCCCCCTTCTCCGCCGGCGCCTCCATTCTAACTGTGCGCACCCGGCTGTGACAGCTTTCTGCTACACGGCCGGCCACTCACTGCGCATGCGCAAGCGGCGCTGCGCAATCTGAGTGGACAGACGATCACCTACAGGGAGGGGCCACCAAAAGGCGATATGACGAGTCGCCTAAGCGGTCCCGGGGTGGAAGGAGGAAGTCCCCCTCCCCCCAAAAAAATGACATGCCAAATGTGGGGTGTAAGGGGGCGGAAGTTCCACTTTTGGGTGGAGCTCCACTTTAAGAACTGATATCACCACATTAAAATGGAAATCCAACTTCTCTCCCCAAAAGATCCATTTTTAAAAATGGCTACCTACAGTATACATACCTTCATTCTGTGCAGCCTGTAGGTCAGTCTGGTTACATTCTCTTGGACCCAAGGTGATGTATTGACAACCTGGGATCACAGGAAGTAGGCTGGACAATGCTGGATGAGCACCGCAATACGAAAACAAACTAGAATTTTACCAGTCCCACTACAAAGGCGGAGCCAATACAGATGTGAAAGCCGGAATATTCCAGAAACAAATATGGAGGAACAGATCAGAAAATGAGCAATGGAGCTTCTTCCCATAAATACCAATAGATACGGGAGACTCGTAATCCCTCACATAGAACCCAATGGGAACCCAATGACAGCATAGCTCTGGGAGGTAAGTGGATAGAATCCTTCCTACTAACCTCTGGGAGGTAAGTGGATCCGTCTCTAGAATCCTTCCTACTAACCTCTGGGAGGTAAGTGGATCCGTCCCTAGAATCCTTCTTTCTAACCTCTGGGAGGTAAGTGGATCCGTCTCTAGAATCCTTCCTACTAACCTCTGGGAGGTAAGTGGATCCGTCTCTAGAATCCTTCCTACTAACCTCTGGGAGGTAAGTGGATCCGTCCCTAGAATCCTTCCTACTAACCTCTGGGAGGTAAGTGGATCCGTCTCTAGAATCCTTCCTACTAACCTCTGGGAGGTAAGTGGATCCGTCTCTAGAATCCTTCCTACTAACCTCTGGGAGGTAAGTGGATCCGTCTCTAGAATCCTTCCTACTAACCTCTGGGAGGTAAGTGGATCCGTCTCTAGAATCCTTCCTACTAACCTCTGGGAGGTAAGTGGATCCGTCCCTAGAATCCTTCCTACTAACCTCTGGGAGGTAAGTGGATCCGTCTCTAGAATCCTTCCTACTAACCTCTGGGAGGTAAGTGGATCCGTCTCTAGAATCCTTCCTACTAACCTCTGGGAGGTAAGTGGATCCGTCCCTAGAATCCTTCCTACTAACCTCTGGGAGGTAAGTGGATCCGTCTCTAGAATCCTTCCTACTAACCTCTGGGAGGTAAGTGGATCCGTCCCTAGAATCCTTCTTTCTAACCTCTGGGAGGTAAGTGGATCCGTCTCTAGAATCCTTCCTACTAACCTCTGGGAGGTAAGTGGATCCGTCTCTAGAATCCTTCCTACTAACCTCTGGGAGGTAAGTGGATCCGTCCCTAGAATCCTTCCTACTAACCTCTGGGAGGTAAGTGGATCCGTCCCTAGAATCCTTCTTTCTAACCTCTGGGAGGTAAGTGGATCCGTCTCTAGAATCCTTCCTACTAACCTCTGGGAGGTAAGTGGATCCGTCCCTAGAATCCTTCCTACTAACCTCTGGGAGGTAAGTGGATCCGTCTCTAGAATCCTTCCTACTAACCTCTGGGAGGTAAGTGGATCCGTCCCTAGAATCCTTCCTACTAACCTCCGCCTCGTACTTTATGGAGAAATAGGCTGATCCTTCCTCAGAATGGAGGGAAGACAATTCCTTCTTTCTGTATAATTGAAGATGTGATAGAAAACATGGGACACCCAAATAAAATCTCAAACTTTTGGCCAATCAGGAGGCTTGGAAGGGATCGGTAGAGGAGACCTCCTTCCAGAACTTTGCCCCAGATGGTTGTAGGAATAAGAAACGTACTAAATCAAATAAACTGCTTGTATCTGAGGTCCATGAACGATCCGATCACCAATCATTCACCAATCAATCACCAATCAATCACCAATCATTCACCAATCGATCACCAATCACCAATCATTCACCAATCAATCAGCAATCATTCACCAATCAATCACCAATCAATCACCAATCATTCACCAATCATTCACCAATCATTCACCAATCAATCACCAATCAATCAGCAATCGATCAGCAATCGATCACCAATCAATCACCAATGAATCACCAATGAATCACCAATCATTCACCAATCATTCACCAATCAATCACCAATCATTCACCAATCGATCACCAATCGATCACCAATCAATCACCAATCAATCAGCAATCATTCACCAATCGATCACCAATCACCAATCAATCACCAATCATTCACCAATCATTCACCAATCATTCACCAATCATTCACCAATCATTCACCAATCAATCACCAATCATTCACCAATCGATCACCAATCAATCAGCAATCATTCACCAATCAATCAGCAATCAATCAGCAATCATTCACCAATCGATCACCAATCAATCACCAATCAATCACCAATCAATCACCAATCATTCACCAATCAATCAGCAATCATTCACCAATCGATCACCAATCAATCACCAATCGATCACTAATCAATCAGCAATCATTCACCAATCGATCACCAATCATTCACCAATCATTCACCAATCGATCACCAATCAATCACCAATCAATCACCAATCAATCACCAATCAATCACCAATCATTCACCAATCGATCACCAATCAATCACCAATCGATCACCAATCACCAATCAATCACCAATCAATCACCAATCGATCACCAATCGATCACCAATCAATCACCAATCATTCACCAAATCAATCACCAATCATTCACCAATCAATCAGCAATCATTCACCAATCGATCACCAATCACCAACCAATCATTCACCAATGCCCATAGAAATATTAGAATCTCCCTTCATGGTCAGTCGGGATTTTTGCTACACAAAGTTGAACTGGTTTCCATACATCAGCCCAGACTTGCATTCCATATTGGGGTCACAAAGTATCAGAATGTTACAACAGACACAATGGAGGAGATTTACTAAAATTGCAGAGTGCAAAATCTGGTGCAGCTGTGCATGGCAGCCAATCAGCTTCTTCAATGGAGCTTTGACAATAAATCCTGGAAGCGGATTGGTTTCTATGCAGAGCTGCACCAGATTTTGCACTCCCCAGTTTTAGTAAATCTCCCTGAAATGTTACAACAGGCAGATTCCTCCACCATAATCATAGGTCACGTCTGTAGCACAACCTGTCTATGAAGCCAACCTACCTAACCTGAGGGAGGAGGGGGGGGAACCTCCTATCACAATTTGGATTAGCAGCAAGAATGGGAAGTGTTATCATAATGGGGAATTTTAATTATCTGGACGTAGACTGGGCGGAGGGAACCACGCATTCATCTAAGGCTCGCCAGTTCCCAAATGTCTTGCAGGACAAGACATGGTGTATCTGGATAAAGGAAGGCCGTAGACGTGGTGTATCTAGATAAAGGAAGGCCCGTAGACATGGTGTATCTGGATAAAGGAAGGCCCGTAGACGTGGTGTATCTGGATAAAGGAAGGCCTGTAGACGTGGTGTATCTGGATAAAGAAAGGCCCGTAGACGTGGTGTATCTGGATAAAGGAAGGCCCATAGACGTGGTGTATCTAGATAAAGGAAGGCCCATAGACGTGGTGTATCTGGATAAAGGAAGGCCCGTAGACATGGTGTATCTGGATAAAGGAAGGCCCGTAGACGTGGTGTATCTGGATAAAGGAAGGCCCGTAGACGTGGTGTATCTAGATAAAGGAAGGCCCGTAGACGTGGTGTATCTGGATAAAGGAAGGTCCGTAGACGTGGTGTATCTGGATACAGGAAGGCCGTAGACGTGGTGTATCTGGATAAAGGGAGGCCCGTAGACGTGGTGTATCTAGATAAAGGAAGGCCCGTAGATGTGGTGTATCTGGATAAAGGAAGACCCGTAGACGTGGTGTATCTAGATAAAGGAAGGCCCGTAGACGTGGTGTATCTAGATAAAGGAAGGCCCGTAGACATGGTGTATCTGGATAAAGGAAGGTCCGTAGACGTGGTGTATCTGGATAAAGGAAGGCCCGTAGACGTGGTGTATCTGGATAAAGGAAGGCCCGTAGACGTGGTGTATCTGGATAAACGAAGGCCCGTAGACGTGGTGTATATGGATAAAGGAAGGTCCGTAGACGTGGTGTATCTAGATAAAGGAAGGCCCATAGACGTGGTGTATCTAGATAAAGGAAGACCCGTAGACGTGGTGTATCTGGATAAAGGAAGGTCCGTAGCCGTGGTGTATCTGGATAAAGGAAGGCCCGTAGACGTGGTGTATCTAGATAAAGGAAGGCCCGTAGACGTGGTGTATATAGATAAAGGAAGGCCCGTAGACGTGATGTATCTAGATAAAGGAAGGCCTGTAGACGTGGTGTATCTGGATAAAGGAAGGCCCGTAGACGTGGTGTATCTAGATGAAGGAAGGCCGGTAGACGTGGTGTATCTGGATAAAGGAAGGCCGGTAGACGTGGTGTATCTGGATAGAGGAAGGCCGGTAGACGTGGTGTATCTAGATAAAGGAAGGCCCGTAGATGTGGTGTATCTAGATAAAGGAAGGCCCGTAGATGTGGTGTATCTAGATAAAGGAAGGCCCATAGACGTGGTGTATCTAGATAAAGGAAGGCCCGTAGACGTGGTGTATCTAGATAAAGGAAGGCCCATAGACGTGGTGTATCTGGATAAAGGAAGGTCCGTAGATGTGGTGTATCTAGATAAAGGAAGGCCCATAGACGTGGTGTATCTGGATAAAGGAAGGCCCGTAGACGTGGTGTATCTGGATAAAGGAAGGCCAGTAGACGTGGTGTATCTGGATAAAGGAAGGCCCGTAGACGTGGTGTATCTAGATAAAGGAAGGCCGGTAGACGTGGTGTATCTGGATAAAGGAAGGCCCGTAGACGTGGTGTATCTGGATAAAGGAAGGCCTGTAGACGTGGTGTATCTGGATAAAGGAAGGCCTGTAGACGTGGTGTATCTGGATAAAGGAAGGCCCGTAGATGTGGTGTATCTGGATAAAGGAAGGCCCGTAGACGTGGTGTATCTGGATAAAGGAAGGCCTGTAGACGTGGTGTATCTGGATAAAGGAAGGCCTGTAGACGTGGTGTATCTGGATAAAGGAAGGCCTGTAGACGTGGTGTATCTAGATAAGGGAAGGTCCGTTGGCACGGTCCATAGGGCGAGTACATGGATTGAAAACTGGCTACAAGGGCGAGTTCAGAGGGTGGTGATCAACATACAGGGGGATACAATGTAATACTGACATATATTCACACACAGAGGTTGGACTTGTATCTATGTAAGTTGAAGTGAATCGTGCCGTCTGGATGCTCCTCATCAGAGGATCGTCGTTCTCCATTGAATAAAACATCAAATTTTCCTTTATCAGTTGCAGACAATTGACATGAAAACGAGAACTTCCATCGCTCATAGACTCGTTCTCACTCACTAATTGGTGAGATTTCAGTTGGTATCCCGGAATCACCGTCAGATTATTCCCACTTTCTGGTTTATTCGAATAGCGGTTAGATGGGTTCATTTAAAACCAAACGTCCTCCAGCACAGAAGATGCCAAGTAATACAATACGATGGTAAAGATATTATCCTCTTTATAACGAGACAACAAATGCTGAAGTCTGGACACGGAAGGGACATGGAAGGCCATGGAAGGGACACGGAAGGGCACGGAAGGGACACGGAAGGGCACGGAAGGCCATAGAAGGACACGGAAGGGACATGGAAGGACACGGAAGGGACACGGAAGGCCATGGAAGGGACACGGAAGGCCATGGAAGGGACACGGAAGGCCATGGAAGGGACACGGAAGGGCACGGAAGGGACACGGAAGGGCACGGAAGGCCATAGAAGGACACGGAAGGGACATGGAAGGACACGGAAGGGACACGGAAGGCCATGGAAGGGACACGGAAGGCCATGGAAGGGACACGGAAGGCCATGGAAGGGACACGGAAGGCCATGGAAGGGACACGGAAGGCCATGGAAGGGACACGGAAGGCCATGGAAGGGACACGGAAGGCCATTTTATTAGGAAGGTGTCAATGAGTGAAGGGAAGTCTTGCTGAGATCTCACTCGCTCGGCATCACTGCTCAGCTTTGCTGTGGGAAGTTTGGGGCGTTTTCAGAGAGACCGCATGGTTTAGGTCACACGGTTCACATGCATGCCATTTTAGGCTGATTAGGCAAAGCAAATACTCCAAATACATGCTGTGCCCTCCACGTCCCAACGCTGGAGAACAAAACTTCCAAAGGAATGCATTGGGAGCTCTGCTTGCTTTATCCTGTAGGCTAATTAGCCATGTGCTTGAGATCTTTGCCGGGCCTCCTGTTCTCACGTACTGGAACATTTCCCAAAACACGCCACGCCGCCACCAACACTACGCAGTCTCCACAAGAATTAACCACACCGAGCTACAAATGAAAAATCACGTGGTATCACATTTAAATAGATGGCAATCCCCAAACCTAAACCCAGACGGTAACCAAGGCTGTGCCATCAAAGTCTTGTTGCCAGCCAAGCAAAAATACCTTTAAAAAGGAAGTCAAACTATTAAAAAAAAAAAAAAGTATGACTGGGCAAAAGAAAACACATTTGGTCCATCTCTAATACACAATCATTTCCCCCTTGTTTTGTCTGGTAAAAAATGCTGCAAGTACTTCTTTATCCTGCCAGAAATCCAGTATGCTCCTAGTTTTCTATCCAGTCTATGTGGTAAGCTGGCCTCAGCCTTGCACCACTCCACACACAAGACCACCGCCTGTGCTACACTGAAAACCCCAAAGCACTGTTTCCAGCCCTGCCCGAGGTCTTCCCTGCAGAACTACAGAACACCACCCCCTTATGATAGAGTTGTGTATAACTAACCTAATAAAAGAACATTCTAAACATTCGTTCTGAAGTCTACAACACATTTCCAAACAGCTAGATCCAAGTACAGTCCCAATGCTTCAAACTCTGATCTTCCCTGTGGCTATGGGTGCCAACAAACTCCACACAAGCAACAAAAAGGCAGCAGTCCAAAAGACATCACTTCCTTTCAACAAGCTTTATTCCATCAGACAGTACATCCTACAAGTCCCCAGGCTTCAGAGTGCCCCATCTGGCATGTTTCACCCCCTCGGGCTTAATCGTAGTGATCCCCTTGTAGGTTCAAGGTCTACCATTCTTCTATGGCCTGATTGTGCATAGCTAATGTCTCCTACATAGACTGAAGCAAGTGTAACTAACTGGTGTATGACAATCCACTACTGCCAGGGTCAGGCCCACCCTTACTCACAAATACCTCCATTTTTAGGTTGCAGGGTTTCTCACAAGAGTGTGAAAGCCGATCATTTGAATGGAACGATGGAGCAGCATCATGTTCACTACCTAATCAAGAAGTTAAATCTCCTTCAAGGGCCATATGAAGGGAGCCTAGATGGATGAGGAGCCTAGATGGACGAGGATCCTAGATGGAAGAGGAGCCTAGATGGGAGAGGAGCCTAAGAGGAGCCTAGATGGAAGAGGAGCCTAGATGGAAGAGGAGCCTAGATGAAAGAGGAGCCTAGATGAAAGAGGAGCCTAGATGAAAGAGGAGCCTAGATGAAAGAGGAGCCTAGATGAAAGAGGAGCCTAGATGAAAGAGGAGCCTAGATGAAAGAGGAGCCTAGATGGGAGAGGAGCCTAGAAGGGAGAGGAGCCTAGATGGGAGAGGAGCCTAGATGGGAGAGGAGCCTAAGAGGAGCCTAGATGGACGAGGAGCCTAGATGGACGAGGAGCCTAGATGGACGAGGAGCCTAGATGGACGAGGAGCCTAGATGGGAGAGGAGCCTAGATGGGAGAGGAGCCTAGATGGGAGAGGAGACTAGATGGAAGAGGAGCCTAGATGGAAGAGGAGCCTAGATGGGAGAGGAGCCTAAGAGGAGCCTAGAGCCTAGATGGACGAGGAGCCTAGATGGACGAGGAGCCTAGATGGACGAGGAGCCTAGATGGACGAGGAGCCTAGATGGAAGAGGAGCCTAGATGGAAGAGGAGCCTAGATGGGAGAGGAGCCTAGATGGAAGAGGAGCCTAGATGGAAGAGGAGCCTAGATGGGAGAGGAGCCTAGATGGGAGAGGAGCCTAGATGGGAGAGGAGCCTAGATGGGAGAGGAGCCTAGATGGGAGAGGAATAGAATGATCAGTGCTGCTGGCTTTAGCCGGAAGTGCTGATCAAGAGGCGTTTATCTGATAGACTGGTTGTACAGAAGTTGATCAGTAGATTACAGCAACTGTCCCTATACATGGATCCAGATTCAGACAGTCCCTACTGAACCCGCCTAATTTCGATCCATGCATGGCCACTCTTACAAGTGAGGAGAGATAAGTATTGCAGGGAAAAATCTTTATTTTGCTGGCTGTTATTCTTTACTTAAAGGTGGAGTTTGGCTTTAATGCTCATTTTTTTATAGCCGGATTGGAATTCCTGGAAGATCTTTAACAAAGAAAGGAACATGCACTGCGGCGCACTGCGTTGTACGGACCCCGATGTGTGAATGGGTTTGGTTTACAAGGAGGAGGTCGCACTGTAGCATGCAGCTTTATTTATAACTACAGGTCTATCACATTTTGCTGGGGGGGGGGGGGTCAATAGGTCACATGAAAATACCAAACTTGCAGCCACATTTCCAATAACAGTATTAATAGTCTCTATCATTATGGGATATCTTGACCAATTTGTTGGAATCAACCAGTTCAAGAAACCCAATTTCTTCCAAATTCTTGAAAGCAGTGCTAGCCAATCAGTGTGGAAATGGAAGGAGGTGTCCCTCTAGCTGTGCGTCATTCAGAGTCCTCTCTGGGTAGGAAGTGAAGGGACAATGACAATAAATGGGAAAGATTATAGAAGATTCACATTCTGCTGAAATCCCATCTCACTCCCAACATCAAGTCATCTGCTTGCCCCTCCTCCAACACCGGACACAATGAGCCCATTGTCCTGATTGTTACCATCCTCTAAAGGTAACGGCATGCTCCAGGATTCTCCTACAATCCTATAAGATGTCAAAAGAGATCTTCATTTCCTATTGTTGAAGTGGTTTTCTAGAACCAGACAATAAATGGACTCATTTTTATACCGATAACAAATTGTGGGACTCCCAACCTTCCAAAGGTGCTTCCACACCCTCCTCACCACTCGGAGGAAATCACTTAGAATACCAATATATTTTGGAATTGTGGGAGGAGACTGAAGCCTCCTAAGGAATCCCAAACCCTCCTCCATACCCTCCCCCATACCCTCCCCCATCGTGCCAAAAAGAGGATTGTCTGAAAAAAGTCATAACCTTTACCCAAGAGCAGCCAATCCTAAGAGGGCCGGTCTACGTGATCTAATGCACCGTATGTGTGTTGGTGTAGCCCGGTACCATTCATTTTAAATGTACCCAACATGTGCACACGCATCTGCTTTTCATTTTGTTGCACTGCAAAAAAAAAAAAAATGCAGCCTGCACTATTTTTCTGAGAGTTGAGGTGTGTTGTGGCCCATTCAGTGTGGATGTGTTGCCCAACGCTTTCTGTCTGGCTAACACAAAGTAAAGGGGGGTAAAATCAAATAGCTGGTGCTGCACTATTGCTGTTGGTAAATGGAATATTCAAATGCAACCTTTAATAAAGAGAAGCTCAACAATCCATAGACTGCATGATTCAGTCCAGAGAAGATCAATGTCGTCTTTCTGTTCAAATCTCTCAGATTCACCAAAACAAAGGACTAGAAGCCCAACCCAAGACAATCAGTCTTCGGAAAATATGAAAGATTCACAGCACAACCGAACTAGGATTCTTTTTTCTAAAGATTACTAAACAGTTTTATGTCCACTCTTACACCCGCTACTCTTTATAAAAGCCATTTTAAATGCGAAACATGCAAGTGTTTTCTCCTGTGCCATTTAAGACACAGAGAAGACGACATTTTCCAAAGTCCAGGTGTGCGGAGAATCCTTCATATTTTTGGTATTGATCTGCCGGAGTAAACCAGACCGGCTTCCAGCCATAGTAGATGAATGTGAGAGTCAAAGTCCACCTGAAAGGGTTTGTTTGAGGCTTTTTTCAATTTGAATCAACATCATCTACTACATAATGTGTTGGTGGTTCTAAAGAAAATTGCCCAATCAGGAGGCTTGCTGTCTCTTTTCCCTTTCTTCTTTCTGTTCTTGCCTCCTTCTCTTCTTCCTACTTATTAAACCTTTTGATAGTTTGGAGAGTGATGTAGGACAGCTGGTCAGCGCCATTGGTCCCACTCCCTGTCTGAGGGCAAACGCAAAGACCAGCTACCGTGATCAATCCATGGCTGGGATGACCCCTCGTCTTAGTTGAGGGGGTCCCCCAGTCATGCAGTTCCTCTTTCAAAAGATGTATTAGAATATCTAACAAAGTATGTTAGATTGACAGGTAGATAAAGTGCCCATAGCTCAAGTGTTTGAGAGACTTTAATCACAATTTAGAGCAGCGAGAACCTAAATAATGCCGCGTACACACGATCATTATTCACGGCGGTTGAAAAACCGCCGTGAATAATGACAGGAAAAACGAGGGAACCGCTTGGTTCCCTACACACAGTCGTTTTTCCCGTCATTTTTTCTCTTGACGAGAAAAACGACCGTCTGTGGGCTCCGCGGCAGTGTCTCCCTATGGGAAAACTGCCGCGGAAAAAAATGCTGGAAAAAACGACGAGAAAATTTAGAACATGTTCTAATTTTTCTCGTCGTTTTTTATGCCGTTCTTCTCGACGAGAAAAACGACATAAAGCCCACAGACGATCGTTTTTCTCGGCGAAAAGAAAAATGCAGTTTTTCTCGTCGAGAAAAGCGGTCGTGTGTACACGGCATGAGGCTTCAGAGTTCATATGACTTACCTTGTAATGATGTCCTTCATAAAGCAAGTCCTCCTCCAAAGCATGTCCTCCTCCAAAGCATGTCCCCTCCTCCAAAGCATGTCCCCTCCTCCAAAGCATGTGTCCTCCTCCAAAGCATGTCCCCTCCTCCAAAGCATGTCCCCTCCTCCAAAGCATGTCCCCTCCTCCAAAGCATGTGTCCTCCTCCAAAGCATGTCCCCTCCTCCAAAGCATGTCCCCTCCTCCAAAGCATGTCCCCTCCTCCAAAGCATGTCCCCTCCTCCAAAGCATGTCCCCTCCTCCAAAGCATGTCCTCCTCCAAAGCATGTCCCCTCCTCCAAAGCATGTCCCCTCCTCCAAAGCATGTCCCCTCCTCCAAAGCATGTCCCCTCCTCCAAAGCATGTCCTCCTCCAAAGCATGTCCTCCTCCAAAGCATGTCCTCCTCCAAAGCATGTCCTCCTCCAAAGCATGTCCTCCTCTAACCTCAACTACACCAAGAGGTCAGTTTGTAATACAGAGAATGGTATAGAGCAGGGGTCTCCAAACTTTCTAAGCAAAGGGCCAGTTTACTGTCCTTCAGAGTTTACAAGGGCCGGACAGTGGTCAGTGGGAGTTGAAAAGGTCCCAACATTAGTGGGAAAAATTAACGCCCCATTGTTTGTTTCAGTAGGAGTAATTGTGCCCTGTCATTGGGTCCCCTTGTTGGTGTCATTGAGAAAAACTATGCCCCATGGTTGGTGTCATTGTGAGGAATTGTGTCCCATCATTGGTGTCATTGGGAGGAATTGTGACCCATCGTTGGGTCCCCTTGTTGGTGTCATTGAGAAAAACTATGCCCAATGGTTGGTGTCATTGTAAGGACTTGTGCCCCATCGTTGGTGTCATTGTGAGGAATTGTGACCCATCGTTGATGTCATTGGTCCCCATTGTTGGTGTCAGTAGGAGAAACTATGCCCCATTGTTTGTATCAGTGGATGAAATAGTGCCCCAAGGGCCAGATAAAAGCAAGCAAAGAGCCGCATCTGGCCCCCGGGCCGCAGTTTGGAGACCACTGGTATAGAGAATGAGATTTTCACAAGCCTTCTCTGATGGAGCACCATTCAGGTCCATGAGTGACCGATTCTCCACCAGAGGAGGTTTGTGAAAGTCACATTCTCTGCTTTGTGATTGGATCCCAAGTGTCAGATTTGTGTATGTTTAGAAGCCCTTGGCTTCTCTCTGAGAAAGACTGGCAATAAGTCATTGCAGCTCTGAGACCAAAGGAGAGATAATGGTACATTAGAAGTACTTTGCACCTTCCATCAATTCTATGAGAATCTGGCCCGATGCACCACGACATTCAGCTGACCACCTGAGAGGTCCATTGTAGCCCCCGAGGTAGTCAGAGGTTTCCTGGCCATCATGGGTGAAGACATTCGATATGACAGATCAGGTTTGCAGAAAGGTGTGACAGGTTGTTTATCAGATTGGATACTTCAAGGGCTTCATCAGGTGGGAGCCCCATGGCTACCATACTAGAGGTCTATGATACACCATCCTACAGAGGTCAGGAGCTCCCTGGTGAAAGTTTAGAATGGCAGAAGTTATTAAACAGCAGCAGAAGCTTTCAGCTTGGTCCTCTTTAATAATGATGGGGGTAACATTAGCAAAATACGCTTTCCCTTTGAGCTAAAAATCTAGGACTGGTTCTAGGTAACAAAATTCCCGGAGCTGGGCAGGCAACGCACCCAAGTCTTTTCTCCAATGGATCTACCCCATCTACCTCAATGGTCCATGCCATCATAAGCTCTTCATATCTGACTCTGGGAAAACCTTGAAAGGGGTGAAGAGGCCATTTCCATGGCTGACTGCAATTGAAGTAGGCCTGTCCAATCCCCCACCTAACAGCCATGGCGATGGTGGTAATGGACAAGCACTGGGGGGGGGGATTATTAAGCATTCTGCTCGCTCTCCCATCAGTCAGAACACATGCTGGGAATTTGTGAAATTCATCACCTCCTAAGATAATAGAATATGCAGAAGGAAAATGGTACCTGAAGAGTGATTCACAGGCCAAGTAATCTATTGGGGGAAAACGGGGTGCATTTATAAAGAGCGTGCCGCCTAAATAACAAACATCTGCTATCCAGTTCTGTGGACATCAGGAAACCCCAAAACAAAAGCGGACCTCTTGATTTGACTTCACATTTCTGTATTATGCAGAAAAGAATACAAAGCCACACCTCTCATCCAGCCGACATCTCCATACAGAAAAGGGGCGTCTCCATTTTCTGCTCTTATCACAGATGGGGAAATCGGTGACTTTGTCTTCCTGCATTTTATCTACGCTTGAAACGCAAGTCAGCCATTTTCAATTTGCTATAAACTTCTTTTCATTTTGCCATGTGGGCAAGCGCTAGGAGGCTGCGTTACAAGCATGGCGGATCCACTCCATGACCTTAATGTGCTTCTTCTTGAGACACTCCTTTGTTGCCTTGGTGGTATGTTTTGGGTGATTGTCATGCTGGAAGACCCATCTTCAGTGTTCTGTCTGAGGGAAGAAGGTTCTCCTCCGAGATCTTACAATATATGGGGCCCCGTCTATTGTAGGGATGGTGTTCTTAGGGTCATAGTCAGCATTTTCTTTATCCTGAAGAAGACACATGAAGAAAAATGGTGACTATGACCCTAAGAACTCCATCCCTCCAGTCACACGGAGGGGGAAACATGAGGCTTTGGGGTGTTTCTCTGATAAAGGTCCAGGAAGACTTTGCCGCATTGAGGGGCCAATGGGCGGGGCCATGTATTGTAAGATCTTGGAGGAGAACCTTCTTCCCTCAGACAGAACACTGAAGATGGGTCATGGATGGGTCTTCCAGCATGACAATCACCCAAAACATATCGCCAAGGCAACAAAGGAGAGGCTCAAGAAGAATTACATTAAGGTCATGGAGTGGCCCAGCGAGTCTCCAGACCTTAATCCTATAGAAAATGTATGGAGGGAACTGAAACTTCGAGTTGCCAAGAGACCTTCAGGATTTAGAGAAGATCTGTAAAGAAGAGAAAATCCCTCCTGAGATGTGGAAACCTGATCACCAACCTTAACCCCCACCCCTAGACCACCCCTCTATTCCCTGACCACACCCCCACCCCTGGACCACACCCACACCCCCAGACCACCCCCCCACCCCCATACCAAAATCCCTCCTGAGATGTGGAAACCTGATCACCACCTACAAGAAACGTCTGACCTCTGTGCTTCCCAACAAGGGTTTCCCCACCAACTACTAAGGGGATCAAATACTTATTTTACTCCATTTATAACATTTGTATCATGTGATTTGTCTGGATTTTGGTTGATATTCTGTCTCCATCATATAAAATACACGGATGATAAAAATTATAGACCCTTCATTTCTATGTAATGGGAGAACTTAGGCCCCTTTCACACTGGGGCGGGAGGTGCGGTGGCAGTAAAGCGCCAATATTTTTAGCGGCGCTTTATCGTCAGCATTGCGGCGTATTCGGCCGATAGCGGTGCGGTTTTACCCCCACTAGCGGCTGAAAAAGGGGTTATACCGCCGGCAATGCGCCACTGCAGAGGCGCATTGCCAGCGGTATAGCCGCGGTGTCCCATTGCTTTCAATAGGCAGGAGCGGTGGAGAAGCGGTAAACACACCGCTCCAAAGAAGCGGCTAGCAGGACTTTTGCAGCGGTCCTGCTAGCGCACCGCTTCAGTGTTAAAGCCCTCGGGGGCTTTTACACTGGAGAAACAGCAGCCGCTGTTTCAGGTCGGTTTGCAGGCGCTATTTTTAACAAACCGGCCCGGTGTGAAAGGGGTCTTACACAATCTGCAGGGGAGACAATCAGTATATTTCCCACTGTGCCGTGCCTTAAAAAAGTATTCATACCCCTTACAATTTTCCACATTTTGTTACACCCAAAAACGTAAATGTATTTTATTGGGATTTTATGTGAGAGACCAACACAAAGTGTCACATAATTGTGAAGTGGAAGGAAAATGATAAATGATACAAATAAATATGTGAAAAGTGTGGGGGAGGGGCATTTGTATGGCCCCCCCCCCCCAGAGTCAATACTTTGTAGAACCCCCTTTCTCTACAAGTCTTTTTGGGGGTGTCTCTACCAGCTCTTCCATAAAGGGCAGATTTGTGGAGAAGCACGACTAATAGTTGTCCTGTGGACAGATTCTCCCCCCTAAGCTGTGGATCTCTGCAGCTCCTCCAGAGTTACCATGGGCCTCTTGGCTGCTTCTCTGATGAATGCTGTCCTTGCCCGGCCCGGTCAGTTTAGGTGGACGGCCATGTCTTGGTAGGTTTGCGGTTGTGCCATACTCTTTCCATTTTCCGATGATGGATTGAACAGAGCTCCGTGAGATGATCAAAGCTTGGGAGATTGTTTTATAACCTAACCCTGCTTTATACTTCTCCACAACTTTATCCCTGACCTGTCTGGTGTGTTCCTTGGCCTTCATGATGCTGTTTGTTCACTAAGGTTCTCCAACAAACCTTTGAGGGCTTCACAGAACAGCTGTGTTTATACTGAGATTACATGACACACAGGTGGACTCTATTTACTAATTCGGTGACTTCTGAAGACAATTGGTTCCTCTAGATTTTAGTTAGGGGTATCAGATGAAAGGGGGCTGAATACAAATGCCCCCCCCCCCACACTTTTCACATATTTGTATCATTTTTCTTCCACTTCACAATTATGTGCCACTTTGTGTTGGTCCATCACATAAAATACATTTACATTTTTGGTTGTAACATGACAAAATATGGGAAATTTCAAGGGGTGTGAATACTTTTTCAAAGCTCTGTATAATTATACAGTCAGGTCCATAAATATTGGGACATGGACACAATTCTAATCTTTTTGGCTCTATACACCACAATGGATTTGAAATGAAAGGAATAAGATGTGCTTTACCTGCAGACTTTCAGCTTTAATTTGAGGGAATTTACATCCAAATCAGGTGAACGGATGTAGGAATTACAACAGTTTGTATATGTGCCTCACACTATTTAAGAGACCAAAAGTAATGGGACAATTGGCTGCTCAGCTGTTCCATGGCCAGGTGTGTGTTATTCCCTCATTATACCATTTGCAAGGAGCAGATAAAAGGTCCAGAGTTCATTTCAAGTGTGCTATTTGCATTTGGAATCTGTTGCTGTCAACTCTCAATATGAGATCCAAAGAGCTGTCACTATCAGTGAAGCAAGACATCATTAGGCTGAAAAAACAAAACATACCCATCAGAGAGATAGCAGAAACATTAGGTGTGGCCAAATCAACTGTTTGGAAGATCCTTAAAAAGAAAGAACGCCCCGGTGAGCTCAGCAACACCAAAAGACCCGGAAGACCACGGAAAACAACTGTGGTGGATGAGCGAAGAATTCTTTCCCTGGTGAAGAAAACACCCTTCACAAGAGTTGGCCAGATGAAGAACACTCTCCGGGAGGTAGGTGTATGTGTGTCAGATGAAGAACACTCTCCAGGAGGTAGGTGTATGTGTGTCAGATGAAGAACACTCTCCGGGAGGTAGGTGTATGTGTGTCAGATGAAGAACACTCTCCGGGAGGTAGGTGTGTGTGTGTCAGATGAAGAACACTCTCCGGGAGGTAGGTGTATGTGTGTCAGATGAAGAACACTCTCCAGGAGGTAGGTGTATGTGTGTCAGATGAAGAACACTCTCCAGGAGATAGGTGTATGTGTGTCAGATGAAGAACACTCTCCAGGAGGTAGGTGTACGTGTGTCAGATGAAGAACACTCTCCAGGAGGTAGATGTATGTGTGTCAGATGAAGAACACTCTCCGGGAGGTAGGTGTATGTGTGTCAGATGAAGAACACTCTCCGGGAGGTAGGTGTATGTGTGTCAGATGAAGAACACTCTCCAGGAGGTAGGTGTACATGTGTCAGATGAAGAACACTCTCCAGGAGGTAGGTGTGTGTGTCAGATGAAGAACACTCTCCAGGAGGTAGGTGTATGTGTGTCAGATGAAGAACACTCTCCGGGAGGTAGGTGTATGTGTGTCAGATGAAGAACACTCTCCGGGAGGTAGGTGTATGTGTGTCAGATGAAGAACACTCTCCAGGAGGTATGTGTATGTGTGTCAGATGAAGAACACTCTCCAGGAGGTAGGTGTATGTGTGTCAGATGAAGAACACTCTCCAGGAGGTAGGTGTACGTGTGTCAGATGAAGAACACTCTCCAGGAGGTAGATGTATGTGTGTCAGATGAAGAACACTCTCCGGGAGGTAGGTGTATGTGTGTCAGATGAAGAACACTCTCCAGGAGGTAGGTGTACATGTGTCAGATGAAGAACACTCTCCAGGAGGTAGGTGTGTGTGTCAGATGAAGAACACTCTCCAGGAGGTAGGTGTATGTGTGTCAGATGAAGAACACTCTCCGGGAGGTAGGTGTATGTGTGTCAGATGAAGAACACTCTCCGGGAGGTAGGTGTATGTGTGTCAGATGAAGAACACTCTCCAGGAGGTAGGTGGATGTGTGTCAGATGAAGAACACTCTCCAGGAGGTAGGTGGATGTGTGTCAGATGAAGAACACTCCAGGAGGTAGATGTATGTGTGTCAGATGAAGAACACTCTCCAGGAGGTAGGTGTATGTGTGTCAGATGAAGAACACTCTCCAGGAGGTAGGTGGATGTGTGTCAGATGAAGAACACTCTCCAGGAGGTAGGTGTACGTGTGTCAGATGAAGAACACTCTCCAGGAGGTAGGTGTACGTGTGTCAGATGAAGAACACTCTCCAGGAGGTAGATGTATGTGTGTCAGATGAAGAACACTCTCCGGGAGGTAGGTGTATCTGTGTCAGATGAAGAACACTCTCCAGGAGGTAGGTGTACATGTGTCAGATGAAGAACACTCTCCAGGAGGTAGGTGTGTGTGTCAGATGAAGAACACTCTCCAGGAGGTAGGTGTATGTGTGTCAGATGAAGAACACTCTCCAGGAGGTAGGTGTATGTGTGTCAGATGAAGAACACTCTCCAGGAGGTAGGTGTATGTGTGTCAGATGAAGAACACTCTCCAGGAGGTAGGTGTATGTGTGTCAGATGAAGAACACTCTCCAGGAGGTAGGTGTATGTGTGTCAGATGAAGAACACTCTCCGGGAGGTAGGTGTATGTGTGTCAGATGAAGAACACTCTCCAGGAGGTAGATGTATGTGTGTCAGATGAAGAACACTCTCCGGGAGGTAGGTGTATCTGTGTCAGATGAAGAACACTCTCCAGGAGGTAGGTGTACATGTGTCAGATGAAGAACACTCTCCAGGAGGTAGGTGTGTGTGTCAGATGAAGAACACTCTCCAGGAGGTAGATGTATGTGTGTCAGATGAAGAACACTCTCCGGGAGGTAGGTGTATCTGTGTCAGATGAAGAACACTCTCCAGGAGGTAGGTGTATGTGTGTCAGATGAAGAACACTCTCCAGGAGGTAGGTGTGTGTGTCAGATGAAGAACACTCTCCAGGAGGTAGGTGTATGTGTGTCAGATGAAGAACACTCTCCAGGAGGTAGGTGTGTGTGTCAGATGAAGAACACTCTCCGGGAGGTAGGTGTATGTGTGTCAGATGAAGAACACTCTCCAGGAGGTAGGTGTATGTGTGTCAGATGAAGAACACTCTCCGGGAGGTAGGTGTATGTGTGTCAGATGAAGAACACTCTCCAGGAGGTAGGTGTATGTGTGTCAGATGAAGAACACTCTCCAGGAGGTAGGTGGATGTGTGTCAGATGAAGAACACTCTCCAGGAGGTAGGTGTATGTGTGTCAGATGAAGAACACTCTCCGGGAGGTAGGTGTATGTGTGTCAGATGAAGAACACTCTCCAGGAGGTAGGTGTATGTGTGTCAGATGAAGAACACTCTCCGGGAGGTAGGTGTATGTGTGTCAGATGAAGAACACTCTCCAGGAGGTAGGTGTATGTGTGTCAGATGAAGAACACTCTCCAGGAGGTAGGTGGATGTGTGTCAGATGAAGAACACTCTCCAGGAGGTAGGTGTATGTGTGTCAGATGAAGAACACTCTCCAGGAGGTAGGTGTATGTGTGTCAGATGAAGAACACTCTCCAGGAGGTAGGTGTGTGTGTGTGTCAGATGAAGAACACTCTCCAGGAGGTAGGTGGATGTGTGTCAGATGAAGAACACTCTCCAGGAGGTAGGTGTATGTGTGTCAGATGAAGAACACTCTCCAGGAGGTAGGTGGATGTGTGTCAGATGAAGAACACTCTCCAGGAGGTAGGTGTATGTGTGTCAGATGAAGAACACTCTCCAGGAGGTAGGTGTATGTGTGTCAGATGAAGAACACTCTCCAGGAGGTAGGTGTGTGTGTGTGTCAGATGAAGAACACTCTCCAGGAGGTAGGTGGATGTGTGTCAGATGAAGAACACTCTCCAGGAGGTAGGTGTATGTGTGTCAGATGAAGAACACTCTCCAGGAGGTAGGTGTATGTGTGTCAGATGAAGAACACTCTCCAGGAGGTAGGTGGATGTGTGAATACAGAGGGTTCACCACAAGATGGAAACCATTGGTGAGCCTCAATAACAGGAAGGCCAGATTAGAGTTTGCCAAACAACATGTAAAAAAGCCTTCACAGTTCTGGAAGAACATCCTATGGACAGATGAGATCAACTTGTACCAGAGTGATGGGAAGAGAAGAGTATGGAGAAGGAAAGGAACTGCTCATGATCCAAAGCATACCACCTCATCTGTGAAGCATGGTGGTGGTAGTGTCATGGCGTGGGCATGTATGGCTGCCAATGGAACTGCTTCTCTTGTATTTATTGATGATGTGACTGCTGACAAAAGCAGCCGGATGAATTCTGAAGTGTTTCGGGGAATATTATTATCGGCTCATATTCAGCCAAATGCTTCAGAACTCATTGGACGGCGCTTCACAGTGCAGATGGACAATGACCCGAAGAATACTGCGAAAGCAACCAAAGAGTTTAAGGGAAAGAAGTGGAATGTTATGCAATGGCCAAGTCAATCACCTGACCTGAATCCCATTGAGCGTGCATTTCACTTGCTGAAGACAAAACTGAAGGGAAAATGCCCCAAGAACAAGCAGGAACTGAAGACAGTTGCAGTAGAGGCCTGGCAGAGCATCACCAGGGATGAAACCAGCGTCTGGTGACGTCATCGCGTTCCACACTTCAGCCTGTAATTGACTGCAAAGGATTTGCAACCAAGTATTAAAAAGTGAAAGTTTGATTGATGATTGTTAATCTGTCCCATTACTTTTGGTGCCTTAAAAAGTGGGAGGGGCACATCTACAAAGTGTTGTAATTCCTACACCGTTCTCCTGATTGGATGTAAATTCCCTCAAATTAAAGCTGAAAGTCTGCAGGTAAAGCACATCTTGTTCCTTTCATTTCAAATCCATTGTGGTGGTGTATAGATCCAAAAAGATTAGAATTGTGTCCATGTCCCAATATTTATGGACCTGACTGTATATACACTGGCGGTCACTTTCAGAAAAAAACGGAGGTTTTGGTGTAGATCTCAGTTTCACTACAAATAGCCAATTTAATGGATAAGCGTACTTTTATACAGACATTCTAAACCCTTAGGGTAAACATAGGGTAAGCACATAATACTGACGTTTACACTGCCTGACCCATCAATGGAACGTATTTTTCCTCCGGCACCGTTTGCATCCCTCTAAATATTTTCACATGCACTAGACCTGACTATAGAGGAAAATGTCCATCATAATCGTTATCTTCTCACCCCAAGTTCTGGGAAAATGTAAAAGAAGCTCGTAGGGCTGAAAAAAGCCCAAGGAGGTGGCAGGCCAGACAGTGAGAACTTTAAGTTTTGCATTCATTTTTTGCAAAATACGTAGCATTCCTGCAGAAAGCAAAGCCCTGAGATCCCGCCAGTGCTGGTCACATAACTAGAAAGCTTGGCCACAAAGTATAGGATGGTCTATGATGGAGGGACATCCGTGGTCAGGAGCCACAACTGCCCATAAAATTGGTGGCATCAGGAGCCCAGACGCCTATTTCCAGAAGAAAAAGGTATTTATTCGTATAAATCACCAGAATAGCAGAACGGAAAAAAGAACGAGACGCTTTGACCTGTAAGAGGGAAGTCAATGAAAACGGATCTCTTCCAGGTTCGGGATTATGTTCCCTGAAGGTTCTGTAATCATCTCTCGAGTAGAACGTTTTAATTAGAAGAAAATGAAGCTTTGATCAGTCAGTCCAGAATGGAGAAACATCAGATTCCCTTCTTCACAAAGTAGGGTGTTTCCCACAGCGTAACCTAGAGGAGCGAGGCAGAGCGCGGCCCTGGAAGGTAACTTGAGGACATCGCTACTAGAAAGGCGTATGAGTCACTTTTCCAATGTTGATCAGCGCCTGCCTCACGGCTACGCAACAGTTTGGGGTCGCGATGAGGGGAAAACTGACAGCGGGGAAGACAAGGTACAGAGAACTGAAGGAAAACACAGGTAGGACCTCCACAAGTTGTCTGCAGAGGGGCAAGGACAAGAGTGGAAGAGCAAACAGCGGCAATCCGACTTTAGGAAACACCAAAATATCTCTGTGCTTGTCAACAGTTAACACCGGGACTTCTGCTGCAGATTAAATCTATCGGGGAAAGCAAATGGCAAGAAACGAGGAAAATACATTAAGGAGTTGGGGGATCGAAATGTGCGTCCCGCTCGCTTGGCTTACTCAGAGACCGCTCACTACATCGGGATATGGAACTCAATGATAGGCCAGCTAAACGTTACGAAACGGGAAGGAGAAGATAAAAACATGGACTACATCTTATGAAGAAATACAATGTTACAGGAAAAGTATTTTACAAATGTGAAGAAAAGAAAACTACAAGAAATGGAGGCAAATCAACAATCTGGTGAGAAGATCTTCCGACCATTTTGTATGAACCTCGATCCTCATTGATATTAAACGGATGAGCTTTGTATAACGCAGGGCCGATCTCTGCCGAGCGGCGAAGATTCCGCAAAAGGGTGAGGAGGACAGAAGTCCACACCGTCCATCCGGCATCTATCATTGGACTTTGTAGGGGCCGGATCTAAAGGGTGGGCAGCCATTATAGAAAAGCAAATCTCTTCCCCGCAGACTAGGAAGGTCTCAATGTATTTAGTGATCCAGACAGATCCCCGTTACAATTCTGCCTAAGAAAAGCCGTGTAAAGAGGATGCACAATAGAAGCAGTATGTGCCTTGCAGTGGGGGTGGGGTGTTTAAAACCCAGCTGGCAGCCATAGGATACGCTTGCCTATACCACACGTCAAGAATCATTCCCTGGGTGGGGGTGGAAGGGAGGAGCGGGGGAAGGGATGCACGTTCCCTTACAACCCCAAACACAAAAGAGAAGCTTGGCTTGGAAGCCCACAGAAGGGCTGATGGCCCCAATTCATGAATAGCAGGACAGGGAGCAGGTACTAATAGGTGACATAAATGTTTTCCTGGGTGACAAAGAGTTAAGAAAGAGGAGGGAAAAGGCCTCTTCACACGCCTGTCCAAGAAAGACAATTTATCACTTTGCTGGGAGGGAACAGAAGATCACGTAGATATGCAGATCAGTAGCGTGTATGGCCATGTCATGGGAGCCAGAATACCTCTTTACATGTCCTGTAATTGGAGCGTCTCAAACGTCACATCATTTATCAATAAATTGTCACAAAAAAAGCTTAATATACCAAGAAACCTTCACGTCTTATTGCTACTTTAGTTATTACCGTCTACAATCTGCAACCTTGGGGCAACAGTCCCGTCTACAATCTGCAACCTTGGGGCAACAGTCCCGTCTACAATCTGCAACCTTGGGGCAACAGTCCCGTCTGCAATCTGTAACCTTAGGGCGACAGTCCCGTCTACAATCTGCAACATTAGGGCGACAGTCCCGTCTACAATCTGCAACCTTGGGGCAACAGTCCCGTCTACAATCTGCAACCTTGGGGCAACAGTCCCGTCTGCAATCTGTAACCTTGGGGCGACAGTCCCGTCTACAATCTGCAACCTTGGGGCGACAGTCCCGTCTACAATCTGCAACATTAGGGCGACAGTCCCGTCTACAATCTGCAACCTTGGGGCAACAGTCCCGTCTACAATCTGCAACCTTGGGGCAACAGTCCCGTCTACAATCTGCAACCTTAGGGCGACAGTCCCGTCTACAATCTACAACCTTAGGGCGACAGTCCCGTCTACAATCTGCAATGTTGCGTTTCCAGTCACCATCTACCATCGGAAAACATTTACAATCTATAGCTGGCCCGGCCCGGACTACAAGGAAATGCTTACAGATAACATTGCCGGTTCCCTCTAGAATCTGAAACCCATTTCATGTACCACATGTGAACACTATCACACACACACACACACACACACACGTGTGAACACTATCACACACACACACACACGTGTGAACACTATCACACACACACACACACACACACACGTGTGAACACTATCACACACACACACACACACACACACGTGTGAACACTATCACACACACACACACACACACACACGTGTGAACACTATCACACACACACACACACACGTGTGAACACTATCACACACACGTGTGAACACTATCACACACACACACACACACACACACGTGTGAACACTATCACACACACACACACACGTGTGAACACTATCACACACACACACGTGTGAACACTATCACACACGTGTGAACACTATCACACACACACACACACACACACACACACGTGTGAACACTATCACACACACACACACACACACACACACGTGTGAACACTATCACACACACACACACACACGTGTGAACACTATCACACACACACACACACGTGTGAACACTATCACACACACACACGTGTGAACACTATCACACACGTGTGAACACTATCACACACACACACACACACACACGTGTGAACACTATCACACACACACACGTGTGAACAATATCACACACACACACGTGTGAACAATATCACACACACACACACACGTGTGAACACTATCACACACACACACACACACACGTGTGAACACTATCACACACACACACACGTGTGAACACTATCACACACACACGTGTGAACAATATCACACACACACACGTGTGAACAATATCACACACACGTGTGAACAATATCACACACACACACGTGTGAACACTATCACACACACACACACGTGTGAACACTATCACACACACACACACGTGTGAACACTATCACACACACACACACGTGTGAACACTATCACACACACACACACGTGTGAACACTATCACACACACACGTGTGAACAATATCACACACACACACGTGTGAACAATATCACACACACGTGTGAACAATATCACACACACACACGTGTGAACACTATCACACACACACACACGTGTGAACAATATCACACACACACACACACGTGTGAACAATATCACACACACACGTGTGAACACTATCACACACACACACACACACGTGTGAACAATATCACACACACACACAGATGTATTTATATCATAAAGCCAACAAAACATTAGGATATACATAAATGCCAATCAATGTAATTAGGATCTTGGATAAAGGAATACTGAAAATACATCAAATGAATGGATGACAAAACTCCATGTCTGCCGGTCACGTTTCACATGAACCCCAGTGATGCTAAACTCCTCCCACTACACAAGTAAAAAACCAATAAAAAAGTAGCGCTGTCAGCTGAGACGCACATCTGTAGCGGCACGTCAAGGTAACGGCACTTCTTGTGTAGCGCTGACATTTCCTGCAGCGTAGTCTCTGCCTTGTGCACTGTGCCGGCTGGCAGCAAACTCCCATATGGTCTAGCGGTTAGGATTCCTGGTTTTCACCCAGGCGGCCCGGGTTCGACTCCCGGTATGGGAATGACATTTTACATGTTATACTTTGGATTATTAAATAACAGAAATGTAATAAGATTCTGTTTTTTATGGCTGCATATTATTCACATATTATGTAGCGGAATATTCTCCTAGTCGCAGAACAACATACAATAAAGAAGGGGAATTTCTCACCTCCATTGCTTTTATTGGCACAACGCGCTTCTTCTTCAATTCCACACATTTCCTCATTTTGCAGATCTGGTGGCTGGTGCTCCGGTTGACACAGTTGTAGCACGCGCCGCATGGCTCTTTTCTCAGGCATGGTGTACAGGCCCCACATCGCTTCCTCTTCTTATGGGGCCGCTCTGAAATTTCCATGGCACTGCCATCCTTCACACCACCAATGGCACTGCCATCCTTCACACCACCAATGGCACTGCCATCCTTCACACCACCAATGCCAATTGCCTTCTCCGCAGACAATGACATCAACTCCGCTGGTAACTGCACCGTCTTCAGCCTCCCGAGTCCCTCGGCATCATCACAGAAGTCATAAATATCTTGGGCCCCCATGTGAGGTGCCAGGGCAGGCTGGGTCTCCATCATGGCACAGCCAACTTCAGGGACCCCTCCACCCAATCTTCACCCCCACAGATCTAATAGACTGGAAGGCCAACCTGTGTGTGGGCTTCAGGAAACCTTATCGAGTTCTATGAACTAACCCTAAAAAACGTTTGAATGTCATCCGTTTATTTCCCTTCATTTGGATGAAACGTCCATGGAAAAAAAAAGTCCTTCTAGATCCCCAAATTTCTCTTATCCCAGCCCAGTAGACATATTAAAGGGAATGGCGATCGTATCTCCTGGAGGTTTCCCTTTCCCCCCTGACAGCTCATGGTGACGGAAGCCGAGGGAAAGCGTGCGCTGAAATGGGGGTGTACCGCGTCTTCCGCACCGCGTCTTCAGCAAAGGGCTCCTGGAAAATAGAGGAAGATATTCTTGGGGTCAGAAGGGGTCATTTTATCCTCAAACTTTTCACCAAACGCACACACAACCAAACTTTGATGATTGGCAGAGTTCTGACAACGTCCCCGGAATCTGGAAGCTGCAATATTCATCAGATTGTCCAGAACTCCACCCACAATGTACAGAACTCCACCCCAATGTCTAGAACTCCACCCCAATGTCCAGAACTCCACCCCAATGTCTAGAACTCCACCCCAATGTCCAGAACTCCACCCCAATGTCCAGAACTCCACCCCAATGTCCAGAACTCCACCCACAATGTACAGAACTCCACCCACAATGTACAGAACTCCACCCCAATGTCCAGAACTCCACCCCAATGTCTAGAGGGTGTAGAACTCCCCCCCCCCCCCCCTCAATGTGTAGAGGAAACTCACAATTCACAATTATCTGATAAGTGTAAACAAACTTTGTCTATATATAAACAGAGGAAACAAAACACACAAGATCCACAATAAACAAAGAAATACAAAAGCACACCGAGGAGGACACAGAGCACACCATCCACCATACACACAGAGAATGGATACAATGTATAGAATGAAGGGGGGGACACAGAATGTATGGGGGGACACACAGAGAATGGATACAATGTATAGAATGAAGGGGGGGACACAGAATGTATGGGGGGGACACACAGAGAATGGATACAATGTATAGAATGAAGGGGGGGACACAGAATGTATGGGGGGGACACAGAGAATGGATACAATGTATAGAATGAAGGGGGGGACACAGAATGTATGGGGGGGACACACAGAGAATGGATACAATGTATAGAATGAAGGGGGGGACACAGAATGTATGGGGGGGACACACAGAGAATGGATACAATGTATAGAATGAAGGGGGGACACAGAATGTATGGGGGGGGCACACAGAGAATGGATACAATGTATAGAATGAAGGGGGGGGACACAGAGAATGTATGGGGGGACACACAGAGAATGGATACAATGTATAGAATGAAGGGGGGACACAGAATGTATGGGGGGGGGACACACAGAGAATGGATACAATGTATAGAATGAAGGGGGGGACACAGAGAATGTATGGGGGGGACACACAGAGAATGGATACAATGTATAGAATGAAGGGGGGGACACAGAATGTATGGGGGGCACACAGAGAATGGATACAATGTATAGAATGAAGGGGGGGACACAGAATGTATGGGGGGGACACACAGAGAATGGATACAATGTATAGAATGAAGGGGGGACACAGAGAATGTATGGGGGGGGACACACAGAGAATGGATACAATGTATAGAATGAAGGGGGGGGACACAGAGAATGTATGGGGGGGGACACACAGAGAATGGATACAATGTATAGAATGAAGGGGGGACACAGAATGTATGGGGGGGCACACAGAGAATGGATACAATGTATAGAATGAAGGGGGGACACAGAGAATGTATGGGGGGGACACACAGAGAATGGATACAATGTATAGAATGAAGGGGGGGACACAGAGAATGTATGGGGGGACACACAGAGAATGTATGGGGGGGACACACAGAGAATGGATACAATGTATAGAATGAAGGGGGGGACACAGAGAATGTATGGGGGGGACACACAGAGAATGGATACAATGTATAGAATGAAGGGGGGGACACAGAGAATGTATGGGGGGGGACACACAGAGAATGGATACAATGTATAGAATGAAGGGGGGGACACAGAGAATGTATGGGGGGACACACAGAGAATGTATGGGGGGGACACACAGAGAATGGATACAATGTATAGAATGAAGGGGGGACACAGAGAATGTATGGGGGGGGGACACACAGAGAATGGATACAATGTATAGAATGAAGGGGGGACACAGAATGTATGGGGGGGACACACAGAGAATGGATACAATGTATAGAATGAAGGGGGGGGACACAGAATGTATGGGGGGGACACACAGAGAATGGATACAATGTATAGAATAAAGGGGGGACACAGAGAATGTATGGGGGGGGGGACACACAGAGAATGGATACAATGTATAGAATGAAGGGGGGGACACAGAGAATGTATGGGGGGACACACAGAGAATGTATGGGGGGGACACACAGAGAATGGATACAATGTATAGAATGAAGGGGGGACGCAGAGAATGTATGGGGGGGACACACAGAGAATGGATACAATGTATAGAATGAAGGGGGGACACAGAGAATGTATGGGGGGGGACACACAGAGAATGGATACAATGTATAGAATGAAGGGGGGGACACAGAGAATGTATGGGGGGACACACAGAATGTATGGGGGGGACACACAGAGAATGGATACAATGTATAGAATGAAGGGGGGGACACAGAGAATGTATGGGGGGGGGACACACAGAGAATGGATACAATGTATAGAATGAAGGGGGGACACAGAGAATGTATGGGGGGGGACACACAGAGAATGGATACAATGTATAGAATGAAGGGGGGGACACAGAGAATGTATGGGGGGACACACAGAGAATGTATGGGGGGGGACACACAGAGAATGGATACAATGTATAGAATGAAGGGGGGGACACAGAGAATGTATGGGGGGACACACAGAATGTATGGGGGGGACACACGGAGAATGGATACAATGTATAGAATGAAGGGGGGGACACAGAGAATGTATGGGGGGGGGGACACACAGAGAATGGATACAATGTATAGAATGAAGGGGGGACACAGAGAATGTATGGGGGGGGACACACAGAGAATGGATACAATGTATAGAATGAAGGGGGGGACACAGAGAATGTATGGGGGGACACACAGAGAATGTATGGGGGGGGACACACAGAGAATGGATACAATGTATAGAATGAAGGGGGGACACAGAGAATGTATGGGGGGGGGACACACAGAGAATGGATACAATGTATAGAATGAAGGGGGGGACACAGAGAATGTATGGGGGGACACACAGAGAATGTATGGGGGGGACACACAGAGAATGGATACAATATATAGAATGAAGGGGGGGACACAGAGAATGTATGGGGGGGACACACAGAGAATGAATACAATGTATAGAATGAAGGGGGGACACAGAGAATGTATGGGGGGACACACAGAGAATGTATGGGGGGACACACATGGGATGGATACAATGTATAGAATGAAGGGGGACACACAGAGAATGGAGGGGGGGACACACAGAGAATGGATACAATGTATAGAATGAAGGGGGGGACACACAGAGAATGTATGGGGGGGACACACATGGGATGGATACAATGTATAGAATGAAGGGGGGGACACAGAATGTATGGGGGGGGGACACAGAGAATGGATACAATGTATAGAATGAAGGGGGGGACACAGAGAATGTATGGGGGGGACACAGAGAATGGATACAATGTATAGAATGAAGGGGGGACACAGAGAATGTATGGGGGGGACACACAGAGAATGGATACAATGTATAGAATGGAGGTGGGGACACACATGGGATGGATACAATGTATAGAACGAAGGGGGGACACAGAGAATGTATGGGGGCGACACACATGGGATGGATACAATGTATAGAATGAAGGGGGGGGACACACAGAGAATGGAGGGGGCGACACACATGGGATGGATACAATGTATAGAATGAAGGGGGGGACACAGAGAATGGAGGGGGGGACACACATGGGATGGATACAATGTATAGAATGAAGGGGGGGACACACAGAGAATGTATGGGGGGGACACAGAATGGATACAATGTATAGAATGAAGGGGGGGACACACAGAGAATGTATGGGGGGGACACACATGGGATGGATACAATGTATAGAATGATTGGGGGACACAGAGAATGGATACAATGTAGAGAATGGAGGGGGGGACACACATGGGATGGATACAATGTATAGAATGAAGGGGGGGACACACAGAGAATGTATGGGGGGACACAGAGAATGGATACAATGTATAGAATGTATGGGGGGGACACACAGAGAATGGATACAATGTAAAGAATGGAGGGGGGGACACACAGAGAATGTATGGGGGGGACACACATGGGATGGTTACAATGTATAGAATGATTGGGGGGGACACAGAGAATGGATACAATGTATAGAATGATTGGGGGGGAAACCCAGAGAATGGATACAATGTATAGAATGATTGGGGGGGACACACATGGGATGGATACAATGTATAGAATGATTGGGGGGGGACACAGAGAATGGATACAATGTATAGAATGATTGGGGGGGAAACACAGAGAATGGATACAATGTATAGAATGATTGGGGGGGACACAGAGAATGGATACAATGTATAGAATGATTGGGGGGGGACACAGAATGTATGGGGGGGACACACAGAGAATGTATGGGGGGGACACAGAGAATGGATACAATGTATAGAATGGAGGGGGACCCACAAAGTGTCAGAAAGTGCCCCTCACCCCTCTCACCTGCACAGCCAGCACCGGGGATGATCTCTCAGGTGTCACATGACCCCCCCATTGCCGATCTCTGGGGGCCCCACATGTCACCCGCAGCCGGTGTCTGGGAGCTTCACTCACCTTCTATGAGCCTCTCCGAGCTTCCCTGATGGGGGGAGGGGGAGGAGGGGGAGGGGAAGGGAGCGTGCAGGGGCACAGATGTGGAGCAAACAAAAGGGAAGTGAATGAGAAACACAAAGATACGAAGTGGAGCCACACAGGATCCGGAGTCATTCCAGAGAGAGAGAACAACCACCCTCATCATCTACAGAGACATCCAGAGAGAGAACAACCACCCTCATCATCTATTCTACAGAGACATCCAGAGAGAGAACAACCACCCTCATCATCTACAGAGACATCCAGAGAGAGAACAACCACCCTCATCATCTATTCTACAGAGACATCCAGAGAGAACAACCACCCTCATCATCTATTCTACAGAGACATCCAGAGAGAGAACAACCACCATCATCATCTATTCTACAGAGACATCCAGAGAGAGAACAACCACCCTCATCATCTATTCTACAGAGACATCCAGAGAGAGAACAACCACCATCATCATCTATTCTACAGAGACATCCAGAGAGAGAACAACCACCCTCATCATCTATTCTACAGAGACATCCAGAGAGAGAACAACCACCCTCATCATCTATTCTACAGAGACATCCAGAGAGAGAACAACCACCCTCATCATCTATTCTACAGAGACATCCAGAGAGAGAACAACCACCCTCATCATCTATTCTACAGAGACATCCAGAGAGAGAACAACCACCCTCATCATCTATTCTACAGAGACATCCAGAGAGAGAACAACCACCCTCATCATCTATTCTACAGAGACATCCAGAGAGAGAACAACCACCCTCATCATCTATTCTACAGAGACATCCAGAGAGACAGAACAACCACCCTCATCATCTATTCTACAGAGACATCCAGAGAGAACAACCACCCTCATCATCTATTCTACAGAGACATCCAGAGAGAGAACAACCACCATCATCATCTATTCTACAGAGACATCCAGAGAGAGAACAACCACCCTCATCATCTATTCTACAGAGACATCCAGAGAGAGAACAACCACCATCATCATCTATTCTACAGAGACATCCAGAGAGAGAACAACCACCCTCATCATCTATTCTACAGAGACATCCAGAGAGAGAACAACCACCCTCATCATCTATTCTACAGAGACATCCAGAGAGAGAACAACCACCCTCATCATCTATTCTACAGAGACATCCAGAGAGAGAACAACCACCCTCATCATCTATTCTACAGAGACATCCAGAGAGAGAACAACCACCCTCATCATCTATTCTACAGAGACATCCAGAGAGAGAACAACCACCATCATCATCTATTCTACAGAGACATCCAGAGAGAGAACAACCACCCTCATCATCTATTCTACAGAGACATCCAGAGAGACAGAACAACCACCCTCATCATCTATTCTACAGAGACATCCAGAGAGAGAACAACCACCCTCATCATCTATTCTACAGAGACATCCAGAGAGAGAACAACCACCCTCATCATCTATTCTACAGAGACATCCAGAGAGAGAACAACCACCCTCATCATCTATTCTACAGAGACATCCAGAGAGAGAACAACCAACCTCATCATCTATTCTACAGAGACATCCAGAGAGAGAACAACCACCCTCATCATCTATTCTACAGAGACATCCAGAGAGAGAACAACCACCCTCATCATCTATTCTACAGAGACATCCAGAGAGAACAACCACTCTCATCATCTATTCTACAGAGACATCCAGAGAGAGAACAACCACCATCATCATCTATTCTACAGAGACATCCAGAGAGAGAGAACAACCACCCTCATCATCTACAGAGACATCCAGAGAGAGAACAACCACCCTCATCATCTATTCTACAGAGACATCCAGAGAGAGAACAACCACCCTCATCATCTACAGAGACATCCAGAGAGAGAACAACCACCCTCATCATCTATTCTACAGAGACATCCAGAGAGAGAACAACCACCCTCATCATCTATTCTACAGAGACATCCAGAGAGAACAACCACCCTCATCATCTATTCTACAGAGACATCCAGAGAGAGAACAACCACCATCATCATCTATTCTACAGAGACATCCAGAGAGAGAACAACCACCCTCATCATCTATTCTACAGAGACATCCAGAGAGAGAACAACCACCCTCATCATCTATTCTACAGAGACATCCAGAGAGAGAACAACCACTCTCATCATCTATTCTACAGAGACATCCAGAGAGAGAACAACCACTCTCATCATCTATTCTACAGAGACATCCAGAGAGAACAACCACCCTCATCATCTATTCTACAGAGACATCCAGAGAGAGAGAACAACCAACCTCATCATCTATTCTACAGAGACATCCAGAGAGAGAACAACCACCCTCATCATCTATTCTACAGAGACATCCAGAGAGAGAACAACCACTCTCATCATCTATTCTACAGAGACATCCAGAGAGAGAACAACCACCCTCATCATCTATTCTACAGAGACATCCAGAGAGAGAACAACCACCCTCATCATCTATTCTACAGAGACATCCAGAGAGAGAACAACCAACCTCATCATCTATTCTACAGAGACATCCAGAGAGAGAACAACCAACCTCATCATCTATTCTACAGAGACATCCAGAGAGAACAACCACCCTCATCATCTATTCTACAGAGACATCCAGAGAGAGAACAACCACTCTCATCATCTATTCTACAGAGACATCCAGAGAGAGAACAACCACCCTCATCATCTATTCTACAGAGACATCCAGAGAGAACAACCACCCTCATCATCTATTCTACAGAGACATCCAGAGAGAGAACAACCACCCTCATCATCTATTCTACAGAGACATCCAGAGAGAGAACAACCACCCTCATCATCTATTCTACAGAGACATCCAGAGAGAGAACAACCACCCTCATCATCTACAGAGACATCCAGAGAGAGAACAACCACCCTCATCATCTATTCTACAGAGACATCCAGAGAGAGAACAACCACCCTCATCATCTATTCTACAGAGACATCCAGAGAGAGAACAACCACCCTCATCATCTATTCTACAGAGACATCCAGAGAGAGAACAACCACCCTCATCATCTATTCTACAGAGACATCCAGAGAGAGAACAACCACCCTCATCATCTATTCTACAGAGACATCCAGAGAGAGAACAACCACCCTCATCATCTACAGAGACATCCAGAGAGAGAACAACCACCCTCATCATCTACAGAGACATCCAGAGAGAGAACAACCACCCTCATCATCTATTCTACAGAGACATCCAGAGAGAGAACAACCACCCTCATCATCTATTCTACAGAGACATCCAGAGAGAACAACCACCCTCATCATCTATTCTACAGAGACATCCAGAGAGAGAACAACCACCATCATCATCTATTCTACAGAGACATCCAGAGAGAGAACAACCACCCTCATCATCTATTCTACAGAGACATCCAGAGAGAGAACAACCACCCTCATCATCTATTCTACAGAGACATCCAGAGAGAGAACAACCACCCTCATCATCTATTCTACAGAGACATCCAGAGAGAGAACAACCACTCTCATCATCTATTCTACAGAGACATCCAGAGAGAGAACAACCACTCTCATCATCTATTCTACAGAGACATCCAGAGAGAGAACAACCACCCTCATCATCTATTCTACAGAGACATCCAGAGAGAGAACAACCACCCTCATCATCTACAGAGACATCCAGAGAGAGAACAACCACCCTCATCATCTATTCTACAGAGACATCCAGAGAGAGAACAACCACCCTCATCATCTATTCTACAGAGACATCCAGAGAGAGAACAACCACCCTCATCATCTATTCTACAGAGACATCCAGAGAGAGAACAACCACCCTCATCATCTATTCTACAGAGACATCCAGAGAGAGAACAACCACCCTCATCATCTATTCTACAGAGACATCCAGAGAGAGAACAACCACCCTCATCATCTATTCTACAGAGACATCCAGAGAGAGAACAACCACCCTCATCATCTATTCTACAGAGACATCCAGAGAGAGAACAACCACTCTCATCATCTACAGAGACATCCAGAGAGAGAACAACCACCCTCATCATCTATTCTACAGAGACATCCAGAGAGAGAACAACCACCCTCATCATCTATTCTACAGAGACATCCAGAGAGAGAACAACCACCCTCATCATCTATTCTACAGAGACATCCAGAGAGAACAACCACCCTCATCATCTATTCTACAGAGACATCCAGAGAGAGAGAACAACCAACCTCATAATCTATTCTACAGAGACATCCAGAGAGAGAACAACCACCCTCATCATCTATTCTACAGAGACATCCAGAGAGAGAACAACCACTCTCATCATCTATTCTACAGAGACATCCAGAGAGAGAACAACCACCCTCATCATCTACAGAGACATCCAGAGAGAGAACAACCACTCTCATCATCTATTCTACAGAGACATCCAGAGAGAGAACAACCACCCTCATCATCTATTCTACAGAGACATCCAGAGAGAGAACAACCCACTCTCATCATCTATTCTACAGAGACATCCAGAGAGAGAACAACCACCCTCATCATCTATTCTACAGAGACATCCAGAGAGAACAACCACCCTCATCATCTATTCTACAGAGACATCCAGAGAGAGAACAACCACCCTCATCATCTATTCTACAGAGACATCCAGAGAGAGAACAACCACCCTCATCATCTATTCTACAGAGACATCCAGAGAGAGAGAACAACCACCCTCATCATCTACAGAGACATCCAGAGAGAACAACCACCCTCATCATCTATTCTACAGAGACATCCAGAGAGAGAACAACCACCCTCATCATCTATTCTACAGAGACATCCAGAGAGAGAACAACCACCCTCATTATCTATTCTACAGAGACATCCAGAGAGAGAACAACCACCCTCATCATCTATTCTACAGAGACATCCAGAGAGAGAGAACAACCAACCTCATCATCTATTCTACAGAGACATCCAGAGAGAGAACAACCACCCTCATCATCTATTCTACAGAGACATCCAGAGAGAGAACAACCACCCTCATCATCTATTCTACAGAGACATTCAGAGAGAGAACAACCACCCTCATCATCTATTCTACAGAGACATCCAGAGAGAACAACCACCCTCATCATCTATTCTACAGAGACATCCAGAGAGAGAACAACCACCCTCATCATCTATTCTACAGAAACATCCATAGAGAGAACAACCACCCTCATCATCTATTCTACAGAGACATCCAGAGAGAGAACAACCACCCTCATCATCTATTCTACAGAGACATCCAGAGAGAGAACAACCACCCTCATCATCTATTCTACAGAGACATCCAGAGAGAGAACAACCACCCTCATCATCTATTCTACAGAGACATCCAGAGAGAGAACAACCACCCTCATCATCTATTCTACAGAGACATCCAGAGAGAGAGAACAACCACTCTCATCATCTATTCTACAGAGACATCCAGAGAGAGAACAACCACCCTCATCATCTATTCTACAGAGACATCCAGAGAGAACAACCACCCTCATCATCTATTCTACAGAGACATCCAGAGAGAGAACAACCACCCTCATCATCTATTCTACAGAGACATCCAGAGAGAGAACAACCACCCTCATCATCTATTCTACAGAGACATTCAGAGAGAGAACAACCACCCTCATCATCTATTCTACAGAGACATCCAGAGAGAGAACAACCACCCTCATCATCTATTCTACAGAGACATCCAGAGAGAGAACAACCACCCTCATCATCTATTCTACAGAGACATCCAGAGAGAGAGAACAACCACTCTCATCATCTATTCTACAGAGACATCCAGAGAGAGAACAACCACTCTCATCATCTATTCTACAGAGACATTCAGAGAGAGAACAACCACCCTCATCATCTATTCTACAGAGACATCCAGAGAGAGAACAACCACCCTCATCATCTATTCTACAGAGACATCCAGAGAGAGAACAACCACCCTCATCATCTATTCTACAGAGACATCCAGAGAGAGAGAACAACCACCCTCATCATCTATTCTACAGAGACATCCAGAGAGAGAACAACCACCCTCATCATCTATTCTACAGAGACATTCAGAGAGAGAACAACCACCCTCATCATCTACAGAGACATCCAGAGAGAGAACAACCACCCTCATCATCTACAGAGATATCCAGAGAGAGAACAACCACCCTCATCATCTATTCTACAGAGACATCCAGAGAGAGAGAACAACCACCCTCATCATCTATTCTACAGAGACATCCAGAGAGAGAACAACCGCCCTCATCATCTATTCTACAGAGACATCCAGAGAGAGAACAACCACTCTCATCATCTATTCTACAGAGACATCCAGAGAGAGAACAACCACCCTCATCATCTATTCTACAGAGACATCCAGAGAGAGAGAACAACCACCCTCATCATCTATTCTACAGAGACATCCAGAGAGAGAACAACCACCCTCATCATCTATTCTACAGAGACATCCAGAGAGAGAACAACCACCCTCATCATCTATTCTACAGAGACATCCAGAGAGAGAACAACCACCCTCATCATCTATTCTACAGAGACATCCAGAGAGAGAACAACCACCCCTCATCATCTATTCTACAGAGACATCCAGAGAGAGAACAACCACCCTCATCATCTATTCTACAGAGACATCCAGAGAGAGAACAACCACCCTCATCATCTATTCTACAGAGACATCCAGAGAGAACAACCACCCTCATCATCTATTCTACAGAGACATCCAGAGAGAGAACAACCACCCTCATCATCTATTCTACAGAGACATCCAGAGAGAGAACAACCACCCTCATCATCTATTCTACAGAGACATCCAGAGAGAGAGAACAACCACCCTCATCATCTATTCTACAGAGACATCCAGAGAGAGAACAACCACCCTCATCATCTATTCTACAGAGACATCCAGAGAGAGAACAACCACCCTCATCATCTATTCTACAGAGACATCCAGAGAGAGAACAACCACCCTCATCATCTATTCTACAGAGACATCCAGAGAGAGAACAACCACCCTCATCATCTATTCTACAGAGACATCCAGAGAGAGAACAACCACCCTCATCATCTATTCTACAGAGACATCCAGAGAGAGAACAACCACCCTCATCATCTATTCTACAGAGACATCCAGAGAGAGAACAACCACCCTCATCATCTATTCTACAGAGACATCCAGAGAGAGAACAACCACCCTCATCATCTATTCTACAGAGACATCCAGAGAGAGAACAACCACCCTCATCATCTATTCTACAGAGACATCCAGAGAGAGAACAACCACCCTCATCATCTATTCTACAGAGACATCCAGAGAGAGAACAACCACCCTCATCATCTATTCTACAGAGACATCCAGAGAGAGAACAACCACCCTCATCATCTATTCTACAGAGACATCCAGAGAGAGAACAACCACCTCATCATCTATTCTACAGAGACATCCAGAGAGAGAACAACCACTCCTCATCATCTATTCTACAGAGACATCCAGAGAGAGACA
>CM055118.1:400359124-400366624 GCA_029206835.1 Rana muscosa
GGTGCTCCCCCCACCCACCCCAGGTGCTCCCCCATCACAGGTGCCCCCCACACCAAGTGCTCCCCCATCACAGGTGCTCCCCCCACCCACCCCAGGTGCTCCCCATCACAGGTGCTCCCCCACCCCAGGTGCCCCCCACACCAAGTGCTCCCCCATCACAGGTGCCCCCCTACACCAAGTGCTCCCCCCATCACAGGTGCTCCCCCACCCACCCCAGGTGCTCCCCCCATCACAGGTGCTCCCCCCACCCACCCCAGGTGCTCCCCCATCACAGGTGCTCCCCACCCACCCCAGGTGCTCCCCCATCACAGGTGCTCCCCCACCCATCACAGGTGCTCCCCCACCACAGGTGCTCCCCCATTACAGTTGCTCCCCCACCCCAGGTTCTCCCCCATCACAGGTGCCCCCCACCACAGGTGCTCCCCCCACCCATCACTGGTGCACCCCCACACCAAAGATGCTCCACCAAAGATGCTCATATATGTCATGTACACCATGTACAGTATATATACCCCCCTCATATATCTCATGTACAGTATATATACCCCCCTCATATATGTCATGTACAGTATATATACCCCCCTCATATATGTCATGTACAGTATATATACCCCCCTCATATATCTCATGTACAGTATATATACCCCCCTCATATATGTCATGTACAGTATATATACCCCCCTCATATATGTCATGTACAGTATATATACCCCCCTCATATATCTCATGTACAGTATATATACCCCCCTCATATACGCCATGTACAGTATATATACCCCCTCATATACGCCATGTACAGTATATATATCCCCCTCATATATGTCATGTGCAGTATATATACCCCCTCATATATCTCATGTACAGTATATATACCCCCTCATATACGCCATGTACAGTATATATACCCCCCTCATATACGCCATGTACAGTATATATACCCCCCTCATATATGTCATGTGCAGTATATATACCCCCCTCATATATCTCATGTACAGTATATATATCCCCCTCATGTACAGTATATATACCCCCCTCATATATCTCATGTACAGTATATATACCCCTCATATATCTCATGTACAGTATATATACCCCCCTCATATATCTCATGTACAGTATATATACCCCCCCTCATATATGTCATGTACAGTATATATACCCCCCTCATATATCTCATGTACAGTATATATACCCCCCTCATATATCTCATGTACAGTATATATACCCCCCTCATATATCTCATGTACAGTATATATATCCCCCTCATATATCTCATGTACAGTATATATACCCCCCTCATATATCTCATGTACAGTATATATACCCCCCTCATATATCTCATGTACAGTATATATACCCCCCTCATATATCTCATGTACAGTATATATACCCCCCTCATATATGTCATGTACAGTATATATACCCCCCTCATATATCTCATGTACAGTATATATACCCCCTCATATATCTCATGTACAGTATATATACCCCCCTCATATATCTCATGTACAGTATATATACCCCCCTCATATACGCCATGTACAGTATATATACCCCTCATATATCTCATGTACAGTATATATACCCCCCTCATATATGTCATGTACAGTATATATACCCCCCTCATATATCTCATGTACAGTATATATACCCCCTCATATATCTCATGCACAGTATATATACCCCCCTCATGTACACCATGTACAGTATATATACCCCCCTCATATATCTCATGTACAGTATATATACCCCCCTCATATATCTCATGTACAGTATATATACCCCCCTCATATACACCATGTACAGTATATATACCCCCTCATATATCTCATGTACAGTATATATACCCCCCTCATATATGCCATGTACAGTATATATACCCCCCTCATATATCCCATGTACAGTATATATACCCCCCTCATATATCTCATGTACAGTATATATACCCCCCTCATATATCTCATGTACAGTATATATACCCCCCTCATATACGTCATGTACAGTATATATACCCCCTCATATATCTCATGTACAGTATATATACCCCCTCATATATCTCATGTACAGTATATATACCCCCCTCATATATCTCATGTACAGTATATATACCCCCCTCATATATCTCATGTACAGTATATATACCCCCTCATATATCTCATGTACAGTATATATACCCCCTCATATATCTCATGTACAGTATATATACCCCCCTCATATATCTCATGTACAGTATATATACCCCTCATATATCTCATGTACAGTATATATACCCCCTCATATATCTCATGTACAGTATATATACCCCCCTCATATATCTCATGTACAGTATATATACCCCCCTCATATATCTCATGTACAGTATATATACCCCCCTCATATATCTCATGTACAGTATATATACCCCCCTCATATATCTCATGTACAGTATATATACCCCCCTCATATATCTCATGTACAGTATATATACCCCCCTCATGTACAGTATATATACCCCCTCATATATCTTATGTACAGTATATATACCCCCTCATGTACAGTATATATACCCCCCTCATGTACAGTATATATACCCCCCTCATGTACAGTATATATACCCCCCTCATGTACAGTATATATACCCCCCTCATATATCTCATGTACAGTATATATACCCCCTCATATATCTCATGTACAGTATATATACCCCCCTCATATATCTCATGTACAGTATATATACCCCCCTCATATATCTCATGTACAGTATATATACCCCCCTCATGTACAGTATATATACCCCCCTCATATATCTCATGTACAGTATATATACCCCTCATATATGTCATGTACAGTATATATACCCTCCTCATATATGTCATGTACAGTATATATACCCCCCTCATGTACACCATGTACAGTATATATACCCCCCTCATATATCTCATGTACAGTATATATACCCCCCTCATATATCTCATGTACAGTATATATACCCCCCTCATATATCTCATGTACAGTATATATACCCCCCTCATATACGCCATGTACAGTATATATACCCCCCTCATATATCTCATGTACAGTATATATACCCCCTCATATACGCCATGTACAGTATATATACCCCCTCATATACGCCATGTACAGTATATATACCCCCTCATATATCTCATGTACAGTATATATACCCCCCTCATATATCTCATGTACAGTATATATACCCCCCTCATATATCTCATGTACAGTATATATACCCCCTCATATACGCCATGTACAGTATATATACCCCCTCATATACGCCATGTACAGTATATATACCCCCCTCATATATCTCATGCACAGTATATATACCCCCTCATATACGCCATGTACAGTATATATACCCCCCTCATATATCTCATGTACAGTATATATACCCCCCTCATATATCTCATGTACAGTATATATACCCCCCTCATATATCTCATGTACAGTATATATATCCCCCTCATATATCTCATGTACAGTATATATACCCCCCTCATATATCTCATGTACAGTATATATACCCCCCTCATATACGCCATGTACAGTATATATACCCCCCTCATATACGCCATGTACAGTATATATACCCCCCTCATATATCCCATGTACAGTATATATATCCCCCTCATATATCTCATGTACAGTATATATACCCCCCTCATATATCTCATGTACAGTATATATACCCCCTCATATACGCCATGTACAGTATATATATCCCCCTCATGTACACCATGTACAGTATATATACCCCCCTCATATATCTCATGTACAGTATATATACCCCCCTCATGTATCTCATGTACAGTATATATACCCCCCTCATATATCTCATGTACAGTATATATATCCCCCTCATATATCTCATGTACAGTATATATACCCCCCTCATATATCTCATGTACAGTATATATACCCCCTCATATATCTCATGTACGGTATATATACCCCCCTCATATACGCCATGTACAGTATATATACCCCCCTCATATATCTCATGTACAGTATATATACCCCCTCATATACGCCATGTACAGTATATATACCCCCCTCATATACGCCATGTACAGTATATATACCCCCTCATATATCTCATGTACAGTATATATATCCCCCTCATATATCTCATGTACAGTATATATACCCCCCTCATATATCTCATGTTTACACCTTTCCTTGGGACGGAGGTCACTCATCCTTCTCACTCTCGTATTTTTCAGGAGGATGTTCTGAAGGAAAGTTTCCAGAGTCTGGCCACGAATGTCGCCCCCGTTTACAAGCAGTTGGCCCCCCAGGCGTACACAAATCAGGTAATCATTTCTAGGCTTTGTAATGATTTATGTATTTCCTGTGACTACAGATCTCCGGAGAGCGTCTTGTAGGTGAACATTTTACTAGAGCCGACCTGGAGGAGAGCCGAGGGAAGATCCTGATTTTCCCTCCCGTATCCCACAATGCACTTCTCCTGCCCAAATATTGCCCGTAGGTGGAGGCGGTGCCTCTGGTTGGGACCCTCAGAGGGCTTCTGTAGGGGGATATGTGTGATGGAGATTTATCGTAAAGTACAGAGGGGGGGGGGGGAGGGGATAACGATCGTCTCCCCTGCAGATGGTGGAAGTTCTCCCATTCCATAGAAATGAAGGGTCTATAATTTTTATCATCGGTGTATTTTATATGATGGAGACAGAATATCAACCAAAATCCAGACAAATCACATGATACAAATGTTATAAATGGAGTAAAATAAGTATTTGATCCCCTTAGTAGTTGGTGGGGAAACCCTTGTTGGGAAGCACAGAGGTCAGACGTTTCTTGTAGGTGGTGATCAGGTTTCCACACATCTCAGGAGGGATTTTCTCTTCTTTACAGATCTTCTCTAAATCCTGAAGGTCTCTTGGCAACTCGAAGTTTCATCTCCCTCCATACATTTTCTATAGGATTAAGGTCTGGAGACTGGCTGGGCCACTCCATGACCTTCATGTGCTTCTTCTTGAGCCACTCCTTTGTTGCCTTGGCGATATGTTTTGGGTGATTGTCATGCTGGAAGACCCATCCATGACCCATCTTCAGTGTTCTGTCTGAGGGAAGAAGGTTCTCCTCCGAGATCTTACAATACGTGGCCCCGCCCATTGGCCCCTCAATGCGGCAAAGTCTTCCTGGACCTTTATCAGAGAAACACCCCAAATCCTCATGTTTCCCCCTCCGTGTGACTGGAGGGATGGAGGTCTTAGGGTCATAGTCACCATTTTTCTTCCTCCAAACACGGCGAGTTAATGCCAAAGAGCTGAATTTTGGTCTCATGTGACCTCAGAACTTTCCCCCCAATCCTCCTCTGAATCATTTAGATGTTCATTGGGAGACTTCAGACGGGCTGTACCTGTGTCTTCCTGAGGAGGGGGACCTTGTGGGGGCTGCAGGATTTCAATCCATGGCGGTGTATTGTGTCACCAATGGTGTGTTTGGTGACTGAGGTCCCAACTGAGACCCTTCACAAGCTCCTCCCATGTAGTTCTGGGCGGATCCCTCACTTTTCTCATGACCATCCTCACCCCATGAGGAGAAATCTTCCATGGAGCTCCAGACTGAGGACGATCAATGGTTACTTTGTGTTTCTTCCATTTTTGAATAATAATCCCTCCAACAGTCGTCTCCTCCTCACCGAGCTTCTTTCTGAGGGTCTTGTAGCCCATTCCAGCCTTGTGCAGGTCTCCAATCTTCTCCCCGACGTCCTCTGACAGATCTTTGGTCTCCCCCATGATGGTGAGCTGTGATTGGAGGAAAGAGATTCTGTGGACAGGTGACTTCTATACACATAACGAGTTGTCCTTAGGAGGACCTTCTTACATGGACAGGACTGATCTGTGTACCACATGAGGACCTACTGGAGCCAGTCTGTGTATACCCCATATATACCCTCTATATATACTATATACTTATATACACCCCATATATACACCCCATATATATCATATACACCCCGTATATACACCCCATATATACCCTCTATATATACTATAACCCGTATATACACCACCCATATATACCATCTCTATACTATATACCTTATATACTACTTATATACACCCCATATATACACCCCATATATACCTCCCGTATATACCATATACACCCCGTATATACACCCCATATATACCCTCTATATATATCATATACACCCCGTATATACACCCCATATATACCCTCTATATATATCATATACAACCCCGTATATACACCCCATATATACCCTCTATATATACTATATACTTATATACACCCCATATATACCTCCCATATATACCCCCCGTATATACCATATACACCCTGTATATACACCCCATATATACCCTCTATATATACTATATACTTATATACACCCCATATATACACCCCATATATACCATATACACCCCGTATATACACCCCATATATACCCTCTATATATACTATATACTTATATACACCCCATATATACACCCCATATATACCCCCCGTATATACCATATACACCCTGTATATACACCCCATATATACCCTCTATATATACTATATACTTATATACACCCCATATATACACCCCATATATACCTCCCGTATATACCATATACACCCCGTATATACACCCCATATATACCCTCTATATATACTATATACACTCTCTATATATCCCATATATACACCCCGTATATACTATATACCCCCATATATACCCCCCATATATACTATATACTCCATAAATACACCCCATATATACCCCATATATACTATATACACTCTCTATATACCCCGTATATATCCCCCATATATACTATATACACTCTCTATATACCCCCCATATATACTATATACACTCTCTATATACTCCATATATAAGATATACACTCTCTATATACTCAATATATACCCCCCCATATATACACTCTCTATATACCCCCCATATATACACTCTCTATATACCCCCCATATATACACTCTCTATATACCCCATATATACCCCCATATATACTATATACTCCATAAATACACCCCATATATACCCCCCATATATACTATATACACTCTATATATACCCCCATATATACCCCCATATATACTATATACACTCTCTATATACCCCCCATATATACACTCTCTATATACCCCCCATATATACACTCTCTATATACCCCCCCCCCCCCCCATATATACACCCAGGGCCGGACTGGGAATAAAAACCAGCCCTGGGAAAAATGTCATAGCAGCCCCACAGAATTATTATAGCAGCAAAACGTCATTATTTTCTTTTTCATAAAAGGGAAAACGATACATTTTAAAGCACATTGAAGGGTGTATTATACAGTATATAGAGAAGACAGATATGAAAGCACAGAGGGATATAAAATATATATAGGAAGGCTAGTATGCTGGCCTGAAATTATGGGAGGAGTTCGAGGGGTACTTATACAGACCATCCACCAGGGTCAGCGTCGGCTGTAGTGCGCGGTATTCGTCGTCATC
>CM055118.1:400371624-400482723 GCA_029206835.1 Rana muscosa
TAAAAGCAAACTCCAGTTAAAAGTGCTAAAAGTGGTCAATCATCAAGGGGGACCCCAGGAACTCTGGGAACGTGGGGGGAGGGGGACTCTGTTGACCAGAGAACACCTTCCGCAGAAAGAATACACTAAGGTGGGGGGTTTACTAATATAGGGGGAAACCTTTATATCAGAACCCCCCCTCACATTGTTGTATTCACTCCCCCCCCTTACATCAGTGACCCCCCCCCCTCGGACTGGCCTTGCTGTCACTGACCTCCTCTCAGGTGCACCGTGGATCAGTCAGTCGGCTCCAGCTCTGGTTTTATCCTATAGTCTCCTCTCCACAGTCCACACATGTCTGACTTCTCCCATGACCCCCATCCCGGCAGCACTCCCTCTCCAGACTCCCTCAGAGACTGCAGACATGATATAAGACAAGAGATGGTCAGAGACTGCAGACATGATACAGGAGATGGTCAGAGAATGCAGACATGATACAGGAGATGGTCAGAGACTGCAGACATGATACAATAGATGGTCAGAGACTGCAGACATGATATAAGACAAGAGATGGTCAGAGACTGCAGACATGATACAATAGATGGTCAGAGACTGCAGACATGATATAAGACAAGAGATGGTTAGAGGTTGCGGACATGATACAGGTGATGGCCAGAGACTGCAGACATGATATAAGACAAGAGATGGTCAGAGACTGCAGACATGATACAGGAGATGGTCAGAGACTGCAGACATGATACAATAGATGGTCAGAGACTGCAGACATGATATAAGACAAGAGATGGTTAGAGGTTGCGGACATGATACAGGTGATGGTCAGAGACTGCAGACATGATATAAGACAAGAGAAGGTCAGAGAATGCAGACATAGTACAAGAGATGGTCAGAGACTGCAGATATAGTACAGGAGATCAATGCTGCCTCATCAGTGCCCATCAATGCAGCCTCACTGTGCCCATCATTGCAGCCTCACTGTGCCCATTAAATGCAGCTTTACGGTGCCCATGAATGTAACCTCACTGTGCCCACCAATGCAGCCTCACTGTGCCCATGTATGCAGCCTCAATGAGCATATGAATGCAGCCTTACTGTCCATGAATGCAGCCCATGAATGCAGCCTTACTGTCCCTGAATGCAGCCCATGAATTCAGCCTTAGTGTCCATGAATTCAGCCTTACTGAGCCCATCAATACATGATACTTGCCTGGATTACATACACCAGTCCAGGCATCTCCCGCGCTGTGTGTGAGAGCTGGCTGGGTCTGTCTTCGGCTGTGCTGCCTGTAGACCTGCTCATGTGATAGTAGATGGAACACTGAATGAATCAATGTTTCGCCTATCACACGAGTCAGTCTAGGGGGGCGGGACCTTCCTACAGGCAGCACAGGCGAACACAGACCCAGCCAGCTCTCACACACAGCGCGGGAGATGCCCGGTGTATGTGATACATAGGAGAGAGAGAGAGGGAGGGGAGCGCTGCAGTCAGCCGCAGCTCAAAGCAGCCCCAAGACAGGCAGCCTTCCGGGATTTTTCCCGCTATCCCACTGGGCCAGTCCGGCCCTGTATATTTACCCCCTGTATATACTATATAAACCCCATATATACTATATACACCCCATATATACTATATACACTCTCTATATACACCCTCTATATACTCCATATATACTATATACACTCTCTATATACTCCATATATACACCCCATATATAAGATATACACTCTCTATATACCCCATATATACTATATACACTCTCTATATACTCAATATATACACCCCATATATAAGATATACACTCTCTATATACCCCATATATACTATATACACCCTCTATATACTCCATATATACTATATACACCCTCTATATACTCCATATATACTATATACACTCTCTATATACCCCATATATACTATATACACCCTCTATATACTCCATATATACTATATACACTCTCTATATACCCCATATATACTATATACACTCTCTATATACTCCATATATACCCCCATATATACTATATACACTCTCTATATACTCCATATATACACCCCATATATACTATATACACTCTCTATATACTCCATATACACTATATACACTCTCTATATACTCCATATATACTATATACACTCTATATACTCCATATATACACCCCATATATACTATATACACCCTCTATATACTCCATATATACTATATACACCCTCTATATACTCCATATATACTATATACACCCTCTATATACCCCATATATACTATATACACCCTATATATACTCCATATATACTATATACACCCTCTATATACTCCATATATACTATATACACCCTCTATATACTCCATATATACTATATACACTCTCTATATACTCCATATATACTATATACACCCTCTATATACTCCATATATACACCCCATATATACTATATACACTCTCTATATACTCCATATATACCCCCCATATATACTATATACACTCTATATACCCCATATATACTATATACACCCTATATATACTCCATATATACTATATACACCCTCTATATACTCCATATATACTATATACACTCTCTATATACTCCATATATACTATATACACCCTCTATATACTCCATATATACTATATACACCCTCTATATACTCCATATATACTATATACACCCTCTATATACTCCATATATACTATATACACTCTCTATATACTCCATATATACTATATACACCCTCTATATACTCCATATATACACCCCATATATACTATATACACTCTCTATATACTCCATATATACCCCCCATATATACTATATACACTCTATATACCCCATATATACTATATACACCCTCTATATACTCCATATATACTATATACACCCTCTATATACTCCATATATACTATATACACCCTCTATATACCCCATATATACTATATACACCCTATATATACTCCATATATACTATATACACCCTCTATATACTCCATATATACTATATACACCCTCTATATACTCCATATATACACCCCATATATACTATATACACTCTCTATATACCCCCCATATATACTATATACACTCTCTATATACTCCATATATACATCCCGTATATACTATATACACCCTCTATATACTCCATATATACTATATACACCCTCTATATACTCCATATATACTATATACACTCTCTATATACCCCATATATACTATATACACCCTCTATATACTCCATATATACTATATACACTCTCTATATACCCCATATATACTATATACACCCTCTATATACTCCATATATACCCCCATAAATACTATATACACCCTCTATATACTCCATATATACTATATACACCCTATATATACTCCATTAGGGATGAGCTTCGAGTTTGACTCGAACATCGGCTGTTCGGTTGTTCGCTGAATTTCGAACATTATGGGCCGTGACGCGCCAAATTCGAGTGGCGCGTCACGGCCCATAATGCACTGCGTCATCGCAGTGCATTGCTGGCTGATGATTGGCCAAGCATGCACTATGACCCGCATGCTTGGCCAATCACAGCGCCGTTAGCACAGAGAGCCATAATTGGCCAAAGCCAGGGTGTCTCTGGCCAATCATGGCTCAGGGGATTAGGTACACGCCCCACACTATATAAGGGCGCCTGCGCGTCGGCCTTGTGTAGTGTGTTCCGGGGGCATTCAGAGAGAGAGAGAGAGAGATTGACGTTTTTTTTAGTTAGCTAGATTGAGCAGGCAGTTGATTGAGCTAGTTAGATCCAGTATATTTAATATATATGCATTGCACGCTTTGTATATATATATATACTGTATACAGTTTAAGCTAGATCTCACTGCAGACAATTCCTGTTATTCTCTTCCTAATAATACTACAGGCAGGCAGTTGATTCAGGTAGCTGCAGTATATTCAGTATATATATATATATATATATATATATATATATATATATATATATATACATCCCAGCTTTGTACAGCTACATCTCACTGCAGGCCATTCCTGGTGTACCTATTCCAATACATAAAATACATCATGTCTGGAAGGCCACCAAGGAGAGGCAGACACTCACAGGCCACTAAAAGAGGACAAGCAGGCTCTGTATCTACAGCCAACAATGCTGGTCGTGGACACGATGCATCCTCAGCACCTGGCCGTGGGACACGCTTGTCCTTTTTTTCGGCAGCTGACCATGTTGAGCCGCAACGTGCAGAAGAGTAGGCAGAGTGGATGACCAAGCCCTCCTCATCCTCCTCATCCTCTCTCACCCAGGCTCAGGGTACTTTGTCTGCCAATGCAGGTGCCAAAGCGGCCTCTTCCATTGGCTCCAGGTCATCAGTTACTCCTTCCCTAGCCCCACCATGTCCTCCTGAGGAGTCCCCCGAACTGTTTGACCACAGTGTTGGGTACATGCTCCAGGAGGATGCGCAGTGTTTTGAAGGCTCCGATGATGGTACCCAGCTAGAGGAAGGCAGTAACGTGAGCCCAGAGAGAGGGGGTGCCCAAGAAGGATGTTCCCCCAGCTGCAGCATACTGCCAGGTTTTCTCCAGTGATGTGGAGGGAGGGGATGATGAGGTCACTGACTCTACGTGGGTGCCTGATAGGAGAGAGGAGGAGGAGGAGGAGGAGGAGGAGGAGGCTCATCTCCAACGAGGCAGGATGCCCTCCAGGGGCCAGCGTAAGGGCAGCACACCGACAGAATCACACCGCAGAGCTCCGCCTGTGCAGGGCGCTGCCTCTGCCCGTCATTCAAAAAGTTCTTTGGTGTGGGCCTTTTTTGAGGCTAGTGCATCAGATCGCACAGCTGCTGTTTGCAACATATGTCTCAAGCGTATATCGCGTGGCCAAAACATCAGCCGCTTGGGTACCACATGCCTGACCAGACATATGTTGACCTGCCATGCAGCTCGTTGGCAAGCCTACCTCAAAGACCCACACCAAAGAACAAAGCGGACCTCTCCTTGCACCGCATCAGCTGGGATCTCCAACCCCACTATAACTTCAGTCCTCTCTGAAACATGCACTGAGAGGAATGAAGGTGTAGAATTAGGTGTGTCACAGCCAAGTACTTGCGCCCACTCTGCTAGCAGTACACCGACGTCCGATTCTAGCAGGCAAATTTCCCTGCCCCAGCTGCTGGACCGTCGAAAGAAGTTCACTCCCAGCCATCCACATGCCCAGCGGTTGAATGCTAGCTTGGCTAAATTGCTAGCGCTTCAACTGCTGCCTTTTCAGTTGGTAGACTCGGCCCCCTTCCGTGAGTTTGTGCAATGTGCGGTTCCTCAGTGGCAGGTTCCCAAACGCCACTTTTTCTCACGGAAGGCTATTCCGGCTCTCTACAGGCATGTGGAAGGCAATGTCTTGGCCTCGCTGGACAGGGCGGTCAGCGGTAAGGTGCATATTACCGCTGACTCATGGTCCAGCAGGCATGGACAGGGACGTTACCTTTCTTTCACGGCCCATTGGGTCACTCTTTTGGCAGCTGGGAAGGATGCAGGACAAGGTGCAGTAGTGTTGGAGGTTGTTCCACCCCCACGCCTCCAAAATGCTACTACTGGTTGTGACACACCTCTCTCCTCCACCCCCTCCTCTTCTTCTTCCTCCATGGCCTCTTCCTGTGGTTTGTCCTCTGAACCAGCGGTGCTCCGTAGCCGTTCAAGGGGCTACGCAAGTACGCAGGCAAAAAGATGCCATGCCGTGCTTGCGCTGGTGTGTTTGGGGGACAGAAGCCACACTGGGGCAGAGGTCCTGTCTGCTCTGCAGGGGCAGGCCGAGAGGTGGTTGACGCCACGCCAGCTTAAGCCAGGAATGGTGGTTTGCGACAATGGCACCAACCTCCTCTCCGCCCTCCGACAGGGACAACTGACCCATGTGCCCTGTGTGGCTCACGTCCTTAACCTGGTGGTGCAGCGGTTCTTGGGCAGGTACCCGGGCTTACAGGATGTCCTGAGGCAGGCCAGGAAAGTCTGTGTGCATTTCCGCAGATCATATAATGCCAGTGCTCAGCTGGCTGACCTCCAAAAGGAATTTAACCTGCCCAAGAACTGCCTAATCTGTGACATGCCCACCAGGTGGAACTCTACGTTTGCCATGCTGCAGCAGCTGCACACGCAGCAAAGGGTCATCAATGAGCACCTGTGCGACTACGGCACCAGGACAGGGTCAGGGGAGCTTGGCTTTTTTTTGCCACGCCAGTGGCTCATGATCAGGGATGCATGCACTGTCCTGGCACCATTTGAGGAGGCCACGAGGATGGTGAGCAGTGACAGTGCATGCATCAGTAATACTGTCCCTCTTGTCCACCTGTTGGAGCACACGCTGCGTGGAATAATGGACAGGGCACTTGAGGCAGAACAGAGGCAGGAAGAGGAGGACTTCCTTACCTCTCATGGCCCCTTTTATCTAGACAGTATTCCTGCGGGCCCGCCGATCACACTGGAAGAGGAGGAGGAGGAGGAGGAGGATTGTGTCAGCATGGAGGTGGAGCCTGGCACTCAGCATCAGCAGCAGTCTTCAAGGGATCATTTACAGTCCCAAGAAACCAGTGGACTTGTACCTGGCTGGGAGGAGGTGGCTGCGGATTCTGTCGTCCTTAGTGACCCAGAGGACTCTGGACCAAATGCCTCAGCAAACCTACGCTGCATGGCCTCCCTGATCCTGCAAAGCCTGCGAAAGGATACTTGGATTCGTGGTATCAAGGAGAAGGATCATTACTGGCTGGCAACCCTCCTTGATCCACGTTACAAGGGTAAGGTTGCGGACCTTATCGTGGCGTCGCAGAGGATGAAATATCTTCAGGAGGGCTTGCAGAAAGGTCTGTGCAACGCGTTTCTAGAGCCTGGGAGGTTACAATTTCCTGGTCCTGGACAACGTGTTGCTGAGGCTTCGGTCAGTCACAGAAGGAGCGGGGGAGAAGGTGGCCATCTGACCGATGCGTTCAGACAATTTTTTAGTCCACAGCCCCAAGGATGGGTTCCAGCAACCATCGCCAGCGTCTGATTCACATGGTGCAGGAATACCTAGGGGCAAGATCAGACTTGGACACCTTTCCCACCGAAAATCCTCTGGGTTACTGGGTCTTGAGGATGGATCACTGGCCAGAGCTTGCACAGTATGCAATTGAGCTACTGGCCTGTCCTGCATCCAGCGTTCTTTCAGAACGCACATTCAGTGCTGCTGGAGGCTTTGTAACCGATCACAGGGTGCGCCTGTCCACCGACTCGGTCGATCGGCTCACCTTTATGAAAGTGAATCAGTCTTGGCTCACCACCAGCTACCAAGCACCTGAAGCTGATGTAACCGAATAATTTTATTGGAAATGTCAGATCCCTTCAAGACTGCCTATGCTGATGCAGAGTGACTATACTGTTATGCTGAGTCACTATCCTCTTCCTCCTCACTGATCATGCTGATAGCTTGTAAGAACATTTTTGGTTCTGGGCTCCGCCACCCGTGGCTAAGGCCCAATTTTTCTGCCCCTGTTCAACAATGGCATGTAATTACAATACTTGATCTAATATTTCACAGCAGGGCTCATTCCTGCGCCCACCAAAAGTAACTGAGGGGTTACAGTGTTGTGCCAACACCAACACCTAAAGGCCAAATTTCAGCTGAGTATATACGGCAGGCCCCTACTTTCAAACATCCAACTTACAAACGACTCCTACTTGCAAACGCAAGAAGACAACAGGAAGTGAGAGGAAATCTACCCCTAGGAAGGGAAATTCTCTCCTGTAAGAATTAATATGGGAAAAAGGTGTCTCCTCTCTACTGATGCTTTATCAGCAATCCTTGTTTCAATAAAAAAAACAAATTTTCAATATCCATTTGTCATTGGGACGGAAAGTGAGGTGAAATGTTCTGAACAGGGGCACAGACAGCAAAACAAATGTTACAGGGGTGATAACCCTTACCTATGTTTTCCAAAAAGCTTAAAAATAGATTTTTGGGCTGGAGCTACACTTAAACAATGTACCTGTTCAAAATTACAAACAGATTCTACATAAGAACAAACCTACAGTCCCTGTCTTGTATGCACCGCCTGTATACGGCTGTTCAGAGTATATAGGGCCTGGGGGCCCCACGCCTTTCCTTTTTTTAATTTGGGTGCGGGGTTCCCCTTAATGTCCATACAAGACCCAAATGGGATGGTAATGGGCTGGGGTAGGGGGGGGTGTGATGGGGTAGCTATGCCATTTTTCTTAAAGATTTTCATCCATATTACCGGGACCAGACATTACATTAAAGCCGCAAGCAGTTTTAAATGACTTTTTTTCCTTCAGAAATGACATTTTTTGCAGGGACAGTTCTAAGCACGGGAAACATGCGCCACTTCACATGCATATCATACACACCCCCCAGGTACGAAATTTAAAGGAATATTTCACTTTAATTTTTTCATTTTAAGCATTATTAAAATCACTGCTCCCGAAAAAACTGCAGTTTTTAAAACTTTTTTTTTGCATTGATACATGTCCCCTGGGGCAGGACCCGGGTCCCCAAACACTTTTTAGGACAATAACTTGCATATTAGCCTTTAAAATTTGCACTTTTGATTCCTCACGTTCGAGTCCCATAGACTTTAACCACTTGCCGCCCGCCCTATAGCAGATTGACGGCGGCAAAGTAGTTTCAAAATCCTGACTGGACGTCATATGACATCCTCAGGATTTTGAGCCGCTGCGCGCCCCCCGGGGGCGCGCATCGCGGCGATCGTTGCTGCGGGGTGTCAGTCTGACACCCCGCAACACTGATCTAGGTAAAAAGTCTCCGACGGAGACTCTTTACCACGTGATCAGCTGTGTCCAATCACGGCTGATCACAGTGTAAACAGGAAAAGCCGGTCATCGGCTTTTCCTCACTCGCGTCTGTCAGATGCGAGTAGAGGAGAGCCGATCGGCTGCTCCTCTGACAGGGGGGGTTTGTGCTGATAGATTATCAGCGCAGCCCCCCCGAGGATGCCCACACTGGACCACCAGGGATGCCACCAGACCACCAGGGATGCCAGCACCAGGTATGCCACCCTAGACCACCAGGGATGCCAGTTAGTGCCCCCTAATGAATGCCAATCAGTGCCCACAATGGATGCCAATCAGTGCCCACAATGGGCATCACTGATTGGCAGGCATTATTGCTTGGCACTGATTGGCATCCATTACAGTACATCAGTGCCGCCTATCAGTGCCCACCCGTGCCACCTATCAATGCACATCCGTGCCACCTATCATTGCCCATTCATGCCCATCCGTGCCGCCTATCAGTGCCCATCCGTGCCACCCTATCAGTGCCCATTCGTGCCGCCTATCAGTGCCTATCAGTGCCTATCCGTGCCGCCTATCAGTGCCCATCCGTGCCGCCTATCAGTGCCCATCCGTGCCGCCTATCCGTGCTGCCTATCCGTGCCCATCCATGCCACCTATCAGTGCCGCATATTATTGCCCATCATCAGTGCCCATCAATGCCACCTCATCAGTGCCACCTCATTGGTGCCCGTCAGTGCAGCCCCATCAGTGAAGGAGAAAACGTACTTATTTAAAAAGTTTTGTAACTAAAACAAAAAAAAAATTTTTTTTTCAAAATTTTCGGTCATTTTTATTTTTTTTTGCAGAAAATAAAAATCCCAGAGGTGATCAAATACCACCAAAAGAAAGCTCTATTTGTGGGGAAAAAATGATAAAAATTTAGTTTGGGTACAGTGTAGCACGACCGCGCAATTGTCATTCAAAGTGCAACAGCGCAGAAAGCTGAAAATTGGTCTGGGCAGGAAGGTGTATAAGTGCCCCCCCCGGTATGGAAGTGGTTAACGGTGTTCGAAAGTTCGTGTGAACTTTCGGTCCGTTCGCAGGTTCTGGATGCGAACCGAACCGGGGGGTGTTCGGCCCATCGCTATACTCCATATATACACCCCATATATACTATATACACTCTCTATATACTCCATATATATACCCCATATATACTATATACACTCTCTATATACTCCATATATATATATACTATATACACTTTCTATATACTATATACACTATATACTCCATATATACACCCCATATATACTATATACACTCTCTATATACACCGTATATACCCCCCATATATACTATATACACTCTCTATATACTCCATATATACACTCTCTATATATATACTATATACACTCTCTATATACTCCATATATACCCCCCATATATACTATATACACTCTATATACTCCATATATACACCCCATATATACTATATACACTCTCTATATACTCCATATATACTATATACACTTTCTATATACTATATACACTCTCTATATACTCCATATATATACTATATACACTTTCTATATACTATATACACTCTCTATATACTCCATATATACACCCCATATATACTATATACACTCTCTATATACTCCATATATATACCCCATATATACTATATACACTCTCTATATACTCCATATATACTATATACACTTTCTATATACTATATACACTCTCTATATACTCCATATATATACTATATACACTTTCTATATACTATATACACTCTCTATATACACCCCATATATACTATATACACTCTCTATATACTCCATATATACACCCCATATAAACTATATACACTCTCTATATACTCCATATATACCCCCATATATACTATATACACCCTCTATATACTCCATATATACACCCCATATATACTATATACACTCTCTATATACCCCGTATATACCCCCCATATATACTATATACACACTCTCTATATACTCCATATATACACCCCATATAAACTATATACACTCTCTATATACTCCATATATACACCCCATATAAACTATATACACTCTCTATATACTCCATATATACACCCCATATATACTATATACACCCTCTATATACTCCATATATACACCCCATATATACTATATACACTCTCTATATACCCCGTATATACCCCCATATATACTATATACACTCTCTATATACTCCATATATACCCCCATATATACTATATACACTCTCTATATACCCCGTATATACTATATACACTCTCTATATACTCCATATATACCCCCATATATACTATATACACCCTCTATATACTCCATATATACCCCCCATATATACTATATACACTCTCTATATACCCCGTATATACTATATACACTCTCTATATACTCCATATATACCCCCATATATACTATATACACTCTCTATATACACCCCATATATACTATATACACTCTCTATATACCCCGTATATACTATATACACTCTCTATATACTCCATATATACCCCCCATATATACTATATACACTCTCTATATACTCTCTATATACACCACATGAGCACCTCCTGTATCCAGTCTGTGGGGGGAGAATTATTGTTGGTCGGGGGATCAAATACTTATTTTCCTCCATTTATAACATTTGTATTGTGTGATTTGTCTGGATTTTGGTTGATATTCTGTCTCCATCATATAAAATACACCGATGATAAAAATTATAGACCCTTCATTTCTATGTAAGTGGGAGAACTTCCACCATCTGCAGGGGAGACGATCGGTACCCCCCCCCCCCCCCCCTCTGTATACACTGCCTGCCAATGTGTGGTCATTCTGAACATCTTCACCTACCAAACGCTGTTTATGTAAACGCACAGGAAGTGACGTGTAAATGGCAGACATCTTAGGTTTCATCCATTGAGAACAAACTGAACAGTCAGATGGTGAGACTTCTCTATAATTATTGGTGGGATGGGAAGACACAGCTGACTATTTCGGAGGGATCAGTCCATTCAGAACTGGTCGATCGGTTTTTAGTTCATGCTGGAGAGTTACACCACCTGGCAGTTTATAGCTCAGACACCCCCCTGACTTCCCAGCTCTGCACACTCGCCGTGGACATCATTAGTGGTTTCCACTCTCCATGTTGAATATTTTATTTATTTCTATTATGGAAGTTTGGAAGTTTCTGGAATATAGAGGTGGGAACACCAAAACCACCCTGTGGACAGGAGCAAACTTGGGAATTATGAGAAATCTCTCTGTTATAAAGTATCTAAGACATTTAAGTGATGAGGCTCCACCAATACCTAAACCAGTGGTCCCCAAACTGTGTTTGCTTACCTTTATCGGGCCCTTAGGTATTATTCCTGCCACTGACACCAACAATGTTGAGTTATAAAAATAGGAAGAAGTTCTGGACAGCCGCACTCCAAAAAAGTTTTTGCCTTTTATTCAAAAAATGAAATCAAAAATACATGCCACAGCAGAACGGACAGAAGAGCTGACGCGTTTCACACTAACAAACAGTGCCTAGTCAAACGCGTCAGTTCTTCTGTCTGTTCTGCTGTGGCATGTATTTTTGATTTCATTTTTTGAATTGGAGTGCGGCTGTCCAGAACTTCTTCCTATTTTTATTGCTATATGCATTGCCAGCACCTGGGCTTCTAAACTGGAGGAGAGGTTTTCACCTTTGTTGGACCTACCTAGAGCGGTGATATCCCCTTCACTATCTTGATTTCTGGATTTTGCACCAACACTGGGATTGGTCTGAAGGACAGTAAACTGGCCCTTTCTTTAGAAAGGTTGGAGACCCCTGACCTAAACTATGGATGGGCTGACCCTATAAACAATCTCCCAAAAGTACTGAATTCTGCAGGAAGTCAGCAGACAACTTTCTTGGACAACCAGTAGCCAGTGACTGGCTGAGACTTCCCCAGAAACGTTCATTGATGTCGCCTCCTCTCCATCTTTGTCAGCTACAAAGATCATCTTCTATCTCTTCTTTCTTCTTCTACTTCTTTGTACCTGGTTGTAGATTTGGTTACATTATTTACTTTCTCTCTCTCAGATCAACAATGAGGAAGTAGCAATGGATTGCCGGCTCGGTCTGCAGGAGGGACGTCCATTCTCTGGGGTGACGGCGTGTATGGATTTCTGTGCCCATGCACACAAAGACCAGCACAATCTCTACAATGGCTGCACTGTGGTAAGGAGACCATTGATGTTGTATCACTCCAACATACTAAAACTGGAGCACTCAGAATCAGGTGCAGCTGGGCATGGTAGCCAATCAGCTTCTTAAAGCTAAAGTATTCTCTACATGCAAGAAACTTTCAGCGCATTATATCAATACTCTGCTAACAGGTTATGGGCCAGGCACTCAGCAGGCACTGGAGCAAAGAATTCTGCAAATCAGTGAGTACTGTATACAAATGTAGCACTACCCCCGTAGGAGCTGCTGGTTATTTTTGGTACTGCCGTTACCCCACAGTTCAACTTATCAAAACTTGCTTGGCTCTAAATTGGGCAATGTGCCCACAGATGCATGTACCAGTAACTTAGTCTTTTTCCAATGCTTTTTTATTAAACACAACTTGCAGCAGTAGATGGATGGAGGGGGAGGGGAATTCAGATACCTTGTGCAGATCACTGAGGAACTTGAGATCCTGGAGACAAGTACACTTGCTGTCACCGGATCTTGCTCACCCGGATAGGCCTCTCTCACCGGCCTAGCAGCCGGAATGATGCACGGACAAAAGTCTCTGTCACAGACTTGATGATAGTACTAACTGTTGAACAATCCTCTGCCACAGGATTTGGGAATCAGTAATTGCTTGAGCAAACACAACTACACAGCACCAAAGTCCTTTACGCCATCCGGCAGCACTGTGAGGTAGATTGGTTAGGATGCATCCTCCAATGGAGTCTCCAGGCTCTTTTTGAGATACCAGCCTTTTGCTCGGTGCTCTCCAAGAAGAGTCCTCCCCTGGATCCTCCAATTGCTCGGCTTCTTCCCGCAGGTAAGACAGCACAGGACCATCCCCGAACCAGTAGGCCCCAGACAGACTCCTGGGCCCACTTACAGTAACGTAGCCTCGGGCCAGCAGGGCCCCGAGGCAGAAGAGCAGTTGTCACATACTTTAGGCCAGGCGGGCCATGAGGTCAGAGAGAGAGAAAAATGGCGTCTGACCCTTAAGTATCCTCTCCCAGAATGCCCAGCGGTAAAACACTCCAACTGGGCTGTTTCTGGGGAAGGGACACCCAATACACTCCAGCCTGTTGTATTTCCAACACTGGCCGGTGGTGACAACGACACCTACCGGCGACAGTGGGAAATGCTCTCAACACAGCCAAAGCTGGAACAGAGGCTAATTTAGCCATAAACATTACATTCTGAACTCTGTACAATTCAGATGACCCACCAAATGTACACAATAGCGCCTGGTCAACAGGAGCAGGGCACTACACAAGCTTCTGAAAGATGGCAAGCAGTTCAGATGTGAAGTTTGCAATTACAAAGCTGAACAAGTCCAAAAACCAGCTGTGGAAATTTAAACTAGAAATGCTTCTGAACAAGGACAACTTGTGGCAAGTGCTGAATACAGACAGACCCACAAGTGGCGAGACGAAGTAATGGGAGAGTAATGATAGACAGGCAAAAGCGACTATAAGCTTACTAGTGGAAGATGACCAGCTTATCCACATTAGAACAGAGAAAACGGCCAAAGATATGTGGACTTCATTACAAAAACTGCATTAGCGTTGAAGCCTTAACAGTAAGCTGTTTCTACTAAGAAAGTTGTATAAAATGAGAGTAGAAGAAGGCCAGCAAATGTGTGACCACGTGAAAGCTATGCTAGAGATCATAGAGCAGCTACGCACCATCAGAGAGCACATCAAAGATAACCATAGTCCTGCTCCTCTGCAGCCTTCCAGAGACATAGATTGCTCCTATTAATGCTTTAGAAACCAGACCTGAGCAGGAGCTGACACTGGAATATGTCAAATGCAAATTAATTGATGAAAGAAAATATGCACTGTGATGACAAAGCTCTTAAGATGTACAAAGGCACAAAGCACAACAAAGAAAGCAGAGCCTGTTTTCGCTGTAAAAGGACCGGTCACCTAAAAAAGGACTGTTCTATCTGGAAAGCCGAGCAACAAATGAAAGAGTAAAAACAGCCACAAAGGAAACTGCAGACACATCATGGAGTTGCACCTTTAAAGCGGGGGTTCCGCGGCCAATCGTTTTTTGTTTTTGAGCATTCAATGGAGTTTTACAATACAAAGGTAGTGAGAGGAAATCTAAGGTATACTCACTTGTTTGGTGTCTGCAATTTTCCCATGTCCGTTTTCGTGGCAAAGAAGAACTTATAAAATCAGTTACAGTCAGTTTCCATTTTGCTTGTGGGCATTGTGAAGCCCACAAGCAATCATTCCTTGGGAGCGGTGAATGCTCATCTCCCAGCATTCACCGCTCGTTCTCGCGCCTGCGCAGTGTTTACGGCGAGTAGCGCCGTAAACTTATTGGTTGCCATCACAACAGGCGGCGTCATTGAATGTGCACGCCCCGTTGTGATGGTATGCACAACAAAAAAAAAAACTATCCCGGCTCAGTAGGGTGATAGAGCTGCAGCTGTAAAGGTCGTGTAAAACACTCGCTCCGGCATAATACCAGTATTAAAAGAATTTTATGTCATTTTATGTTTATTTTAATTTATAAATAATCCTCTTTTAAATAAAATATATAAAAATAAATATATTATTTAATTTAGTTTTAAAATAGTGTAATTACAAAATGATTAATTAATAATGTTCATGTTAACATATTGTTATAATATTGAATTTTTTAATAATATAGAACCAATAAAGCTCTCACCACTATCTATATCTACATATAATGCCTGTAATCATACAGTATGAGAATCGTTTACTTGCCTTTTCCAGAATTTTTGATTAAAGTTGTTAATTTGTACAATTTTCCTCCACTCCGTTGTATCGCCTCCTTTGCCTCGTGTGTGCAGGTAGCTAATGGCAATATTTACCTGCATGCCCTTTTTTAAAATGGCGAAATTAGAGACGCCCTCGTCACGTGACCGGCGTCACGCGTCACTTCGTATGTGAAATCTCTCGAGATTTCGCAGCACGGCGTTTCACATTGTATCTTGGGAAGCATGACACTGTGCTCCCAGAAGACATTGCAGCGAAGTCCCGCATTGCATTGTGGCGCCGGGGAAAGGATTAGAAACGCCTACTCCCGCGGCAGGGGAAACCCGGAAGTCGCACTGTGAAAGGCTGTACTACGGTATTTATCTCAGAAAAAATAAATGTTGTGGCCTTTGAGCATGTAGGTAGTGCAATGATTGTGTCAGAATGTAGTTGTTCTTTTGGTTGAACCTTAATGTCTCCATATAGGAAAGCAGTTTTAATGTCTAGGTGTTTGACTTGTATGTCCTTCCCGGCTGCAACGCTAAGAAGTACTCTGATGGTGGAGTGTTTTACGACTGGAGCGAAAGTTTCTTTATAGAATTTCTGGGAGTAACCCTTGGCAACTAGTTTGGCTTTGTATTTGTGGATATTTCCTTCTGCGTCTGTCTTCCTATATATACTTCCTATAGGTTTGCGGTTAGGTGGGAGCTCTGTGAGTGTCCAGGTTTTGTTTTCTTGAAGTGACTTTAATTCTTCTTCTGCTGCTTTTCTCCATTTATTGGCTTCACATTTTGGCAGTTTTTCTATGTCTTCCCAGGATGTTGCTTGTGGGCTTCACAATGCCCACAAGCAAAATGGAAACTGACTGTAACAGATTTTATGATTTTTAATGCTCAAAAAAAAAAAAAAATGATTGGCCGCGGAACCCCCGCTTTAAGGAAGATCTCTACATGGAGCAACCACCAGGGTTTGAGCAAAGAGACAACCTTGTGTGTAAACGTCAGAAGAGTCTTAAACAATCTGCAAGGATGTGGAATGAGAAAGTGAACAAAGTACTTACAAGAGAGGGATTCTCAAGAAGTAAAGCAGCCCCCGGTCTCTACTCCAGGAATCAAGCAGACAGATGGATATACATCCTTATCTATGTTGATGACATTATAACCTGTTTTGAACAAGTAGGGGATTAGAATCAGTTCACAAGCAGAAAGAAAATTTTGAAATCAAAGAGCTCGGGAACATTATCTACTATCTGGGAATCCAAATCGAGAGAGAAGAAGATGGAAGTTATCTTCTCAAGCAATCTCCGAAATCTTGGAACAATTCCATATGCAAGATGCAAAGGAAGTGAAAACTCCTATGGAACCATCTAAAGAGCAATGAAGCAGAAAACTTGCTACCCAACAATGACGCGCATCGCAGAGCAATCGGTAAGCTGCTATATGTTGCCCCTGTGACCAGACCAGACATAGCCGCAGCTGCATACAATGCAGGGAAGTCTCAGCTCCCTGTCAGTGTGATTAGAAGGTAGTGAAGAGAAATACCTCAAAGGAACAATTCACATGAAGTTACGGTTACCAGCAACATCCAATCAAAAACTGGTTGGGTATGGGGATGCTGATTGGGCCGGGGACTGAACAGAGCGCAAATCCACAAGCGGATTCATCTTCCAGTATGGGGAAGGAACCATAAGTTGGTCTAGTCGAAAGCAAGCAAAGGACGCTCTATCTTTACAGAGTGCATTGCAGCAGCACACGCATGTCAAGAAGCGATATGGATTTGTCAACTTTTTGTGGTCATTGGGATAGACACGTCAAAACTAATTCCCATTTTTGAAGACAACCAGGGAAGTATAAAGCTTACGGAATCAGAAAGGGTCAATCCTAGGACCAAACACATCGATGTCAAGTATCACCTACTGAGGGACAATCAAGAGCAAGGTGTTATTGACATTCAATACTGCCCATCAGAGGAGATGACTGCTGATTCACTCTCCAAGCCTTTGTTGAAGGAATGTCATAATTATATCCAGAAGAAGCTCAATGTAATTTGACAAAGCACATGCTGTTGAGAAGGGGTGTTGGAAAGAACAACTGCATGGTTGCTAATAAACTGACAATACTGTATGCATTATACCTATCTATGCAGCAGGTGGCGCTGTAGTATTATAGTGTATAGTTCATGTATTCTATGATATTACAGGATGTATTGTCTATCTATGTTCAGTGTACTTGTTTGTTGTTCCTGTTTCTCCATTCTGTAAGACATGTTCTGATATTTCTCCATGAAAGTAAATAATTCTCTGCATCCAAGAAGCTTCCAGCGCATTATATCAATACTCTGCTAACAGGGAGAACAGAATAGCCATGCGGTAGGGATTCCCCCATTAACACTGACTGTGTTGATGGGGAATGGAGTGATTTTCTTTCTTGCAACACGTGGTTGCAGGAAGGAAAATCACACCATCTATGGCCAGCTTAACTTCGGATTGTTCAATTACCGTATATACTCGAGTATAAGCCGAGTTTTTCAGCCCTTTTTTTTGGGTTGAAAATTACCCCCTCGGCTTATACTCGAGTCAGCGTACCTGAGTCCATTGCCGCCTGACCTCACCGTGCCCATTGCAGTATCCGATCTGTGTACCCGAGTCCATGACATATTCGGATGGCGGCCGTGCAGTGTTAAAAACTCGCTTTCCTCCTTGTGCTGTTCCATGAGACGAGAGGGCGTCCCTGATAGGCGGAACACTGAACACAGTGTTTGCTGGGAAGCCGAGTGTTCCGCCTATCACGGAACAGCACAAGGAGGAGCGCAAGTTTTTAACACTGCACGGCCGCCATCCAGAGGCGGTTCTAGGCTTTGTGAGGCCTTAGGCAAAACTTGACATGGGGCCCCACTCACACCCATCATGGGAAAAATAATTCAAGGGCAAGAGCCTCTTCCCCACAACCCTGGCCGGTGGTTGTGGGGGTCTGCGGGCAGGAAGTTTTTCGGAATCTGGAAGCCCCTTTTAACAAGGTGGCCCCTAGATCCTGCTCTTTAATACCTAAGGGTCGGGGGCCACCCGGTGATGTCACCTGCTGAACCGCCCCCTTGTGATGTCATTGACTGAGGGCATTCTGGGTCATTGACGTCACAAGGGGTGGTGTCTCCGATATTCACTGGTTGTTAGGGACGCTGGCGGCCCTGCTCCTGAGTCAGGGCTCTTAACGTTGCTTGAGCACAGCAATGTTAAGGTCCCCTCAAAACTGGGGTAATGCATTGGGTAAATTAGGCGGCCGCGAGGCCCCTGTGAGTGTGAGGCCTTAGGCGACCGCCTAATTTGCCTAATTAAAGAGCCGCCTCTGCCGCCATCCGAATATGTCATGGACTCGGGTACACAGATCGGATACTGCAATGGGCACGGTGAGGTTAGTCTGCACATTACAATGGGTGCTATGGTAACGGGACCTGCCGGGGGAACCAACTGGATCCTGCCATACTACGAGGATGGTCGAGTTGAAGAGCTGCAATGGGCACAGTGAGGCTGCAAATGGGCATTGTTGACCCTCTTTTCGGCTTACAGTAGCTGCTGCATTTCCCACCCTCGGCTTATACTCGAGTCAATAAGTTTTCCCAGTTTTTTGTGGTAAAATTAGGTCCTCGGCTTATACTTGAGTATATACAGTAAGCTTTTCCAAAAAGCTGCACCAGAGTTTGCTCTCTCCAGTTTTAGTAAATCAGCCCCAATATGACCAAAGTTGTGTGGACACCTGGCTACCACATCTTCTGTATGGGAAAAAGTATGAGGACCCCTTCCAAAGGTTACTAATGCTACATCATACAAAGACATGGGGGAATTTACTAAGGCCGGGTTGACACATATGCGAATTGGATGCCAGTTTCCTCGCATCCAATTCTCATGACATCCGAGTGTGACCGTCTCTCAATGGAGCCGTTTCACACATGTCCGGGGCAGCTGCAAATTCAGACTAAAATTCGGACCTGTATCGCACCTGAACCGGTGAACAGACACGCACCGGACCTCAGGCACAAACCCGTACCCACAGATGTGTGAGCTCGGCCTAAAACTGGAGCACACAGAATCTGGTTCTGCTGTGCATAGTAACCAATCAGCTTCTAACTTCAGCTTGTTTAATGGTGGGGTTACTATGCACAGCTGCACCAGATTCTCTGTGCTCCAGTTTTAGTGACAGTCCCCCCTCCCCCCCTCAATTGTAGACAGTTGTGTTCATCCAACCTTGTGGTAATACAGTGGAACCTCGGATTGCGAGTAACGCGGTTAACGAGCGTTTTGCAATACGAAATATTTTTTTTTCCAAAATCCTGACTTGGTTTGCGAGTGTTGTCTTGCAAAACGAGCAAGATTCAAGCCTCTGCGGTGTGCAGTACCGCATTTGGCCTGAGGTGCGGGGGCGCCGGTGACACTCGGAGCCATTCGTAGCCGTTCGGAAATACTCAGAAACACTTGGAAATACTCCATACCTTTCCGACGGTTTCCGACTGCATTCATTCTATGGGGAAACTCGCTTTGATATGGGAGTGCTTTGGATTACAAGCATTCTCCTGGAACGCATTATGCTTGTGAAATCCAAGGTTCCACTGTAGTTTGGTGAAGACCCTTTTCTGTTCCACCGTGACTGAGCCACCCCTGTGTACAAGGCCAGCTCCATAAAGACATGGATGACCAGTTTGGTGTTGAGGAACTCCAGTCTACAGGACTGAAAATGGAGGGAAATCTCTTTTATGAGAAACGGTTGGTAAAAAGAAAAAGAGAACTGACAGTATTTTACCCTCCCCCACTCTGTCTTAAATGATAAAAAATGTTTTGGCTTTCGATATTCTTTACCATTCCTGAGTGAAGCCCAGTCAGCGGAGTTTTCAGTAACTATTGAAGTCTATGGGGTCCCAGTCAGTATCTTAGGATTGCCCAGGCGGGTGGTCCACAGTTGTCATGTTCTATGGGATGGAGATAACCCCCGTCTGTCTTCTGTGTAGGTCTGCACCCTGACGAAGGAGGACAACAGGATGGTGGGGAAAATTGCTGAAGATGAACAGCTCCATGTGCTACCTCTTTACAAGATCTGCAGTACAGACGAGTTCGGGAGTGAGGAGGCCCAGGCAGAGAAGATCAGGAAAGGAGGACTACAGGTTCTCAACTCCTTCCCCCGAGAGGTCCGCAAGCTTCCCGAACCCGCCAAGTCCTGCAGGCAGAGGCAGCTGGAAGCCAAGAAGGCCGCCGCTGAGAAGAAGAAGCTCCAGAAAGAGAAACTGACAACACCAGATAAACCCAAGCAGGAGCCGGAAGACGTGAAACTCAACCAGCAGAACCCAGGTATGGTATGAACTGAACTCTGGGGGTGTCGGGACCTTCAATCTATAGACATCACAAGACATTTGTGGGCAGTAGATGATTCTGAGGGCAAATGTTGGCTTTTAGTGTTCCTCTGAAATCTTCCCATTTACTATTCCTTCCAGTGTAAAGCTTTGCCATGCCAGTGGCTGGTTGGAACAGGGCCAGGACAAGGGGTGGGCAGGAGCCACAACTGGGCTGGGCACAGTGAAGCAAAGGGGCAAAGATGGGGTACAGGGTGGAACACCCATTCTAATGCATGTACAGTGGGGAAGGGGGGCACAATTTTAGATCCTTGCCCTGGGCCCTGGACAACCCTGTCCCAGTACTGGGTTGGAATATGCCGTCAGTCTAGCAGCTGGTAGGGAATTCCTAGCTTGCCATATACCCCGAGCATTTAGAAATGGTGCTGCCAAGTAGCAATCTGGACACGTCTTCAGGTTGGGATTATTTATACAAAGTAGTCATGGCAGAGAGTGACCACACCTGATAATCCTCCCAATCCACAATCCAAGGAGACCGTAAAGCAGGGGTGCCTAACCAGTGGCCTGGGGACAACATGTGGCCCGCGGAGCCCTCTGATGTGGCCCGCGACCTCCTGCTCTGGAATAGAATAGAATAGAATAGAAGACTGTTATTAAAGGTCAGTTTATCACTAAAATTACAGTGTATATCTGGGCATATCTGCTCTGCAGTGGTTAATGGGCTGCTTTCAAACTGATCCGCAGGTACAGAGAAGTGCACCTGCAGTTACCTGCACTGAGCCATAGACTTCTGTTATTACCTGTGTGTTACCTGCACTGAGCCATAGACTTCTCTTATTACCTGTGTGTTACCTGCACTGAGCCATAGACTTCTGTTATTACCTGCGGGTTTCCTGCACTGAGCCATAGACTTCTGTTATTACCTGCGGGTTTCCTGCACTGAGCCATAGACTTCTGTTATTACCTGCGGGTTTCCTGCACTGAGCCATAGACTTCTGTTATGACCTGTGTGTTACCTGCACTGAGCCATAGACTTCTCTTATTACCTGCAGATACCTGCACTGAGCCATAGACTTCTCTTATTACCTGTGTGTTACCTGCACTGAGCCATAGACTTCTCTTATTACCTGTGTGTTACCTGCACTGAGCCATAGACTTCTGTTATTACCTTCAGATACCTGCACTGAGCCATAGACTTCTCTTATTACCTGCAGATACCTGCACTGAGCCATAGACTTCTGTTATTACCTGTGTGTTACCTGCACTGAGCCATAGACTTCTGTTATTACCTGCGGGTTTCCTGCACTGAGCCATAGACTTCTGTTATTACCTGCGGGTTTCCTGCACTGAGCCATAGACTTCTGTTATTACCTGTGTGTTACCTGCACTGAGCCATAGACTTCTGTTATTACCTGCAGATACCTGCACTGAGCCATAGACTTCTGTTATTACCTGCGGGTTTCCTGCACTGAGCCATAGACTTCTGTTATTACCTGCGGGTTTCCTGCACTGAGCCATAGACTTCTGTTATTACCTGCAGATACCTGTACTGAGCCATAGACTTCTGTTATTACCTGCAGATACCTGCACTGAGCCATAGACTTCTGTTATTACCTGCAGATACCTGCACTGAGCCATAGACTTCTGTTATTACCTGCAGATACCTGCACTGAGCCATAGACTTCTGTTATTACCTGCAGATACCTGCACTGAGCCATAGACTTCTGTTATTACCTGCGGGTTACCTGCACTGAGCCATAGACTTCTGTTATTACCTGCAGATACCTGCACTGAGCCATAGACTTCTGTTATTACCTGCAGATACCTGCACTGAGCCATAGACTTCTGTTATTACCTGTGTGTTACCTGCACTGAGCCATAGACTTCTGTTATTACCTGTGTGTTACCTGCACTGAGCCATAGACTTCTGTTATTACCTGCAGGTTTCCTGCACTGAGCCATAGACTTCTGTTATTACCTGTGTGTTACCTGTACTGAGCCATATACTTCTGTTATTACCTGTGTGTTACCTGCACTGAGCCATAGACTTCTGTTATTACCTGTGTGTTACCTGCACTGAGCCATAGACTTCTGTTATTACCTGCAGATACCTGCACTGAGCCGTAGACTTCTGTTATTACCTGCAGATACCTGTACTGAGCCATAGACTTCTGTTATTACCTGCAGATACCTGCACTGAGCCATAGACTTCTGTCATTACCTGTGTGTTACCTGCACTGAGCCATAGACTTCTGTTATTACCTGCAGATACCTGCACTGAGCCATAGACTTCTGTCATTACCTGTGTGTTACCTGCACTGAGCCATAGACTTCTGTTATTACCTGCAGATACCTGCACTGAGCCATAGACTTCTGTTATTACCTGTGTGTTACCTGCACTGAGCCATAGACTTCTGTTATTACCTGTGTGTTACCTGCACTGAGCCATAGACTTCTGTTATTACCTGTGGATTACCTGCACTGAGCCATAGACTTCTCTTATTACCTGTGTGTTACCTGTACTGAGCCATAGACTTCTCTTATTACCTGCAGATACCTGCACTGAGCCATAGACTTCTGTTATTACCTGCGGATTACCTGCACTGAGCCATAGACTTCTCTTATTACCTGTGTGTTACCTGTACTGAGCCATAGACTTCTCTTATTACCTGCAGATACCTGCACTGAGCCATAGACTTCTGTTATTACCTGTGTGTTACCTGCACTGAGCCATAGACTTCTGTTATTACCTGTGTGTTACCTGCACTGAGCCATAGACTTCTGTTATTACCTGCGGGTTTCCTGCACTGAGCCATAGACTTCTGTTATTACCTGCGGATACCTGTACTGAGCCATAGACTTCTGTTATTACCTGTGTGTTACCTGCACTGAGCCATAGACTTCTGTTATTACCTGCGGGTTACCTGCACTGAGCCATAGACTTCTGTCATTACCTGCGGGTTACCTGCACTGAGCCATAGACTTCTGTCATTACCTGCGGGTTACCTGCACTGAGCCATAGACTTCTGTCATTACCTGCGGGTTACCTGCACTGAGCCATAGACTTCTGTTATTACCTGCAGATACCTGCACTGAGCCATAGACTTCTGTTATTACCTGCAGATACCTGCACTGAGCCATAGACTTCTGTCATTACCTGTGTGTTACCTGCACTGAGCCATAGACTTCTGTTATTACCTGTGTGTTACCTGCACTGAGCCATAGACTTCTGTTATTACCTGCAGATACCTGCACTGAGCCATAGACTTCTGTTATTACCTGCAGATACCTGCACTGAGCCATAGACTTCTGTTATTACCTGCGGGTTACCTGCACTGAGCCATAGACTTCTGTCATTACCTGCGGGTTACCTGCACTGAGCCATAGACTTCTGTCATTACCTGCGGGTTACCTGCACTGAGCCATAGACTTCTGTTATTACCTGCAGATACCTGCACTGAGCCATAGACTTCTGTTATTACCTGCAGATACCTGCACTGAGGAATAGACTTCTGTTATTACCTGTGTGTTACCTGCACTGAGCCATAGACTTCTGTTATTACCTGTGTGTTACCTGCACTGAGCCGTAGACTTCTGTTATTACCTGCAGATACCTGCACTGAGCCATAGACTTCTGTCATTACCTGTGTGTTACCTGCACTGAGCCATAGACTTCTGTTATTACCTGTGTGTTACCTGCACTGAGCCGTAGACTTCTGTTATTACCTGCAGATACCTGCACTGAGCCATAGACTTCTGTCATTACCTGTGTGTTACCTGCACTGAGCCATAGACTTCTGTTATTACCTGCAGATACCTGCACTGAGCCGTAGACTTCTGTTATTACCTGTGTGTTACCTGCACTGAGCCATAGACTTCTGTTATTACCTGTGTGTTACCTGCACTGAGCCATAGACTTCTGTTATTACCTGCAGATACCTGCACTGAGCCATAGACTTCTGTTATTACCTGTGTGTTACCTGCACTGAGCCATAGACTTCTGTTATTACCTGCGGGTTTCCTGCACTGAGCCATAGACTTCTGTTATTACCTGCGGATACCTGCACTGAGCCATAGACTTCTGTTATTACCTGTGGGTTTCCTGCACTGAGCCATAGACTTCTGTTATTAACTGCACTGAGCCATAGACTTCTGTCATTACCTGCGGGTTACCTGCACTGAGCCATAGACTTCTGTCATTACCTGCGGGTTACCTGCACTGAGCCATAGACTTCTGTCATTACCTGCGGGTTACCTGCACTGAGCCATAGACTTCTGTTATTACCTGCAGATACCTGCACTGAGCCATAGACTTCTGTTATTACCTGCAGATACCTGCACTGAGCCATAGACTTCTGTCATTACCTGTGTGTTACCTGCACTGAGCCATAGACTTCTGTTATTACCTGTGTGTTACCTGCACTGAGCCATAGACTTCTGTTATTACCTGCAGATACCTGCACTGAGCCGTAGACTTCTCTTATTACCTGTGTGTTACCTGCACTGAGCCATAGACTTCTGTTATTACCTGCAGATACCTGCACTGAGCCATAGACTTCTGTTATTACCTGCAGATACCTGTACTGAGCCATAGACTTCTGTTATTACCTGTGTGTTACCTGCACTGAGCCATAGACTTCTGTTATTACCTGTGTGTTACCTGCACTGAGCCATAGACTTCTGTTATTACCTGCAGATACCTGTACTGAGCCATAGACTTCTGTCATTACCTGTGTGTTACCTGCACTGAGCCATAGACTTCTGTTATTACCTGCAGATACCTGCACTGAGCCATAGACTTCTGTTATTACCTGCGGGTTTCCTGCACTGAGCCATAGACTTCTGTTATTACCTGTGTGTTACCTGCACTGAGCCATAGACTTCTGTTATTACCTGCGGGTTTCCTGCACTGAGCCATAGACTTCTGTTATTACCTGTGTGTTACCTGCACTGAGCCATAGACTTCTGTTATTACCTGCGGATACCTGTACTGAGCCATAGACTTCTGTTATTACCTGTGTGTTACCTGCACTGAGCCATAGACTTCTGTTATTACCTGCAGATACCTGCACTGAGCCATAGACTTCTGTTATTACCTGCGGGTTACCTGCACTGAGCCATAGACTTCTGTCATTACCTGTGGGTTACCTGCACTGAGCCATAGACTTCTGTCATTACCTGCGGGTTACCTGCACTGAGCCATAGACTTCTGTTATTACCTGCAGATACCTGCACTGAGCCATAGACTTCTGTTATTACCTGCAGATACCTGCACTGAGCCATAGACTTCTGTCATTACCTGTGTGTTACCTGCACTGAGCCATAGACTTCTGTTATTACCTGTGTGTTACCTGCACTGAGCCATAGACTTCTGTTATTACCTGCAGATACCTGCACTGAGCCGTAGACTTCTCTTATTACCTGTGTGTTACCTGCACTGAGCCATAGACTTCTGTTATTACCTGTGTGTTACCTGCACTGAGCCATAGACTTCTGTTATTACCTGCAGATACCTGCACTGAGCCATAGACTTCTGTTATTACCTGTGTGTTACCTGCACTGAGCCATAGACTTCTGTTATTACCTGCAGATACCTGTACTGAGCCATAGACTTCTGTTATTACCTGTGTGTTACCTGCACTGAGCCATAGACTTCTGTTATTACCTGTGTGTTACCTGCACTGAGCCATGGACTTCTGTTATTACCTGCAGATACCTGTACTGAGCCATAGACTTCTCTTATTACCTGTGTGTTACCTGCACTGAGCCATAGACTTCTGTTATTACCTGCAGATACCTGTACTGAGCCATAGACTTCTCTTATTACCTGTGTGTTACCTGCACTGAGCCATAGACTTCTGTTATTACCTGCAGATACCTGTACTGAGCCATAGACTTCTCTTATTACCTGTGTGTTACCTGCACTGAGCCATAGACTTCTGTTATTACCTGTGTGTTACCTGCACTGAGCCATAGACTTCTGTTATTACCTGTGTGTTACCTGTACTGAGCCATAGACTTCTCTTATTACCTGCGGGTTTCCTGCACTGAGCCGTAGACTTCTGTTATTACCTGCAGATACCTGCACTGAGCCATAGACTTCTGTTATTACCTGTGTGTTACCTGCACTGAGCCATAGACTTCTGTTATTACCTGCGGGTTTCCTGCACTGAGCCATAGACTTCTGTTATTACCTGTGTGTTACCTGCACTGAGCCATAGACTTCTGTTATTACCTGTGTGTTACCTGCACTGAGCCGTAGACTTCTGTTATTACCTGCAGATACCTGCACTGAGCCATAGACTTCTGTTATTACCTGCAGATACCTGCACTGAGCCATAGACTTCTGTTATTACCTGCTGTGAGGGGGTTGGCTCGGCAGCGGGTGTGTGTGACCCCCGGGATGGGCTCCCCACACAAAAACAGGCCCAGCAAACGGAGGTTGTGGTTTTCAAAATCAAAAAGGTGCGGTTTATTTTCTATTTACAGTGACAAAACACAGCAAAGCAAAAGAAACATAAACAAAATAAATCCTGGTCAACTTGACCTCTGACTAAACATACAGGTTTCCTAACTAACAACTGGGATCAGCCTAGTGCTGTCCTAGTCCCTAAGTCCCTGGTTTTAAATGTCCAAGCAAATAGCCACACAGGCTTTGTCTCACCGCACAGGGGTTCACTCTCCCTAGATAGTCCACACAGGTCTGGGTCCAGGCATGAGCTAACATCTAATGAAGCTGGGAGTTCTTATAGAGGCCTAAATGAGCTGACAAGCTTCAGCTGGTCTCATCAACTCCCTGTCTGCACGACGCCCCACACTCTCCCTAGAGGTATGAGTCATCCATGAGCCCACTAGCCTCAGCTGGGCTTATACAACTCTCCACCTAGTTGTATAAGTCGGCGTAAAGCCTGAATCTGGGCGAAATATATCTACCCCCCTGGATGCAACCAGGTGACTTTACCTTCCTGCTGTCACATACCCCCCCCCCCTCTTGTTTTAACCTCGGGGTTGGAACACCAGCAATCAGGCATTCATGTACTCGAGACAAAGCATCCACATTCCCCATTTGAACGCCAGGGCGATGCTTTACTGTGAAGTTGAATTCCTGGAGGGCCAGGAACCACCTATTCACTCTTCTATTTGTTTCCTTGTTTTGAGCCATCCACTTTAACGGAGCGTGATCCGTAACCATGTCAAAGTGCCTACCTAGCAGGTAGTACCGAAGGGAATCTAGAGCCCACTTCACCGCTAAACACTCCTTTTCAACGGTGGCGTAATTTACCTCATGGGACTTCAACTTCCTGCTGAGGTAAATGACTGGGTGCTCTTCCCCGTTCCAGACCTGGGACAATACTGCTCCTAACCCCACATCTGACGCATCACTTTGTACGACAAAGTCTTTAGAGAAGTCGGGTGAGTACAACACTGGCTGGCTACATAAGGCTTGTTTCAAGAATTGGAATGCTGCCTCAGCCTCGGGGGTCCATTTAATCATGACCGACCCTTTCCCCTTCGTCAGGTTGGTTAGGGGCACAGCCTTAGAAGCAAAGTGGGGAATGAATCGCCGATAATACCCAGCGATTCCCAGAAAGGCTCGTACCTGCTTCTTGCTGTTGGGACGTGGCCAACTCTGGATGGCCTCGACTTTGTTGAGTTGGGGTTTTATTACTCCCCTCCCAATGGTGTACCCAAGATATTTGGCCTCCTCCTGCCCAATGGTACACTTCTTGGGGTTAGCCGTAAACCCCGCTTCCCGAACAGAGTCCAGGACTGCTTGCACTTTTGGCAGATGTGAGGCCCAATCTGTGCTATGGACAATTACGTCATCCAGGTAAGCCGCAGCATACTTCCGATGGGGCCTCAGCATCTGGTCCATTTTCCGCTGGAATGTGGCCGGCGCATTCTGTAACCCGAACGGCATTCTTTTATATTGGAACGCCCCGTCTGGGGTTACAAATGCGGTTTTCTCTTTGGCCGACTTGGCCAGGGGGATTTGCCAATACCCTTTTGTGAGGTCAAGAGTCGTCATGTATCGGGCTGTTCCCAGCCGGTCGATCAACTCATCTATACGTGGCATGGGGTAGGTGTCAAATTTTGTAACTTTGTTCAACTGACGAAAATCGTTACAAAATCGCCAGCTCCCATCCGGTTTAGGCACCAACACAATGGGACTAGACCAATCACTTTGGGACTCCTCTATCACCCCTAAGTTCAGCATTTTCTGTACTTCCTCCCGTATTGCCTCCCGTCGAGCCTCTGGGATCCGATAGGGTTTTAACTTCACCCTTTCACCGGGCGGGGTAATGATGTCATGCTCTACCCCAGATGTTTGTCCCGGCAGCTCAGAGAATACCTCCTTGTTGCGAAGCACAAACTCCTTAACCTCCTGTTGTTGGGGTTGTGACAAGGTGGCTGCTATTCCAACCTCAGGAATCACGCAACCAGTTTGAGCTGGTGACCAAGTGTCTGCGACTAGGGACTCTCTATCCCTCCAGGCTTTCAACAGATTAACGTGATAGATCTGTTCGGGCTTTCGCCTTCCTGGTTGTCTGACCTTGTAATTCACTTCGCTTACTTTTTCCATTATCTCGTAGGGGCCTTGCCATTTGGCAAGGAATTTACTTTCAACCGTAGGGACAAGTACCAGTATCCTATCCCCCGGGGAAAAGGTACGGGTCTTGGCTCCACGGTTGTACACTCTCTGCTGTGCTAACTGCGCTTGGGCCAAATGTTCCTTCACGATGGGCATTACCTGTGCAATTCGATCTTGCATCAGGGCGACATGCTCAATCACACTCCTGTGGGGAGAACTCTCACTTTCCCAAGTTTCCTTGGCAATATCCAACAGCCCTCTTGGGTGTCTCCCATACAGTAACTCAAAGGGGGAGAATCCCGTAGAGGATTGGGGCACCTCCCTAATAGCAAACATCAGATAAGGAAGTAGACAGTCCCAATCCTTTCCATCTCTATCCACCACTTTCTTCAACATTTGTTTTAGGGTTTTGTTGAATCTTTCAACCAGCCCATCGGTTTGGGGGTGATACACAGATGTACGTAATTGCGTCACTTTGAACAATTTACACAGCTCCTTCATAACCCGGGACATAAAGGGTGTACCTTGGTCCGTAAGCAGTTCTTTACAAATACCCACCCGGCTAAACACAAGAGATAGCTCTTTGGCTATGGTTTTGGCCGAGGTATTTCGGAGAGGGATCGCTTCTGGATAACGGGTGGCATAGTCCATTATAACTAATATGTACTGGTGCCCCCTAGCGGACTTGATTATAGGACCTACCAAATCCATGCCGATCCTCTCAAACGGGACCTCAATGATGGGTAGAGGGACCAGCGGGCTACGGAAATGTGGCATCGGGGCCGACCTCTGACACACAGGGCAGGAGGAACAATAATTTTCTATGTCCTTCATCACCCCCGGCCAATAGAATCTCTGTAATACCCTCTCTCGGGTTTTCTCTGTCCCCAGATGACCTCCAAGAATGTGCCCATGGGCCAACTCCAACACCAACTTCCTGTAAGGTTTGGGCACCACAAGCTGCTCAACGGTTTCTTCTGCCCTTTTTGCCACCCGATACAGTAGGTCCTTCTCTACGCTGAAGTATGGGTAAGTGCAGGTATTATCTGGGTTCACTAACTCGCCATCTATTTTCACTACGTTTTCCCGTGCCTTTATTAGGGCGGGGTCTTTCAACTGTTCTGTGGCAAAGTTTTCCCTGTGAACCTCAAGATCAGAAAACTCCACAGACGGTAGGTTTTCGTCTGAGGAGGTGGGCTCCTCTCCAGTTTCTTGAGTCTCCCCTGCCAATACTGATAAGGGAAATTCCGGAGAGTCCTCACCACTCTCAGGGGAGTTCTGGCTATCACATTCCTGGTACATAGGGGCACCAGTGGGGGGCTCAGGATCATCCCACAGTTCCCAGAACTTCGGAAAATCCCTTCCCACAATGGCGTCATGCGGTAACTGAGATACTAAGCCCACTGGATGAGAGAGGGTACCTTTGGGGGTCTCGAAACACACTGTAGTCACTGGATACTCTCGGGTGTCCCCATGCACACAAATAACAGCTACCTTGCTATTCCCAGAGACCTTTGTTTTAACTAACTCAGCCTTTATCAGGGTCACAAGGCTACCTGAATCCAGCAATACCACAACATTTCTACCATTAACACACATTTTGCATAAATGTTTCTCAGTTCCTCGAATGGCAGTGCATGCGACTGTCGCACACAGCGACTGACGTCTGTCCGTCAGAAAGTCACATTGCATGGGTTCCTCCACAACCGGGCAATTGGCTGCAATATGTCCCGCTTGCCGGCAGCGGTAGCAAACGATCCTTCTTGCCGCCACTTGAGCCGCTGATTTCCCAGGCTGTTCTCGCCAAACTTGGGGTAGAGCTCCCACCCTCTCACTCTCTCCACCCTCACCCCTTGGAATCCTCTTATCCGCCCCTGGGGATGGTCTGGTCTTAGGGTGGAAAGTCTGAGTGTCTCTGGAAGAGGCCGTCAGGTTCTCTGTAGCCAAGTATTTCTCCACACGATCCACAAGACCATCGGCCGTCTCTGGGTCTCCATGGCTTACCCACTTTTAGATGGCAGTAGGAAGAGCTCTCAAAAACCGATCCATTACAACACGTTCCACAATCTTTGGTGCGGACAAAGTCTCTGGCTGTAGCCACTTCCTGCTCAGGTGAATGAGATCATACATTTGAGACCTGGGGGGTTTTCCAAGCTGGAAAGTCCAGTTATGCACACGCTGAGCCCGGACAGCCTGGGTGACACCCAGCCTTGCCAATATTTCAGCTTTTAGCATCACATAGTCTTTTGCTTGGTTAGGCTCTAGGTCATAGTAAGCCTTCTGCGATTCACCAGTTAACAGAGGAGCCACCAGTCCAGCCCACTGCTCCTCAGGCCACTTTTCTCTTTCAGCGGTCCTTTCAAATGTGGTCAAAAATACCTCTGGATCATCCTCTCCAGTCATTTTTGTCAATAAACGACTCACCCCAAAGGACGCGGTATTAGTGGGACGGCTTTCCTCACTGGTCTGCGGACGTTGCTGCATTACTGCTTCCATCTGTTGTTGTAGTCTCTGCTCTTGCTGCTGCAACAGGTCTATGAAGCGGGCCTCAGATTGCTGCTGGGCTTGTTGCTGAGCCTCCAGACTCTGTTGCAAAGTTGCGTTTGTCTGCTGCTGGGCTGCAAGGCTCTGTTGATGAGCTGCAAGGCTCTTTTGCAAACCTGCATTTGTCTGCTGTTGATTGGCATTTGCTAGAGCCAGCTGCTTCAGTATCTCCTCCATGCTGGCTTAAAAAAAACTGCCACTGGTTCTCCACCAACTGTGAGGGGGGTTAGCTCGGCAGCGGGTGTGTGTGACCCCCGGGATGGGCTCCCCACACAAAAACAGGTTCAGCAAACGGAGGTTGTGGTTTTCAAAATCAAAAAGGTGCGGTTTATTTTCTATTTACAGTGACAAAACACAGCAAAGCAAAAGAAACATAAACAAAATAAATCCTGGTCAACTTGACCTCTGACTAAACATACAGGTTTCCTAACTAACAACTGGGATCAGCCTAGTGCTGTCCTAGTCCCTAAGTCCCTGGTTTTAAATGTCCAAGCAAATAGCCACACAGGCTTTGTCTCACCGCACAGGGGTTCACTCTCCCTAGACAGTCCACACAGGTCTGGGTCCAGGCATGAGCTAACATCTAATGAAGCTGGGAGTTCTTATAGAGGCCTAAATGAGCTGACAAGCTTCAGCTGGTCTCATCAACTCCCTGTCTGCACGACGCCCCACACTCTCCCTAGAGGTATGAGTCATCCATGAGCCCACTAGCCTCAGCTGGGCTTATACAACTCTCCACCTAGTTGTATAAGTCGGCGTAAAGCCTGAATCTGGGCGAAATATATCTACCCCACTGGATGCAACCAGGTGACTTTACCTTCCTGCTGTCACACTGCAGATACCTGCACTGAGCCATAGACTTCTGTTATTACCTGCAGATACCTGCACTGAGCCATAGACTTCAGTTATTACCTGCGGATACCTGCACTGAGCCATAGACTTCTGTTATTACCTGCAGATACCTGCACTGAGCCATAGACTTCTCTTATTACCTGTGTGTTACCTGCACTGAGCCATAGACTTCTGTTATTACCTGCAGATACCTGCACTGAGCCGTAGACTTCTGTTATTACCTGCAGATACCTGCACTGAGCCATAGACTTCAGTTATTACCTGCGGATACCTGCACTGAGCCATAGACTTCTGTTATTACCTGTGTGTTACCTGCACTGAGCCATAGACTTCTGTTATTACCTGTGTGTTACCTGCACTGAGCCATAGACTTCTGTTATTACCTGCAGATACCTGCACTGAGCCATAGACTTCTGTTATTACCTGCGGGTTTCCTGCACTGAGCCATAGACTTCTGTTATTACCTGCGGATACCTGTACTGAGCCATAGACTTCTGTTATTACCTGCAGATACCTGTACTGAGCCATAGACTTCTGTTATTACCTGTGTGTTACCTGCACTGAGCCATAGACTTCTGTTATTACCTGCAGATACCTGCACTGAGCCATAGACTTCTGTTATTACCTGCAGATACCTGCACTGAGCCATAGACTTCTGTTATTACCTGCGGGTTACCTGCACTGAGCCATAGACTTCTGTCATTACCTGCGGGTTACCTGCACTGAGCCATAGACTTCTGTCATTACCTGCGGGTTACCTGCACTGAGCCATAGACTTCTGTTATTACCTGCAGATACCTGCACTGAGCCATAGACTTCTGTTATTACCTGTGTGTTACCTGCACTGAGCCATAGACTTCTGTTATTACCTGTGTGTTACCTGCACTGAGCCATAGAATTCTGTTATGACCTGTGTGTTACCTGCACTGAGCCATAGACTTCTGTTATTACCTGCAGATACCTGCACTGAGCCATAGACTTCTGTTATTACCTGTGTGTTACCTTCACTGAGCCATAGACTTCTGTTATTACCTGTGTGTTACCTGCACTGAGCCATAGACTTCTGTTATTACCTGCAGATACCTGCACTGAGCCATAGACTTCTGTTATTACCTGTGTGTTACCTGCACTGAGCCATAGACTTCTGTTATTACCTGCGGGTTTCCTGCACTGAGCCATAGACTTCTCTTATTACCTGCGGGTTTCCTGCACTGAGCCATAGACTTCTGTTATTACCTGTGTGTTACCTGCACTGAGCCATAGACTTCTCTTATTACCTGCGGGTTTCCTGCACTGAGCCGTAGACTTCTGTTATTACCTGCAGATACCTGCACTGAGCCATAGACTTCTGTTATTACCTGCAGATACCTGCACTGAGCCATAGACTTCTGTTATTACCTGCAGATACCTGCACTGAGCCATAGACTTCTGTTATTACCTGCTGTGAGGGGGTTGGCTCGGCAGCGGGTGTGTGTGACCCCCGAGATGGGCTCCCCACACAAAAACAGGCCCAGCAAACGGAGGTTGTGGTTTTCAAAATCAAAAAGGTGCGGTTTATTTTCTATTTACAGTGACAAAACACAGCAAAGCAAAAGAAACATAAACAAAATAAATCCTGGTCAACTTGACCTCTGACTAAACATACAGGTTTCCTAACTAACAACTGGGATCAGCCTAGTGCTGTCCTAGTCCCTAAGTCCCTGGTTTTAAATGTCCAAGCAAATAGCCACACAGGCTTTGTCTCACCGCACAGGGGTTCACTCTCCCTAGATAGTCCACACAGGTCTGGGTCCAGGCATGAGCTAACATCTAATGAAGCTGGGAGTTCTTATAGAGGCCTAAATGAGCTGACAAGCTTCAGCTGGTCTCATCAACTCCCTGTCTGCACGACGCCCCACACTCTCCCTAGAGGTATGAGTCATCCATGAGCCCACTAGCCTCAGCTGGGCTTATACAACTCTCCACCTAGTTGTATAAGTCGGCGTAAAGCCTGAATCTGGGCGAAATATATCTACCCCCCTGGATGCAACCAGGTGACTTTACCTTCCTGCTGTCACATACCCCCCCCCTCTTGTTTTAACCTCGGGGTTGGAACACCAGCAATCAGGCATTCATGTACTCGAGACAAAGCATCCACATTCCCCATTTGAACGCCAGGGCGATGCTTTACTGTGAAGTTGAATTCCTGGAGGGCCAGGAACCACCTATTCACTCTTCTATTTGTTTCCTTGTTTTGAGCCATCCACTTTAACGGAGCGTGATCCGTAACCAAGTCAAAGTGCCTACCTAGCAGGTAGTACCGAAGGGAATCTAGAGCCCACTTCACCGCTAAACACTCCTTTTCAACGGTGGCGTAATTTACCTCATGGGACTTCAACTTCCTGCTGAGGTAAATGACTGGGTGCTCTTCCCCGTTCCAGACCTGGGACAATACTGCTCCTAACCCCACATCTGACGCATCACTTTGTACGACAAAGTCTTTAGAGAAGTCGGGTGAGTACAACACTGGCTGGCTACATAAGGCTTGTTTCAAGAATTGGAATGCTGCCTCAGCCTCGGGGGTCCATTTAATCATGACCGACCCTTTCCCCTTCGTCAGGTTGGTTAGGGGCACAGCCTTAGAAGCAAAGTGGGGAATGAATCGCCGATAATACCCAGCGATTCCCAGAAAGGCTCGTACCTGCTTCTTGCTGTTGGGACGTGGCCAACTCTGGATGGCCTCGACTTTGTTGAGTTGGGGTTTTATTACTCCCCTCCCAATGGTGTACCCAAGATATTTGGCCTCCTCCTGCCCAATGGTACACTTCTTGGGGTTAGCCGTAAACCCCGCTTCCCGAACAGAGTCCAGGACTGCTTGCACTTTTGGCAGATGTGAGGCCCAATCTGTGCTATGGACAATTACGTCATCCAGGTAAGCCGCAGCATACTTCCGATCGGGCCTCAGCATCTGGTCCATTTTCCGCTGGAATGTGGCCGGCGCATTCTGTAACCCGAACGGCATTCTTTTATATTGGAACGCCCCGTCTGGGGTTACAAATGCGGTTTTCTCTTTGGCCGACTTGGCCAGGGGGATTTGCCAATACCCTTTTGTGAGGTCAAGAGTCGTCATGTATCGGGCTGTTCCCAGCCGGTCGATCAACTCATCTATACGTGGCATGGGGTAGGTGTCAAATTTTGTAACTTTGTTCAACTGACGAAAATCGTTACAAAATCGCCAGCTCCCATCCGGTTTAGGCACCAACACAATGGGACTAGACCAATCACTTTGGGACTCCTCTATCACCCCTAAGTTCAGCATTTTCTGTACTTCCTCCCGTATTGCCTCCCGTCGGGCCTCTGGGATCCGATAGGGTTTTAACTTCACCCTTTCACCGGGCGGGGTAATGATGTCATGCTCTACCCCAGATGTTTGTCCCGGCAGCTCAGAGAATACCTCCTTGTTGCGAAGCACAAACTCCTTAACCTCCTGTTGTTGGGGTTGTGACAAGGTGGCTGCTATTCCAACCTCAGGAATCACGCAACCAGTTTGAGCTGGTGACCAAGTGTCTGCGACTAGGGACTCTCTATCCCTCCAGGCTTTCAACAGATTAACGTGATAGATCTGTTCGGGCTTTCGCCTTCCTGGTTGTCTGACCTTGTAATTCACTTCGCTCACTTTTTCCATTATCTCATAGGGGCCTTGCCATTTGGCAAGGAATTTACTTTCAACCGTAGGGACAAGTACCAATATCCTATCCCCTGGGGAAAAGGTACGGGTCTTGGCTCCACGGTTGTACACTCTCTGCTGTGCTAACTGCGCTTGGGCCAAATGTTCCTTCACGATGGGCATTACCTGTGCAATTCGATCTTGCATCAGGGCGACATGCTCAATCACACTCCTGTGGGGAGAACTCTCACTTTCCCAAGTTTCCTTGGCAATATCCAACAGCCCTCTTGGGTGTCTCCCATACAGTAACTCAAAGGGGGAGAATCCCGTAGAGGATTGGGGCACCTCCCTAATAGCAAACATCAGATAAGGAAGTAGACAGTCCCAATCCTTTCCATCTCTATCCACCACTTTCTTCAACATTTGTTTTAGGGTTTTGTTGAATCTTTCAACCAGCCCATCGGTTTGGGGGTGATACACAGATGTACGTAATTGCGTCACTTTGAACAATTTACACAGCTCCTTCATAACCCGGGACATAAAGGGTGTACCTTGGTCCGTAAGCAGTTCTTTACAAATACCCACCCGGCTAAACACAAGAGATAGCTCTTTGGCTATGGTTTTGGCTGAGGTATTTCGGAGAGGGATCGCTTCTGGATAACGGGTGGCATAGTCCATTATAACTAATATGTACTGGTGCCCCCTAGCGGACTTGATTATAGGACCTACCAAATCCATGGCGATCCTCTCAAACGGGACCTCAATGATGGGTAGAGGGACCAGCGGGCTACGGAAATGTGGCATCGGGGCCGACCTCTGACACACAGGGCAGGAGGAACAATAATTTTCTATGTCCTTCATCACCCCCGGCCAATAGAATCTCTGTAATACCCTCTCTCGGGTTTTCTCTGTCCCCAGATGACCTCCAAGAATGTGCCCATGGGCCAACTCCAACACCAACTTCCTGTAAGGTTTGGGCACCACAAGCTGCTCAACGGTTTCTTCTGCCCTTTTTGCCACCCGATACAGTAGGTCCTTCTCTACGCTGAAGTATGGGTAAGTGCAGGTATTATCTGGGTTCACTAACTCGCCATCTATTTTCACTACGTTTTCCTGTGCCTTTATTAGGGCGGGGTCTTTCAACTGTTCTGTGGCAAAGTTTTCCCTGTGAACCTCAAGATCAGAAAACTCCACAGACGGTAGGTTTTCGTCTGAGGAGGTGGGCTCCTCTCCAGTTTCTTGAGTCTCCCCTGCCAATACTGATAAGGGAAATTCCGGAGAGTCCTCACCACTCTCAGGGGAGTTCTGGCTATCACATTCCTGGTACATAGGGGCACCAGTGGGGGGCTCAGGATCATCCCACAGTTCCCAGAACTTCGGAAAATCCCTTCCCACAATGGCGTCATGCGGTAACTGAGATACTAAGCCCACTGGATGAGAGAGGGTACCTTTGGGGGTCTCGAAACACACTGTAGTCACTGGATACTCTCGGGTGTCCCCATGCACACAAATAACAGCTACCTTGCTATTCCCAGAGACCTTTGTTTTAACTAACTCAGCCTTTATCAGGGTCACAAGGCTACCTGAATCCAGCAATACCACAACATTTCTACCATTAACACACATTTTGCATAAATGTTTCTCAGTTCCTCGAATGGCAGTGCATGCGACTGTCGCACACAGCGACTGACGTCTGTCCGTCAGAAAGTCACATTGCATGGGTTCCTCCACAACCGGGCAATTGGCTGCAATATGTCCCGCTTGCCGGCAGCGGTAGCAAACGATCCTTCTTGCCGCCACTTGAGCCGCTGATTTCCCAGGCTGTTCTCGCCAAACTTGGGGTAGAGCTCCCACCCTCTCACTCTCTCCACCCTCACCCCTTGGAATCCTCTTATCCGCCCCTGGGGATGGTCTGGTCTTAGGGTGGAAAGTCCGAGTGTCTCTGGAAGAGGCCGTCAGGTTCTCTGTAGCCAAGTATTTCTCCACACGATCCACAAGACCATCGGCCGTCTCTGGGTCTCCATGGCTTACCCACTTTTAGATGGCAGTAGGAAGAGCTCTCAAAAACCGATCCATTACAACACGTTCCACAATCTTTGGTGCGGACAAAGTCTCTGGCTGTAGCCACTTTCTGCTCAGGTGAATGAGATCATACATTTGAGACCTGGGGGGTTTTCCAAGCTGGAAAGTCCAGTTATGCACACGCTGAGCCCGGACAGCCTGGGTGACACCCAGCCTTGCCAATATTTCAGCTTTTAGCATCACATAGTCTTTTGCTTGGTTAGGCTCTAGGTCATAGTAAGCCTTCTGCGATTCACCAGTTAACAGAGGAGCCACCAGTCCAGCCCACTGCTCCTCAGGCCACTTTTCTCTTTCAGCGGTCCTTTCAAATGTGGTCAAAAATACCTCTGGATCATCCTCTCCAGTCATTTTTGTCAATAAACGACTCACCCCAAAGGACGCGGTATTAGTGGGACGGCTTTCCTCACTGGTCTGCGGACGTTGCTGCATTACTGCTTCCATCTGTTGTTGTAGTCTCTGCTCTTGCTTCTGTAACAGGTCTATGAAGCGGGCCTCAGATTGCTGCTGGGCTTGTTGCTGAGCCTCCAGACTCTGTTGCAAAGTTGCGTTTGTCTGCTGCTGGGCTGCAAGGCTCTGTTGATGAGCTTGCTGCTGGGCTGCGAAGTTCTGTTGATGAGCTGCAAGGCTCTTTTGCAAACCTGCATTTGTCTGCTGTTGATTGGCATTTGCTAGAGCCAGCTGCTTCAGTATCTCCTCCATGCTGGCTTAAAAAAAACTGCCACTGGTTCTCCACCAACTGTGAGGGGGTTAGCTCGGCAGCGGGTGTGTGTGACCCCCGGGATGGGCTCCCCACACAAAAACAGGCCCAGCAAACGGAGGTTGTGGTTTTCAAAATCAAAAAGGTGCCGTTTATTTTCTATTTACAGTGACAAAACACAGCAAAGCAAAAGAAACATAAACAAAATAAATCCTGGTCAACTTGACCTCTGACTAAACATACAGGTTTCCTAACTAACAACTGGGATCAGCCTAGTGCTGTCCTAGTCCCTAAGTCCCTGGTTTTAAATGTCCAAGCAAATAGCCACACAGGCTTTGTCTCACCGCACAGGGGTTCACTCTCCCTAGACAGTCCACACAGGTCTGGGTCCAGGCATGAGCTAACATCTAATGAAGCTGGGAGTTCTTATAGAGGCCTAAATGAGCTGACAAGCTTCAGCTGGTCTCATCAACTCCCTGTCTGCACGACGCCCCACACTCTCCCTAGAGGTATGAGTCATCCATGAGCCCACTAGCCTCAGCTGGGCTTATACAACTCTCCACCTAGTTGTATAAGTCGGCGTAAAGCCTGAATCTGGGCGAAATATATCTACCCCACTGGATGCAACCAGGTGACTTTACCTTCCTGCTGTCACACTGCAGATACCTGCACTGAGCCATAGACTTCTGTTATTACCTGCAGATACCTGCACTGAGCCATAGACTTCAGTTATTACCTGCGGATACCTGCACTGAGCCATAGACTTCTGTTATTACCTGCAGATACCTGCACTGAGCCATAGACTTCTCTTATTACCTGTGTGTTACCTGCACTGAGCCATAGACTTCTGTTATTACCTGCAGATACCTGCACTGAGCCGTAGACTTCTGTTATTACCTGCAGATACCTGCACTGAGCCATAGACTTCAGTTATTACCTGCGGATACCTGCACTGAGCCATAGACTTCTGTTATTACCTGCAGATACCTGCACTGAGCCATAGACTTCTGTTATTACCTGCACTGAGCCATAGACTTCTCTTATTACCTGCAGATACCTGCACTGAGCCATAGACTTCTGTTATTACCTGCGGGTTTCCTGCACTGAGCCATAGACTTCTGTTATTACCTGCGGATACCTGCACTGAGCCATAGACTTCTCTTATTACCTGCAGATACCTGCACTGAGCCATAGACTTCTGTTATTACCTGCGGGTTTCCTGCACTGAGCCATAGACTTCTGTTATTACCTGCAGATACCTGCACTGAGCCATAGACTTCTGTTATTACCTGCGGGTTACCTGCACTGAGCCATAGACTTCTCTTATTACCTGCAGATACCTGCACTGAGCCATAGACTTCTGTTATTACCTGTGTGTTACCTGCACTGAGCCATAGACTTCTGTTATTACCTGCAGATACCTGCACTGAGCCATAGACTTCTGTTATTACCTGCAGGTTTCCTGCACTGAGCCATAGACTTCTGTTATTACCTGCAGATACCTGCACTGAGCCATAGACTTCTCTTATTACCTGTGTGTTACCTTCACTGAGCCATAGACTTCTGTTATTACCTGCGGGTTTCCTGCACTGAGCCATAGACTTCTGTCATTACCTGCGGGTTTCCTGCACTGAGCCATAGACTTCTGTTATTACCTGCAGATACCTGCACTGAGCCATAGACTTCTGTTATTACCTGTGTGTTACCTGCACTGAGCCATAGACTTCTGTTATTACCTGCGGGTTTCCTGCACTGAGCCATAGACTTCTGTTATTACCTGCAGATACCTGCACTGAGCCATAGACTTCTGTTATTACCTGCAGATACCTGCACTGAGCCATAGACTTCTGTTATTACCTGTGTGTTACCTGCACTGAGCCATAGACTTCTGTTATTACCTGTGTGTTACCTGCACTGAGCCATAGACTTCTGTTATTACCTGCAGATACCTGCACTGAGCCATAGACTTCTGTCATTACCTGCGGGTTACCTGCACTGAGCCATAGACTTCTGTTATTACCTGTGTGTTACCTGCACTGAGCCATAGACTTCTGTTATTACCTGCGGGTTTCCTGCACTGAGCCATAGACTTCTGTTATTACCTGCGGGTTTCCTGCACTGAGCCATAGACTTCTGTTATTACCTGCAGATACCTGCACTGAGCCATAGACTTCTGTTATTACCTGCAGATACCTGCACTGAGCCATAGACTTCTGTCATTACCTGCGGGTTACCTGCACTGAGCCATAGACTTCTGTTATTACCTGCGGGTTACCTGCACTGAGCCATAGACTTCTGTTATTACCTGCGGGTTACCTGCACTGAGCCATAGACTTCTGTTATTACCTGCGGGATACCTGCACTGAGCCATAGACTTCTGTCATTACCTGCGGGTTACCTGCACTGAGCCATAGACTTCTGTTATTACCTGCGGGATACCTGCACTGAGCCATAGACTTCTGTCATTACCTGCGGGTTACCTGCACTGAGCCATAGACTTCTGTCATTACCTGCGGATTACCTGCACTGAGCCATAGACTTCTGTTATTACCTGCAGATACCTGCACTGAGCCATAGACTTCTCTTATTACCTGCGGGTTTCCTGCACTGAGCCATAGACTTCTGTTATTACCTGCGGATACCTGCACTGAGCCATAGACTTCTGTTATTACCTGCAGATACCTGCACTGAGCCATAGACTTCTGTCATTACCTGCGGGTTACCTGCACTGAGCCATAGACTTCTGTTATTACCTGCGGGTTACCTGCACTGAGCCATAGACTTCTGTTATTACCTGCGGGTTACCTGCACTGAGCCATAGACTTCTGTTATTACCTGCAGATACCTGTACTGAGCCATAGACTTCTGTTATTACCTGTGTGTTACCTGCACTGAGCCATAGACTTCTGTTATTACCTGCAGATACCTGCACTGAGCCATAGACTTCTGTTATTACCTGTGTGTTACCTGCACTGAGCCATAGACTTCTGTTATTACCTGCAGATACCTGTACTGAGCCATAGACTTCTGTTATTACCTGTGTGTTACCTGCACTGAGCCATAGACTTCTGTTATTACCTGCAGATACCTGCACTGAGCCATAGACTTCTGTTATTACCTGCAGATACCTGCACTGAGCCATAGACTTCTGTTATTACCTGCAGATACCTGCACTGAGCCATAGACTTCTGTTATTACCTGCAGATACCTGCACTGAGCCATAGACTTCTGTTATTACCTGTGTGTTACCTGCACTGAGCCATAGACTTCTGTTATTACCTGCAGATACCTGCACTGAGCCATAGACTTCTGTTATTACCTGCAGATACCTGCACTGAGCCATAGACTTCTGTTATTACCTGTGTGTTACCTGCACTGAGCCATAGACTTCTGTTATTACCTGTGTGTTACCTGCACTGAGCCATAGACTTCTGTTATTACCTGTGTGTTACCTGCACTGAGCCATAGACTTCTGTTATTACCTGTGTGTTACCTGCACTGAGCCATAGACTTCTGTTATTACCTGCAGATACCTGCACTGAGCCATAGACTTCTGTTATTACCTGCAGATACCTGCACTGAGCCATAGACTTCTGTTATTACCTGCGGGTTTCCTGCACTGAGCCATAGACTTCTGTTATTACCTGCGGGTTTCCTGCACTGAGCCATAGACTTCTGTTATTACCTGCGGGTTTCCTGCACTGAGCCATAGACTTCTGTTATTACCTGCGGATTACCTGCACTGAGCCATAGACTTCTGTTATTACCTGCAGATACCTGCACTGAGCCATAGACTTCTCTTATTACCTGCAGATACCTGCACTGAGCCATAGACTTCTGTTATTACCTGCAGATACCTGCACTGAGCCATAGACTTCTGTTATTACCTGTGTGTTACCTGCACTGAGCCATAGACTTCTGTCATTACCTGCAGGTTACCTGCACTGAGCCATAGACTTCTGTTATTACCTGCGGGTTTCCTGCACTGAGCCATAGTCTTCTGTTATTACCTGCGGATTACCTGCACTGAGCCATAGACTTCTGTTATTACCTGCGGATTACCTGCACTGAGCCATAGACTTCTGTTATTACCTGCGGGTTTCCTGCACTGAGCCATAGACTTCTCTTATTACCTGCAGATACCTGCACTGAGCCATAGACTTCTGTTATTACCTGTGTGTTACCTGTACTGAGCCATAGACTTCTCTTATTACCTGCAGATACCTGTACTGAGCCATAGACTTCTCTTATTACCTGCAGATACCTGCACTGAGCCATAGACTTCTGTTATTACCTGCAGATACCTGCACTGAGCCATAGACTTCTGTTATTACCTGCAGATACCTGCACTGAGCCATAGACTTCTGTTATTACCTGTGTGTTACCTGCACTGAGCCATAGACTTCTGTTATTACCTGCAGATACCTGCACTGAGCCATAGACTTCTGTTATTACCTGCAGATACCTGCACTGAGCCATAGACTTCTGTTATTACCTGTGTGTTACCTGCACTGAGCCATAGACTTCTGTTATTACCTGTGTGTTACCTGCACTGAGCCATAGACTTCTGTTATTACCTGTGTGTTACCTGCACTGAGCCATAGACTTCTGTTATTACCTGTGTGTTACCTGCACTGAGCCATAGACTTCTGTTATTACCTGTGTGTTACCTGCACTGAGCCATAGACTTCTGTTATTACCTGCGGATTACCTGCACTGAGCCATATACTTCTGTTATTACCTGCGGGTTTCCTGCACTGAGCCATAGACTTCTGTTATTACCTGCGGGTTTCCTGCACTGAGCCATAGACTTCTGTTATTACCTGCGGATTACCTGCACTGAGCCATAGACTTCTGTTATTACCTGCGGATTACCTGCACTGAGCCATAGACTTCTGTTATTACCTGCGGGTTTCCTGCACTGAGCCATAGACTTCTCTTATTACCTGCAGATACCTGCACTGAGCCATAGACTTCTGTTATTACCTGTGTGTTACCTGTACTGAGCCATAGACTTCTCTTATTACCTGCAGATACCTGTACTGAGCCATAGACTTCTCTTATTACCTGCAGATACCTGCACTGAGCCATAGACTTCTGTTATTACCTGCAGATACCTGCACTGAGCCATAGACTTCTGTTATTACCTGCAGATACCTGCACTGAGCCATAGACTTCTGTTATTACCTGTGTGTTACCTGCACTGAGCCATAGACTTCTGTTATTACCTGCAGATACCTGCACTGAGCCATAGACTTCTGTTATTACCTGCAGATACCTGCACTGAGCCATAGACTTCTGTTATTACCTGTGTGTTACCTGCACTGAGCCATAGACTTCTGTTATTACCTGTGTGTTACCTGCACTGAGCCATAGACTTCTGTTATTACCTGTGTGTTACCTGCACTGAGCCATAGACTTCTGTTATTACCTGTGTGTTACCTGCACTGAGCCATAGACTTCTGTTATTACCTGCGGATTACCTGCACTGAGCCATATACTTCTGTTATTACCTGCGGGTTACCTGCACTGAGCCATAGACTTCTGTTATTACCTGTGTGTTACCTGCACTGAGCCATAGACTTCTGTTATTACCTGCGAGTTTCCTGCACTGAGCCATAGACTTCTGTTATTACCTGCGGGTTTCCTGCACTGAGCCATAGACTTCTCTTATTACCTGCGGGTTTGGAGAGCTTTCTGAAAGTGCACCAAACCTGCAGAATATAATAGAAGTCTATTGCAAAGTGCAGAAAGCCAAAGGTACACTGTGTTGGTAATCCGCAGCCCATCAGTGTGAAAGCAGCCTTGGGCCCCTTTTACACGGTTCAGAACGATTAGAATTTGGATCGGTCAAAAAACGATCGACCGGTTTGAATTTTATGTGAAGAATAGCTGGTTGTTAAGCAGCGGCCGCCGCGTCCTACCGATGACTCATCAACTGTCAGCCGGCTTCTCTACTGACAGATGAATGTAAAGAAAAGAATGCCGGCAATAGAAAATTCTGAGAAAAAAAACAGCTTGGGCCCCCCCAATCCATAGCAGGCCCTTATCCGAGCATGCAGCCCGGCACGTCGGGAAAGGGGGGGGCAAGCGAGCGCCCCCTCCCCCTCCTGAACCATACCAGGCCACATGCCCTCAACATGGGCTTTGCCCCATCCTAAAGCACCTTGTCTCCATGTTGATGGGGACAGGGGTCTCTTCCCCACAATCCTGGGCTGTGGTTGTCGGGGTCTGCGGGCGGAGGCCTTATCCGAATCTGAAAGCCCCCTTTAACAAGATGACCCCCAGATCCTGCCCCCCCCCATGTGAATGAGTATGGGGTACACTGTACACCTACCCATTCACCAAAAGTGTTTAAAAAGTGAATAAAGACAGAATTTTTTCTTGACAATTCCTTTATTAAAAAATAAAAAACAATCTCCCCCGATGTAGATCCATCGCACGCCCCACACAAAAAAAAGAAAAACTAATTATAAAAAAATGGGCTGTTGAACGCTCCTGATGACATCAATGGGTGACTCCGCCCCTAAGCCACGGGGAGCGTTCGAAGAGGCTGGAGGTTGTTTTTTTCCGCGGTCGGCGTGAGATGGATCTTCATCTTCGGGGGAATTTTTTTTTAACTCGTTTATTGTCGTTTCTTCACCTTTTACACATTTCTGGTGAATGACCCCATACTCAGGGGATCTGATGAGGCCCCCGCCCGCAGACCCCCACAACCACCGCCCAGGGTTGAGACCCTTGTCCCCAAAATAAAGCACATCATACAGCAAGAATGAGAAACATCCCCCCTAAATACATATCAGACCCTTTGAGTCTGGCATGGAGGACCTCACGTCATTCTAGGCCACTTATCCTCAACATGGCAGGGGGCTACCGTGTAAGGGGGACCCCTCCTCTGGAAAAGCACCAGGGGCCCATATTGATGAGGACAGGGGCCTCTTACAGACCTGGCTGGTAGTTGTGGGGATCTGCAGTTGGGGGACTGAACCCCCCCCCCCCCTGATAACTCAGCGATCCCGCTGGTGCCTTTAGCCAAATAACAGCTCCCTGACCTGTCACCAACTATATTTAAGGGAAGGGGCGGGGAAAGTGGTGACATCTTTACCTAAGTATGGGCAGTGCCCATTATTTGGATAGTGGTGTCACCCCTTTGCTTACATAGTGGGGATTCCTTCGGAACCAGTGACAACGGGAAGCTGCCATTTATAGAAGTGGTAGAAATACATGATGCTCAACTCCCAGTGGACAGGGGCCGGGCAAAGCAAAAACTCCAGCGTTCGACCAAACACCTGAACAGCCAACGTTAGATCCGAACTGTCAGCTGATTCGTAATTATGGTGCCAGTTTTCTGTTATACATGACAATACATACTCAGGTCACCGGCACAATCTTTATGGCTTCTCTATATTTAAATGTTGTGCTAATTAGGAAAGTTCTCCTCCATCTATGACAAGATCTGTGCCGTTCTTATTCCATTTTCAGCAGGACTTATTTTGGGCCTGTGGCAATGGGCTTCACACAAGTCTATGGGAATGCAGATCAGAAGATTTCTGAATGGCTAACTGACCCCATTGACACGAGCCCTAAACTTGCTGACACAGATCATTAATAAGTCAGGTCAAAGAGAACCGGTGTGATTAATAATCAAGACTATGAAATTACCATTTTAGCTGTAATAGGAATAAAGAAAGCTGGGGTTGCCAGGGTTTCTGGGCAGAGGCGTTGCTAGGGGGGTGCGGGGGGTGCGGTCCGCCCCCGGGTGACACCCGCTAGAGGGGTGACACCCTCACTTTTTTTTTTTTATTTTTTTTTTATTTTTTATTTTTTTTTTAATTTTTTTTTTATTTTTATTTTTTTTTTTTTATTTTTTTTTACAGCTGACCCATTCATTGATTAATTTCACCCCGCTGGGCTGGAAGCCTGGAACAACACCTCCAGCGCCGCGGCCGCGCCTGGTGTGTGTCCTCCGGCTCCTTATTCTTCCTATTCCTAAATTCCAATCCTCCTCCCTACCCTACAGAGCCAGCGAGCGACTCAGCATGTCACATCATCACACTGCACTGTGATGATGTGACGACACGCACTAGCGTTGCTAGCCAGGTGCGGGGGGGGCGGGCCGCACCCGGGTGACACCCACCAGAGGGGTGACACCCGTGGGTAGCGCAGCGGCACCACACTGACATTGCCCGCTGCCCTGTGCCTTAGGCTCACGCTGCGGCTGTGTCCCTCAGCGGAGCGGAAGGAAGCCGCCGCCCCCTCTGCCTCCTCTCTGTTTACATCCACAGAGGAGGAGGAGGAGCCCGCGCTCGAGAGACACACCGCTGTGTGTATCTGCCGCTCTGTTCTGAGGTCTGTAAGGTAAGGGGGGCATCTTTACTGATGGGGGGAGGGGGTGTCTGTACTGCTGGGGTCTGCACTAGGGGGAGTTTGCACCAGGGGGGCTGTAACTGAGGGGGTGTCTGTACTGAGGGGGGTCTGGTACCAAGGGGGTGTCTGTACTGAGGGGGGTGTCTGTACTGAGGGGGGACTATAGTTGTTGGGGGGTGACACCATTTTTTTTCGCACCGGGTGACACCAACCCTAGTGACGCCACTGTTTCTGGGGTTGCTGGGGTTGCCAGGGCTTCTGGGGTTGCCGGGGTTTCTGGGGTTGCCAGGGTTTCTGGGGTTGCCAGGGTTTCTGAGGTTGCTGGGGTTGCCAGGGTTTCTGAGGTTGCCAGGGTTTCTGGGGTTGCCAGGGTTTCTGGGGTTGCCGGGTTTCTGGGGTTGCTGGGGTTGCCAGGGTTTCTGGGGTTGCCAGGGTTTCTGAGGTTGCTGGGGTTGCCAGGGTTTCTGAGGTTGCCAGGGTTTCTGGGGTTGCCGGGTTTCTGGGGTTGCTGGGTGTACTTTACATCCCGACTCTGGCGGGCTTCATTCTTATACAGTAAAACCTTGGTTTGAGAGTAACTTAGTTTGAGAGCGTTTGTGCAAGACAAGCATGAATTTTAATAACTTTTGACTTGATACACAAGCGATGTCTTGATATACAAGCAATGTCTTGATATAAGAGTAGTGTCATGTCACAACTGAGTATAAAAGAGAAGAGAGCTTGGATTGTGAGTATAATTTGTTCCAGAAATATGCTTGTAATCCAAAGCACTTGCAAATCAAAGTAAATTTCCCCATAAGAAATAATGGAAACTCAGATGATTCGTTCCACAACCATTTATTCCTAGGTCTTCATAAGTCTTTCAGTTTATAGTCTATATAAAAAGATTAGAGCGATGTGATTGGTTGTGTGACCATAAAATGTCCTCCACAAATGGAAACCTTCACAAGGGGATCGGATACAAAATCCAGCAGGAGCTCCAGAGTATAAAAGAGAAGAGAGGCGCCTCTAAGTGTAGCAATATGGTTACATTTAATGAAGGTACAACATTTAGCAACATATTGCTACACTTAAGCCCTGTACATATGATCGGATTTCCTATGGTTTTTAATCCGATGGATTTTTCCATCGGAAATCCGGTGAAGCTGACTTCCATCAGTCTTGCCTACACACCATCAGTCAAAAAACCGACTGTTCCAAACGCGGGTGACGTAAAACACTCTGATGAGCCGAGAAAAATTAAGTTCAATGCTTCTGAGCATGCGTCGGCTTGATTCTGAGCATGCGTGGGTTTTTTATCCGATGGAGTTCCCCACAGACGATCGGAAATTGCTATCGTTTTTTTTTTCCATCGGATAAATTTAAAACATGTTCTATTTTTAAACACCGATGGAAAAAAGACCGATGGGACCCATACACGATCGGTTTGTCCGATGAAAAAAGTCTATCGGAGTGTATTCATTGGTAAAACCTATCGTGTGTACAGGGCTTTAGAGGCGCTTCTCTTTTCTCGTCTGGAGCTCCTGCTGGATTTTGTATCCGATCCCCTTGTGGAGGTTTCCATTTGTGGAGGACATTTTATGGTCACACAACCAATCACATCGCTCTAATCTTTTTATATGGACTATAAACTGAAGGACTTATGAATAAATGGTTGTGGAACGAATCATCTGAGTTTCCATTATTTCTTATGGGAAATTCGCTTTGGATTACAAGCATGTTTCTGGAAGGAATCTTGCTCGCAATCCGAGGTTTTACTGTATATTGATTTGGAGAGCTTGTCATTGATTTGGCCATACTAATAGCCTTGTATTTATTGCTTCCTTAGGTATGACCCAGCAACCAGTCAAGCCTTGCATAAAAGTGGAGCCTTCCAATCCCTACAATAACTTCAAATATAATGCAAATGGAGTTGTTGAGAGCTACTCGGTGTTGGGCAGCTGCAGGCCTTCAGATCCCTACAGCATGAACAGCGTTTACTCCTACCATTCTTTCTATGCACAACCACCTACACTGCCTTCCTTGAATGGATATCATTCAAAATTTGCTCTTCCTTCTTTTGGATATTACGGCTTTCCCAATAATCCTATGGTCTCTTCCCAGTATATGAATTATGGTGCCGGTGACACAAAGTCTGGCGGGTGGATGAATAACAAAAAGTCTGAAATCCAATCAGGGTCAGAGGGTATAAGCCAAGGCTATGGAAATGAGCAAAACTATGGGAAATCTGGAGACAGCAGATCCACCAGCACCCCTCTCCGGACTACCCCCGCTCCCGTAGATACCACTCCATATTTTAACAAAGTCATTAAGAAGGAGCCTATGAATGATTACTCCTACGATCCATTCCAGAGATCTCCGAGCATCCATTCTCCGAGTCCCGCTTTAAATCTCTCCATGCCGAAAAATGATCAGGCTTTTCCAATTAAAGCAAATGGAGCTTTGCCTTTATCTGAAAGGACGAACTCCGAGGGTTCCCAAAGTATGTATATGACCAGCGAGAAAGCAAATCTGGTAAATGGTCTGGATAAGAGAGATTATTATGGTGCCCAAGCCAATGGTGTAGGATTCAAGAACTATCATGGACAAAGCAAACAGTGGGGAGCCTATGGGCTCGATGCTCAGGCGGTTCAGCGTGACTCCAACACTCCAGCAAAGGTTTGGAGCTCCTGCAAGCTCAATGAGGGTTCGACTAACTTGATGTCTCCTGGAAACGCTCAGGACAAGAACTGGAATGGCGGTCGAGCCATGAAGGAGACGACTGCTTTCCAGGAGAAGCTCTGGAATTCAGTTGCCGGTAACGATAGATGCAGCGTGACACCAAGTGGAATGCAGGACAAGTCATGGAATATGTTTTCTGCTCCGGCCACTCCATCCACCCCTTTAAAATCAGACAGCTGGGATCCATACAGTCTAGATGACAATATGGAGGAGACTCCTTCCAAGAAAGAAGAGAATGAGGAGGAAGAGTGGTCAGACAGCGAGCACAACTTCCTGGATGACAATATTGGAGGAGTTGCCGTAGCTCCAGCCCATGGCTCCATTCTGATAGAGTGCGCACGGAGAGAGCTTCATGCCACCACCCCCGTGAAGAAGCCCAACCGTTGTCACCCAACCCGCATTTCATTGGTATTCTACCAACACAAGAATTTAAATCAACCGAACCATGGACTGGCACTCTGGGAAGCCAAAATGAAGCTACTGGCAGAGAGAGCGCGGTTAAGGCAAGAGGAAGCTGCCAGACTGGGCATCAAAGAAGAAGTCAAAAGCCTTGGGAAGAAGAGAAAGTGGGGAGGTGCTGCCACTACAGAGACCCCACCGACCGATAAGAAGGACTTCATCCCAACTCGAGAAGCAGCTACTAGACTAACAAACTCTTATACCACTTCATCCATGTATGCCTATACCAAGGTGACGGGACCATACAATCTTTATAAATGAGATTTGCTGCCATTGCGGCCATTGTACCTCAACTCATTGACGGCACTGTAAATCTATGGTGCTATTCGTGGTGCTTTTATATTTGTGTACAGCGGGGAATCCTGTACACGTCTCCCAGGACTTAACCTTCAGCAAGAGAACTTTAACTGTATCATTTTTTTTCCAATTAATCTTAAAAAGATTTATATCTACATTTTTTTTATAAAAAAACCTACTGTTGTACAACAGATGATAAGAAAACACATAAAAATCACGGCATCCTTTTACCACACACACAGAAATAGATTTTTAATTGCATTGAAACATATATTTATTGGATTTTTATAGAACAACAATGGTGCAGAAGCTGCGGCCCGAAATGTGGAAATATTTTTTTTAAGCTACTATGAATGACAGACGACCATGACGATGCTGGCAGATTTTATTTGATTTTATTTCCTTTTTAGCAGATGGTAATCACTATACGGGCGAGACCACAGATGCAGCATCCCTTGTGATGTCACTTCCTGTCGGTCCAACGATGGGCGAGACCACAGATGCAACATCCCTTGTAATGTCACTTCCTGTCGGTCCAACGATGGGCGAGACCACGGATGCAGCATCCCTTGTGATGTCACTTCCTGACGGTCCAACGATGGGCGAGACCACGGATGCAGCATCCCTTGTGATGTCACTTCCTGTCGGTCCAATGATGGGCGAGACCACGGATGCAGCATCCCTTGTGATGTCACTTCCTGTCGGTCCAACGATGGGCGAGACCACAGGATGCAGCATCCCTTGTAATGTCACTTCCTGTCGGTCCAACGATGGGCGAGACCACGGATGCAGCATCCCTTGTGATGTCACTTCCTGTCGGTCCAACGATGGGCGAGACCACAGGATGCAGCATCCCTTGTAATGTCACTTCCTGTCGGTCCAACGATGGGCGAGACCACGGATGCAGCATCCCTTGTGATGTCACTTCCTGACGGTCCAACGATGGGCGAGACCACAGATGCAGCATCCCTTGTGATGTCACTTCCTGTCGGTCCAACGATGGGCGAGACCACGGATGCAGCATCCCTTGTGATGTCACTTCCTGTCGGTTCAACGATGGGCGAGACCACGGATGCAGCATCCCTTGTAATGTCACTTCCTGTCGGTCCAACGATGGGCGAGACCACGGATGCAGCATTCCTTGTGATGTCACTTCCTGTCGGTCCAACGATGGGCGAGACCACGGATGCAGCATTCCTTGTGATGTCACTTCCTGTCGGTCCAACGATGGGCGAGACCACAGATGCAGCATCCCTTGTAATGTCACTTCCTGTCGGTCCAACGATGGGCGAGACCACAGGATGCAGCATCCCTTGTGATGTCACTTCCTGTCGGTCCAACGATGGGCGAGACCACAGGATGCAGCATCCCTTGTGATGTCACTTCCTGTCGGTCCAATGATGGACGAGCTTTGCACGGAATTCTGTCACCTACAAAGCAGTAATACAGATGTGTTGGAGGAAAACAATGCTACAGAAAGAAGCAGTCTTTCCATTTTAAATCTATTTATAACTTAATTAAAACGACTGAAAAGTCGGATGAAAGGAATAAATTATTCTCGGGCTTCAGAGCTTTTAAAATGACCACATTGGAGATTGACTTTTTATTTTTGCTGCTTTTAATTTTAATACCAAAATGAAATGATAATCAGACACTTTATAGACACATCTGTCTTCCTGTCTTCTAGGTTCCCCGTCAGATGATGAGATATTGATAAGCACAGGTTCTGATGCTACAAAAGTGCATCTAAAGATGAAACTTTGCTTTTAGTTTTGTTTGGAATAGGAAACCCAACGGTCAGGATTTGTCTTCTGCTTCCTGCTGGGGAGATTTATCTTGACTTCCTGTCTGGTAGACACAACAGGAAGTGGGAGGAGATCTCACCAAAGTGAAGGAGACGCTCTTTGCCAGATTCCACGTCCTTCCTCTTCTGGTGACATTGGCTTTACCCTCAATGGCCACCCAGAGATAGAGAAGAGTGAATCTCCCCAGCGGGGACTAGACATGTGCGGTTCGTTTCGTTCCGAATAAATATTCGGACAATTTTTTTGTTATTCTGAGATTCGGATTCAGCGGAATACCCGAATTACAGTATTAAACAAAGTTTACCGAATGCTCCGAATAACGAAACAAAATTTGTCTGAATTTCCAAAATTCTAATTGAAATTTGCATCGAATTTTACATCGAATTCCATTTGAATTTGAACTGTAAACATTCTTCTGAAATCAAGGACTGCGCGTTATTAGAGGACCGTTTCCTAATAATGATGTTTTTGTTACAATAAGCCAAAAGAGATTTAAAGTAAAACTAAAGGCGACATTATTTTTAGTGTTGGATGGAGAGGGGGAGGGATTAGAGCCCCTGTCAGTTTTTATTGCTGTCTGTGTCCCCGTTAAGGAGATCCCCCCTCCCCCTCTCTGTCTGTCCTGTTTACCGTTATCATTGAAAGTGAAAGAAAATCCCAAATTTTGGGTTGTCCCCAGTAAAGTAATAGAGAGTAAATCCTCCAATGGGGACACTAGTTCTGCCCCCCCCCCCCCCCCCAAGGGATTCCTTTAATTTGTAGGGATTTCCTCTCACTTCCTGTTTGGGTATGGGACAGGAAGTGAAATCTCCGCTATGGGACAAAATGTGACGGGGGTTATTACCCCCCCCCCCCTTCCCCCGCTCTATCCAAAATAAAAATAAAAGTGTTGCCTTTAGTTCTACTTTAATCATTGTAATCGTTTGATGAAGATTTTTCTTTTGTTTGTTCAATTTGTTGGATTTGAACTGAAAAAATGATAACATTTTCGATTGGACTGATTCGAATTTCATCGATTCAAACGTTTTAAAATCTGTAAATTTGAAAGAAGACATAAAACGAATTCCGAATACAAATTGAAAGGAACAAAATAACGAAATGAACGAATTGAAAGCCATTTTTTGGTCATGCGCATGTCTAGCGGGGACACATAAACCTGGCAGGGTCACTAACCCTTCCCTATTCTATCCGAAGCAAGAAAAGCCGGACTTTGTGTAATGAGAAGGGCTGCTGTATCTTACATCCAATGAAAGCTGTGAATAGATAGGTCCATGCATTCTGTGTATTTTATTCATAGTATATATGGTGCTGGTAGACTGGGGCATTCTCTGTTTCATTAAAATCAGTGGTGCTGTCATGCAGACCAAAATCGCCTGGATTTTTTTATTTCTCTTTAAGCTTGTTGTAAAGGTTTTATTTTTGTGGGGTGGGGGTGGGGGGGTCATTCTTTAAACTTCTCATTAGTCTGGCTAATGATTGCAAATCGTGGTGCTACACTGTCAGTTACAGCAACAACTCTGTTGGGGGGGGGGGGGATGGGGGGGGGACTGGAAATGCAGGTGCTACAAATAATAATAAGTGATGAAATAAAAGTATTTTTATGAACATAGTTGGAAGAAGACTATCTAGATTTTTAAGGAGGTAAATAGCTTCTAGATTGGATAGAGTTTCCGGATGGTGCCAGGAAAGGAATCTCCATGTACATTGCACCGGCGCCGTCGGACGAAACGCGTCCGGGGCGGCTCTCAGAATGTAAATCCAGCGATGACGTGCTGATTAAGGACTATTTTTATGTTAGTTGAATTAGAAATATGCATGGGGGAGGCCCGTGTCTTCTATGATCCGTCAGTCTGTAAATAGCTTTCTTTTCTGTTTTGTAACATTATTTTAAAGCACTTTTTATCCTGCTGCAAACATTGAAATAGAAGATGGGAGATCTGTATATAGTAGCTGAATATTTAACTGCGTGTGTCCGTCCTACCAATTACTATATCTGCATTTATATATATATAAAAGTCTATATATATATAATTTTCTATATTTTGGTTGTATCTTATAAGCTAAAAATCGTTTTTGCTGTTGTATAGTCTAGAGCAGCATTCAGCAAAATAAAGGAAAAACGCGCCTCTTCGTCCCGCGAGAGAAGAGCTGTCCTGAGAAGGTCACTGAAAGTTCTAAGAGCCTTTCTGGGATAGATAAGGAAAAAGTATTAGGCGTTTTATAGAGAAAATACTGCTGCAGGCTCCCATCAGTGCTGACCGCATGTCTGAGGACCCGTGTGTGGTCATGTGACCTCATGTGTGTGTGTGTGTGGTCGTGTGACCTCGTGTGTGTGGTCATGTGACCTCATGTGTGTGGTCATGTGACCTCATGTGTGTGTGTGGTCATGTGACCTCGTGTGTGTGGTCATGTGACCTCGTGTGTGTGGTCATGTGACCTCATGTGTGTGTGTGGTCATGTGACCTCGTGTGTGTGGTCATGTGACCTCGTGTGTGTGGTCATGTGACCTCATGTGTGTGTGTGGTCATGTGACCTCATGTGTGTGGTGATGTGACCTCATGTGTGTGTGTGGTCATGTGACCTCGTGTGTGTGGTGATGTGACCTCATGTGTGTGGTGATGTGACCTCATGTGTGTGTGTGGTGATGTGACCTCATGTGTGTGGTGATGTGACCTCATGTGTGTGTGTGGTCATGTGACCTCGTGTGTGTGGTCATGTGACCTCATGTGTGTGTGTGGTCATGTGACCTCATGTGTGTGGTCATGTGACCTCGTGTGTGTGGTCATGTGACCTCATGTGTGTGTGTGGTCATGTGACCTCGTGTGTGTGGTCATGTGACCTCGTGTGTGTGGTCATGTGACCTCATGTGTGTGTGTGGTCATGTGACCTCATGTGTGTGGTGATGTGACCTCATGTGTGTGTGTGGTCATGTGACCTCGTGTGTGTGGTGATGTGACCTCATGTGTGTGGTGATGTGACCTCATGTGTGTGTGTGGTCATGTGACCTCATGTGTGTGGTGATGTGACCTCATGTGTGTGTGTGGTCATGTGACCTCGTGTGTGTGGTCATGTGACCTCGTGTGTGTGTGTGTGTGGTCGTGGATCTCGTGTGTGTGGTGATGTGACCTCATGTGTGTGTGTGGTCATGTGACCTCGTGTGTGTGGTCATGTGACCTCGTGTGTGTGGTCATGTGACCTCGTGTGTGTGGTCATGTGACCTCATGTGTGTGGTCATGTGACCTCATGTGTGTGTGTGTGGTCATGTGACCTCGTGTGTGTGTGTGTGGTCATGTGACCTCGTGTGTGTGGTCATGTGACCTCATGTGTGTGTGTGTGGTCATGTGACCTCGTGTGTGTGGTCATGTGACCTCATGTGTGTGGTCATGTGACCTCATGTGTGTGTGTGGTCATGTGACCTCGTGTGTGTGTGTGTGTGGTCATGTGACCTCATGTGTGTGTGTGTGTGTGGTCATGTGACCTTGTGTGTGTGGTCATGTGACCTCGTGTGTGTGGTCATGTGACCTCGTGTGTGTGTGTGGTCATGTGACCTCATGTGTGTGTGTGGTCATGTGACCTCATGTGTGTGTGTGGTCATGTGAACTCATGTGGGTGTGTGGTCATGTGACCTCGTGTGTGTGGTCATGTGACCTCGTGTGTGTGGTCATGTGACCTCATGTGTGTGTGTGGTCATGTGCCCTTGTGTGTGTGGCCATGTGACCTTGTGTGTGTGGTCGTGTGATCTCATGTGTGTGGTCATGTGACCTCGTGTGTGTGTGGTCATGTGACCTCGTGTGTGTGGTCATGTGACCTCATGTGTGTGTGTGGTCATGTGACCTCATGTGTGTGTGTGGTCATGTGACCTCGTGTGTGTGTGGTCATGTGACCTCATGTGTGTGTGTGGTCATGTGACCTCGTGTGTGTGGTCATGTGACCTCGTGGGTGTGTGGTCATGTGACCTCGTGGGTGTGGTCATGTGACCTCTGCTGAAGGCCGTATTCAGGTCGACTCACCTTGCCCTTTGGTGGAGATCACATGACCAATTGCCAGTGACCTCAGGCATGTGACCAGCGGTGAAGGAGGCCCCGCCGCATCATTTTCTTCAGGAAACATTTACGCGTTTCATTGTCGTGTTCACATTTTAGCCTTTGTCTATGTTTCTGTGCAGCACTAAAGTGAATGATACCGAGTATCTGAATGTTCAGTCCCGGCAAGCTATGAGCTCATTTCCAGGCTCCAAGTCTGAGATTTTTTAATGGAGGTTCATTTAAAGGTGAATGAGAAATGGCGTCTCTGGTTTCCTTAGAAGTATTATTCCCCTGAGCCCAGGTCCACATCAAATATGAAATTAGGTGGAGAGGAATCCCCAAAATCTGATTGGCTGTGTGAAGTGAACACTGGAGTGATCTGGCGGTGAGATTTATAAAAAATAGAAGATAATCCATGTAAATAAATTAAATAAATCTTCCTTTATAAACTCTTCCAGCCCCGGGATTCTGGAAGCCGGATCAGAATATTTCTTATATTAACCAATCAAAATTCCTCGCTAAAATAGATTCGCCATAGAAGACCCGGTACCGGCTGTGTCTGTTCTCTGGAATGGATCACACCGGGGGGGCGGAGCTTCAATACGCACCGCGTTCAGATCCCCGCCAGACTCTTCACCACCCAACTTGTCTGTAAAATGAATTGCTGGCCTGAGAAGCTCGTGTCCCGGAGATCGTACAGACCATAATAATCCCATTCCAATCAGGAATTCCAATCTATTCATCGATCGATATAATGCCATAAAATAAAATGTCCTCCTTGCCAGAACCTCATAGATTTCTATAAAACAATCTAAAAATAAAAACAACCCGAAAATATTCCAGACCACAAAACTATATCTGAGAGTTCAATTCAGAAATGATATTGGAGAGAAGATGGTGGAGAGTGTTGGGAAGACCATTCATTGTCCAGCCTTCCAAATGGGAATTACGAATGCCAAACACCTGACACACGGTGAGCAGGAATTTACCAGCCAACCAGAAACTGATTCACCTGCCAATGGTCGTCCTCAATTGTCCTTCATTCACCTGCCAATGGGCGTCCCCAGTTGTCCTTCATTCACCTGCCAATGGTCGTCCCCAATTGTCCTTCATTCACCTGCCAATGGTCGTCCCCAGTTGTCCTTCATTCACCTCCTGATGGTCGTCCCCAATTGTCCTTCATTCACCTGCCAATGGTCGTCCCCAGTTGTCCTTCATTCACCTCCTGATAGTCATCCTCAATTGTCCTTCATTCACCTCCTGATGGTCATCCTCAATTGTCCTTCATTCACCTGCCAATGGTCGTCCCCAATTGTCCTTCATTCACCTGCCAATGGTCGTCCCCAATTGTCCTTTATTCACCTCCTGATGGTCATCCTCAATTGTCCTTCATTCACCTCCTGATGGTCATCCTCAATTGTCCTTCATTCACCTCCTGATGGTCATCCTCAATTGTCCTTCATTCACCTCCTGATGGTCATCCTCAATTGTCCTTCATTCACCTCCTGATGGTCATCCTCAATTGTCCTTCATTCACCTCCTGATGGTCATCCTCAATTGTCCTTCATTCACCTGCCAACAGTTGCCTCCAATTGTCCTTCATTCACCTCCTGATGGTTGTCCCCAATTATCCTGATGACATTTTTAGTACAATCTTTGTGTGCCGGACTTTGGCAGCCGAGGAGGATAGGTGAGACGGTGATTTCATATTGGCTCCCAGAATGTCATGTAGTGAAGAATTGGATACAAAGTGGAGTTTATCTATAAAAGGAAAATTCTTCACCCCTCCCCCCTCCCAATGATTAGTATACAGAGTTAATCATTATTAAAATGGAATGAAATATTTGATTGTGTCTCTGATGGTGGCCATGCTGCCACCAGATCTTAAGGAATACATTGGTGCTATTTATTTATATGATCACATCAAAGGAATCCTTCTTTCTGAGATGAGGGTAACTGGAAGGGATCCCCTGTGTGTGGACACATCTTCTCCACCATCAGAGATGAGAAGGGCTGACGCGTTTCGGCTCCGATTGTTGTCATGCAGTGTGAGTTGTCAGACACGGAATTTGTGAAGGAGTCATCTGATTGGCTGAAGTAGAAAGCTTGGTCTTCCCCTTGGCAGTGACCAGAGATGGAGACTTGACCCTCACATGTAGATTGCTCTACTCTGCCCCTGACTGAGGGACACAACCATAGGAAGCGTCATGGGGGGAGGGGAGGGAGGCCGATGTCAATCTGTCTATTCCTATTAGAAGTTTTATTTGTTTCATTATATTTGTTACAATGTCCATTATAGACGATAGGGCACCGATGTGGCACAGAAAATGTCTGATATCTCGTTACTGTCCGGACTTACAGAACAACCACTCATCCTTCCATCCCTGTGCTAACGATCGAAATGTGCCCTCAGATCCAGATGTCTGCCATGGGATTCTCGGAATTTCAGTGAATGTCTTTCATGATTGCATTGTGTGTGCCCACAAATAACCAACCCAATGAAGGGCAGAGAAGAGGGCACATGTTGGGTGCCCAGCAGATAATCTCTAACACAAATGTCTGTGGAAACCTTTAGACCCGTTAGATTATCTTTACAGGTTTTGTTCCTTTGTGAAGCTTCTACACATTCCCCTCCCCCATTCCCCTTCCACCAGTAAAGTAGTTCAATTATTTTGGGTTATTGACAACTTAAACATCTATGGTATCCACTCATCTCCAGTGATTATTAGAACTATACTTATATGTCGCCCCCTTCTATACTCCCCCTTCTATACTCCCCCTTCTATACTCCCCCCTTCTATACTCCCCCTTCTATACTCCCCCTTCTATACTCCCCCCTTCTATACTCCCCCTTCTATACTCCCCCCTTCTATACTCCCCCTTCTATACTCCCCCCTTCTATACTCCCCCTTCTATACTCCCCCCTTCTATACTCCCCCTTCTATACCCCCCTTCTATACTCCCCCTTCTATACTCCCCCTTCTATACTCCCCCCTTCTATACTCCCCCTTCTATACTACCCCCTTCTATACTCCCCCCTTCTATACTCCCCCCTTCTATACTCCCCCTTCTATACTCCCCCCTTCTATACTCCCCCTTCTATACTCCCCCCTTCTATACTCCCCCCTTCTATACTACCCCCTTCTATACTCCCCCCTTCTATACTCCCCCTTCTATACTCCCCCCTTCTATACTTCCCCTTCTATACTCCCCCCTTCTATACTCCCCCTTCTATACTCCCCCTTCTATACTCCCCCTTCTATACTCCCCCCTTCTATACTCCCCCTTCTATACTCCCCCTTCTATACTCCCCCCTTCTATACTCCCCCTTCTATACTCCCCCCTTCTATACTCCCCCTTCTATACTCCCCCTTCTATACTACCCCCTTCTATACTCCCCCTTCTATACTCCCCCTTCTATACTCCCCCCTTCTATACTCCCCCTTCTATACTCCCCCCTTCTATACTCCCCCTTCTATACTCCCCCTTCTATACTCCCCCCTTCTATACTCCCCTTCTATACTCCCCCCTTCTGGGCTCGCTTTACCCTCTTTTTCGTGTCGGGCATCAGTGGCTGCAGGAGATGTGGCCTATGCCGAGTGGTACTTTGGTCCTCTCCTGAGCAGGCCAGAGGTATGGATGAGTAGTGATGGGGGGGGGGCTGGTAGGATTGGATAAATTATCCTTTCGGTCGGGATTGTGTCCACATATGAACTGAGCAGGATTCCATCAATTGGGACACAGGAGCCTCCAGAACTCTCCAGGGCAAGCTGAGCCGTACCAACCCCCGACCCAAAGTCACTCCTGTGACTAATATCTGATGATGGTGGACAGGCCACGGGTTTCATATTTTCTTTATACTTTAATGTCAGCGATCAATTCCAGATGTTTAAATGATGATTCTTGGCACACAATATACTGGACATGACAGATACCGGGAGCTGGTGAGACTTCCAGGCAGGGACAGTAGAAAGGTTTCTTCTTTTTATCACATTTGGCGTTGGAGAGACTTTGGCCACTTTTTCCAATTGTTTACATCTTCCTCTCCTTCATCCCCTCCTTCTGTAGCGTCCCTCTATGTGGTCGCCATTCTTCTCCTCTCCTTCTGTAGTGTCCCTCTATGTGGTCGCCATTCTTCTCCTCTCCTTCTGTAGCGTCTCTCTATGTGGTCGCCATTCTTCTCCTCTCCTTCTGTAGCGTCCCTCTATGTGGTCGCCATTCTTCTCCTCTCCTTCTGTAGCGTCTCTCTATGTGGTCGCCATTCTTCTCCTCTCCTTCTGTAGCGTCCCTCTATGTGGTCGCCATTCTTCTCCTCTCCTTCTGTAGTGTCCCTCTATGTGGTCGCCATTCTTCTCCTCTCCTTCTGTAGCGTCTCTCTATGTGGTCGCCATTCTTCTCCTCTCCTTCTGTAGTGTCTCTCTATGTGGTCGCCATTCTTCTCCTCTCCTTCTGTAGTGTCCCTCTATGTGGTCGCCATTCTTCTCCTCTCCTTCTGTAGTGTCTCTCTATGTGGTCGCCATTCTTCTCCTCTCCTTCTGTAGCGTCTCTCTATGTGGTCGCCATTCTTCTCCTCTCCTTCTGTAGCGTCTCTCTATGTGGTCGCCATTCTTCTCCTCTCCTTCTGTAGCGTCTCTCTATGTGGTCGCCATTCTTCTCCTCTCCTTCTGTAGCGTCTCTCTATGTGGTCGCCATTCTTCTCCTCTCCTTCTGTAGCGTCTCTCTATGTGGTCGCCATTCTTCTCCTCTCCTTCTGTAGCGTCTCTCTATGTGGTCGCCATTCTTCTCCTCTCCTTCTGTAGCGTCTCTCTATGTGGTCGCCATTCTTCTCCTCTCCTTCTGTAGCGTCTCTCTATGTGGTCGCCATTCTTCTCCTCTCCTTCTGTAGCGTCTCTCTATGTGGTCGCCATTCTTCTCCTCTCCTTCTGTAGCGTCTCTCTATGTGGTTGCCATTCTTCTCCTCACCTTCTGAAGCGTCCCTCTATGTGGTCGCCATTCTTCTCTCTTTCTGTAGCGTCTCTCTATGTGGTTGCCATTCTTCTCCTCTCCTTCTGAAGCGTCCCTCTATGTGGTCGCCATTCTTCTCTCTTTCTGTAGCGTCTCTCTATGTGGTCGCCATTCTTCTCCTCTCCTTCTGTAGCGTCTCTCTATGTGGTCGCCATTCTTCTCCTCTCCTTCTGTAGCGTCCCTCTATGTGGTCGCCATTCTTCTCCTCTCCTTCTGTAGCGTCCCTCTATGTGGTCGCCATTCTTCTCCTCTCCTTCTGTAGCGTCCCTCTATGTGGTCGCCATTCTTCTCTCCTTCTGTAGCGTCTCTCTATGTGGTCGCCATTCTTCTCCTCTCCTTCTGTAGTGTCCCTCTATGTGGTCGCCATTCTTCTCCTCTCCTTCTGTAGCGTCTCTCTATGTGGTCGCCATTTTTCTCCTCTCCTTCTGTAGCGTCTCTCTATGTGGTCGCCATTCTTCTCCTCTCCTTCTGTAGCGTCCCTCTATGTGGTCGCCATTCTTCTCCCCTCCTTCTGTAGCCTCAATCTATGTGGTCGCCATTCTTCTCCTCTCCTTCTGAAGCGTCCCTCTATGTGGTCGCCATTCTTCTCTCTTTCTGTATCGTCTCTCTATGTGGTCGCCATTCTTCTCTCCTTCTGTAGCGTCCCTCTATGTGGTCGCCATTCTTCTCCTCTCCTTCTGTAGCGTCTCTCTATGTGGTCGCCATTCTTCTCCTCTCCTTCTGTAGCGTCTCTCTATGTGGTCGCCATTCTTCTCCTCTCCTTCTGAAGCGTCCCTCTATGTGGTCGCCATTCTTCTCTCTTTCTGTATCGTCTCTCTATGTGGTCGTCATTCTTCTCCTCTCCTTCTGTAGCGTCCCTCTATGTGGTCGCCATTCTTCTCCTCTCCTTCTGTAGCGTCTCTCTATGTGGTCGCCATTCTTCTCCTCTCCTTCTGTAGCGTCTCTCTATGTGGTCGCCATTCTTCTCCTCTCCTTCTGTAGCGTCTCTCTATGTGGTCGCCATTCTTCTCCTCTCCTTCTGTAGCGTCCCTCTATGTGGTCGCCATTCTTCTCCTCTCCTTCTGTAGCCTCACTCTATGTGGTCGCCATTCTTCTCCTCTCCTTCTGTAGCGTCTCTCTATGTGGTCGCCATTCTTCTCCTCTCCTTCTGTAGCGTCCCTCTATGTGGTCGCCATTCTTCTCCTCTCCTTCTGTAGCGTCTCTCTATGTGGTCGCCATTCTTCTCCTCTCCTTCTGTAGCGTCCCTCTATGTGGTCGCCATTCTTCTCCTCTCCTTCTGTAGCCTCTCTCTATGTGGTCGCCATTCTTCTCCTCTCCTTCTGTAGCGTCTCTCTATGTGGTCGCCATTCTTCTCCTCTCCTTCTGTAGCGTCCCTCTATGTGGTCGCCATTCTTCTCCTCTCCTTCTGTAGCGTCCCTCTATGTGGTCGCCATTCTTCTCCTCTCCTTCTGTAGCCTCACTCTATGTGGTCACCATTCTTCTCCTCTCCTTCTGTAGCGTCCCTCTATGTGGTCGCCATTCTTCTGCCCTCCTTCTGTAGCGTCCCTCTATGTGGTCGCCATTCTTCTCCTCTCCTTCTGTAGCATCTCTCTATGTGGTCGCCATTCTTCTCCTCTCCTTCTGTAGCGTCTCTCTATGTGGTCGCCATTCTTCTCCTCTCCTTCTGTAGCGTCTCTCTATGTGGTCGCCATTCTTCTGCCCTCCTTCTGTAGCATCCCTCTATGTGGTCGCCATTCTTCTCCTCTCCTTCTGTAGCGTCCCTCTATGTGGTCGCCATTCTTCTCCTCTCCTTCTGTAGCGTCTCTCTATGTGGTCGCCATTCTTCTCCTCTCCTTCTGTAGCGTCTCTCTATGTGGTCGCCATTCTTCTCCTCTCCTTCTGTAACGTCTCTCTATGTGGTCGCCATTCTTCTCCTCTCCTTCTGTAGCGTCCCTCTATGTGGTCGCCATTCTTCTCCTCTCCTTCTGTAGCGTCCCTCTATGTGGTCGCCATTCTTCTCCTCTCCTTCTGTAGCGTCTCTCTATGTGGTCGCCATTCTTCTCCTCTCCTTCTGTAGCGTCTCTCTATGTGGTCGCCATTCTTCTCCTCTCCTTCTGTAGCGTCTCTCTATGTGGTCGCCATTCTTCTGCCCTCCTTCTGTAGCGTCTCTCTATGTGGTCGCCATTCTTCTCCTCTCCTTCTGTAGCGTCTCTCTATGTGGTCGCCATTCTTCTCCTCTCCTTCTGTAGCGTCTCTCTATGTGGTCGCCATTCTTCTCCTCTCCTTCTGTAGCGTCTCTCTATGTGGTCGCCATTCTTCTGCCCTCCTTCTGTAGCGTCTCTCTATGTGGTCGCCATTCTTCTCCTCTCTATCTGTAGCGTCCCTCTATGTGGTCGCCATTCTTCTCCTCTCCTTCTGTAGCGTCCCTCTATGTGGTCGCCATTCTTCTGCCCTCCTTCTGTAGCGTCTCTCTATGTGGTCGCCATTCTTCTCCTCTCCTTCTGTAGCGTCTCTCTATGTGGTCGCCATTCTTCTCCTCTCCTTCTGTAGCGTCTCTCTATGTGGTCGCCATTCTTCTCCTCTCCTTCTGTAGCGTCCCTCTATGTGGTCGCCATTCTTCTCCTCTCCTTCTGTAGCGTCCCTCTATGTGGTCGCCATTCTTCTCCTCTCCTTCTGTAGCGTCCCTCTATGTGGTCGCCATTCTTCTCCTCTCCTTCTGTAGCGTCCCTCTATGTGGTCGCCATTCTTCTCCTCTCCTTCTGTAGCGTCTCTCTATGTGGTCGCCATTCTTCTCCTCTCCTTCTGTAGTGTCCCTCTATGTGGTCACCATTCTTCTCCTCTCCTTCTGTAGCGTCTCTCTATGTGGTCGCCATTCTTCTCCTCTCTATCTGTAGCGTCCCTCTATGTGGTCGCCATTCTTCTCCTCTCCTTCTGTAGCGTCCCTCTATGTGGTCGCCATTCTTCTGCCCTCCTTCTGTAGCGTCTCTCTATGTGGTCGCCATTCTTCTCCTCTCCTTCTGTAGCGTCCCTCTATGTGGTCGCCATTCTTCTCCTCTCCTTCTGTAGCGTCTCTCTATGTGGTCGCCATTCTTCTCCTCTCCTTCTGTAGCGTCCCTCTATGTGGTCGCCATTCTTCTCCTCTCCTTCTGTAGCGTCTCTCTATGTGGTCGCCATTCTTCTCCTCTCTATCTGTAGCGTCCCTCTATGTGGTCGCTATTCTTCTCCTCTCCTTCTGTAGCGTCCCTCTATGTGGTCGCCATTCTTCTCCTCTCCTTCTGTAGCGTCTCTCTATGTGGTCGCCATTCTTCTCCTCTCCTTCTGTAGCGTCCCTCTATGTGGTCGCCATTCTTCTCCTCTCCTTCTGTAGCGTCCCTCTATGTGGTCGCCATTCTTCTGCCCTCCTTCTGTAGCGTCTCTCTATGTGGTCGCCATTCTTCTCCTCTCCTTCTGTAGCGTCCCTCTATGTGGTCGCCATTCTTCTCCTCTCCTTCTGAAGCGTCTCTCTATGTGGTCGCCATTCTTCTCCTCTCCTTCTGTAGCGTCCCTCTATGTGGTCGCCATTCTTCTCCTCTCCTTCTGTAGCGTCCCTCTATGTGGTCGCCATTCTTCTCCTCTCCTTCTGTAGCGTCCCTCTATGTGGTCGCCATTCTTCTGCCTTGCTCATTTTATTTTATTTTATTTGTTCCACATACGGTGCTCTTGTTGTTTTATATTTTTAATAAGAAGGGGTGCGTCTAATTTATTTGATAAAAAACAAATTTGTTTTCTTGTTTTACATAAATGACATTTCCTGAAGTATACCTCACAAATACATCGCAGTGCGCTCATGTACAGCTAAACTATGCGTTGGCCCAGGTGTATGTACTATTATCGTGTTCGACGCGTTTTATCTCCACACCAGAGTTGCCTACAAGAGTCACAAAACCACTTCTAGTACTTCTCTGCCAACTAAGGAGGGTTTCCGCTTCTAATTGTCATGTACTGCATTATGAAACAGAGATTTGCCATCTAGGTGCTTCTTTGATGAATTCTTCTTATATACGGACGTCCTGTATACTCCTGTATACTCCGATCTGATTGGGGGGCTCAGGACACAATCACAGGTTTACATCTTCTGAATGTTTTTTTGTGATATAAATTGATAGAAATGAATTCTGGGCTTTTGACTTTCCATTGTCAGGGACAATTGAGGCAGATCTTGCCCCCCATTAGGACAATTTTCAGGGATCCGCTCATCCGACGTTCCAGAACTTTTCTAAGTATTGTCAAAATGTAAAAAAAGAATAATAATTGAAATGTGCATTTTAGGTTTGGCTTGTCCATTTTTATCTTTTTTGGTGTATTTGAATTGATTCTTTTCAGTGTCGGAGTTGATTGTTGATTCCCACGGCTGTGAAAGGGTTAATACCAGGGGGGGGGGGGGCGCAGGTTGGTTTTGTGGCATAAATAAAGAAATAAATAAATGCAGTATAGTTAGCTAGTAATAGATGTTGATGTATTTGATTTGTCTTTAAATTCACCGGCGGCGAGCCTCTCCAATGGAGCTGGACCCGCACGCCACACTTGAAGATATCTCAACTTGTGACTGTGGTTACTTGAAATTCAGTTTATTTTGGGGGTGGATCCGATGAATGGTAGATTTACGATGTCTGAAGGCGGTAGGATTATTGTGTATTAAACTGCAGATATGACTAGTACAGTAAATTGATGCTGATAATTTTATTTTGTATGATTTTTTTTCATGTTTTGTATCTTTTTTTATCCTCTTCCTCCCACCCCACCCCCGTGTTCTGTAATTTTTATTTTTAGGGTGCCTAAAAAATGACAAGTATGAATCTTCATTTTTCTGTATTTTATTATAATTTTCACAAGCATCCTGTTTGTGAAATGTATTATTCCTGACAACTAAAATATTGTGGGTGTTTTAATAAATTTTATATTTATTTTTTGCACTCAAACTCTTGTGTGTTTTTTTCTTTTTCTGATGTTTTTTTTTTCTTTCCATTTCTTCTAATTGGTAATAAATGGAATAATGTTCATGGATCGATTATCACCAAATGAAAGAGTTCTTCATTCACAAAACTATAGTCATCGTTTCAGCTGGAACTCGGTGGCGCTCAGTTCCACCACCTCTGGCTCAGGCGCTCCGCTCCCTCGCCGCTCACCACCATCACTTGTAATCAGAGGAGTCCGGCTTCTGTGTTTACAAGTGACAGCTTGTCTCCCAATGGCTCCCGTAGATCTGATCTCCTGAGTGGCCCCCACCGAATGCAGGATGAGGACAAGGGGGATGGAGGTGCCCGGGATGCAGTGCGGATGTCAACACCCCCACTGGACGATCTCCCCCGAAGTGAGAGAGGTGGAGCCAACTACAGTGTGTGGGGAGGTACTAAAACAGACCGGGTGCTGCGGCCAAATACAGAAACAAAAGTAAGACATGTGGAATATGGTGGACCATTTGGCTGCCTAATGACCGGGCCACTTTTTGCGATTTGGCACTGCGTCCCTTTAACTGACAATTGCGCGGTCATGCGGATTTAAAGAAACGTATATATACGTGCCATTCTGCCGACGTATAAGTGCGTGAGGCAGTCGGCAAGCGGTTAAGGAGGAGGGGAGAAGATGCAGGGGGGGGGGGGGTATTGCATGCAGAGGTCAGTGCTGAAAAGAGGTGAAAGTTAGATGTGGATGGAGGATGCAGAGGTAAGCAACTGTGGAAAAAAGGCTGTACTCTGTATGCAGTGCACCCCCGAACTCTGCACTCTGTATGTAATGCACTCCCTTAAGGCCCCCCAACTGTTAGTAGAGTTCCTGTACCTATTTTCTGAGAAAAAAGCCCTGGTTATCTGCCATGACAATCATTACCTTCAACAGTCAGAGCCAATCAGAGATGAAAATAACGACCACGAGGGTGAAAATAACGATCGTTATGGCCAATAATAAGTAGCTGAGCGAATCGACCCAAAAATGTATTTCTATATTTTACATGTAGCACTACCCCCGTAGGAGCTGCTGGTTTAGATTTGGGCCTACCGTTACCTTTTCTGTTCACCGCACTCGTGTCAGGGATCCTCCTTGAAGAGCTTTATAAAAGTTCACATGAACACCTGGATACGTTTTCTTCAAGAGTCTTTATTTTACCAGTTCCAACAGAGGGGTAGGGGGATGGGGGAGTTTCAGGCACCTTACTTTGCGGGTCACGGGCACAATCTCAGATCCAGAGGACAAAACAGTTCCACACTGGATTCAGCAACCGCCGGATAGGCAGAACTCTCACTGACCTAGCAACCGGTGCGAAGCTCGTTCATAGTCTCTGCCACAGACTTGATGAGTGCCGTCAAGTCATTCCACAACCTTCTGCCACCAGATTGTGTGACCACACTGACACTTTGCAAAAAGTTCCTTCAAAAGTACACAACTCACGGTGCCAGAATCTTTCAGCCGTCCGGCAGCACCGCGAGGCAAACTGGCCAGGATGCGTCCCTCAATTGTTCCGCTTCTTCCCACAGGCAAGACCGCGTAGGACCATCCCTGGACTAGTAGGCCCCAGCAACTACTGGGCCTGCTTCTCAGTTGCAGTGCCTCGGGCCAGCAGGCCCCGAGGCCGAAAATGCTTCGCACATCCCTGAGGCCAGGAGGGCCCTCAGGTCAGGACCTGGCAACGAACCCCAATAGAGCGGTCTCTGTCTCTTAAGTACCCCCTCCCAGAATGCACAGCGGGTTGACCACGCCCCCTGAGGCACCTCTGGGAAAGGAATACCCAATACACCTAGCCTGCTGCATCTCCAACCATGACCCGTGATGACAGTGACACCTACTGTCAGGTGGAAAACTTGTAATTCAGCTAGACTGACACAGAGCCATAAATTTACATAATTCTTTCTGAGCTGAACCACAACTCAGATAACCAAATTTAACACATAGCGTCTACCCAACAGGAGTAGGGCGCTACACACTTCTCCCACTGCAAAAAGACGATGTCCTCGTCGAGAAAAAAACATGACCCTCACTCCTGAGAGTCAGTACCTGAAACCCAGAAAACTTGGACGGGAAGGGAGGGGGGTAAACAGTACAAGAAAATATGTGTTTAACATACACACGCAATGAAATCACATCAATATAAATATACAGCATTATACAGTATTCCAATCTCTCTCTCTATCTAACCCACCCATTCTCCGGTGGTTCTTGATAGAAGATTTCAATGCCTGAAAAAGAACAAAGCAAACATATTGTTAGGTTATTTCTTGTAATCAATCGAAATCCAGGTGTTTGAAAGTGAAGATTATTTAATCCAAAATGCAGTAATACATTTTCGTGATGCTTACAAAGTGAGAGCAAAGGCAAAAGTGAGTGAGAAGGAGGGAGCCCCCCCTCTTCTGAGCCAATGGTGTCCCTAGGGGGGACCAGAGGGGGCCCTGGCCCCCCCCCAACATTCTGCTGTGCCCCTCCCTCTTCTCATCTTTACACTGAAACAAGATAACACTTCTTATTGGCTAATTTGCTAAGGAAGATCTGCCTGTACCCGGCACAACTTGGCACGTTTATTCCCAAGCAGAGCTTCCTGTACAATCTGTTATATATATATATATATTACGTATGGGGTTAGTAAGAACAAAAGAATACAACAAGGTTAGAACATGTGCTCAGGAGCCATCTTAAAAAATCAGTGAAGCTGTCTAATAGACGCACAATACAAAAAACGTATCTAACACATATACAATAGTATAAAATATCTCCTGAGAAGCAAAGCCTCACTTCCTGGAGAAATTAGCCTTTCTTTCTCCATATATACACATATACATTGGGTGTAGGTAGTTAAGGAAGAAAAGTATGAGAGTCCAGTTTTGCTGAGCTAACTCCCACCACCTAGTGGCAGAAATATAGCATTACATAGTCCTCAGTTTTATGTACTGGACCCATAGACGAAATCTTGACTCTAACATCCTCCGGTACCCTAGCACTAACTAGCTACATACCCACAGTCCTTTTTGAAAGAAAATCTTCCTTTCTTGGCAAGGTGCAAAACAAAGAACCAGGACAGTCCCTGTAACTTTTTCACCAGTAAAAGTGTGGATCAGGTAAAGTTAGGGATTTTCCCTGCTTGTCAATGGTGGTGATAAAGTAAACCACATCGTCTTTCCCTGGTTGGCAAATGACCACCTTATCTCCATGAATATGCCTGCCATAACTCCAGTGCTGCAGACACCCCTTGAAATGTTCATCCATGGCAAGGAAATTGCCCCTCTTCCGGAACGGTTTTGGCACTGAGAGATAGTCCCAAACAGCCTTGTGGTACCATTCTTCCCTGTGAGACTCAACTTCCTGCATAATCTCCCGGGGAACATAAGGGAATTCCAGTTCATATTCTTTTTCCACCCGTTTATTAAACAACCTTTGTGACCGGGCAAGTCTTGGCAGGGACCTGGTGCTTCCATATCCAGGAGGTACACACGAGTCTGTGGACTTGTGCACCATAACACTTGCAAACATTTTTCCTGGACCCAGCGAACTGGTACCGCGGGCCAGGATTTCATCAGAAACAATTTTGGGTTCCACCCCGGGTGTTGTCTCCCCCGAGTCCATAGCTGCGTACTCAGAGAAAGTAAAAGCCGAGGCGACATCATCGATATTTGCCCATAATAGCTCCTGCGTCATAGTCTCAAAAAAATCGTCATCCCCGCTGAGGTCTGACAAAGAGTCTATCTCCGAATCTCCCAGCTCTTCCGCCGGCAGATAATTACATATAGTCCCCAACATGCTCCCCTGAGATCTCTCACCCGTTCCTGTCGTGGACTTCTCGGACATCAAACTTTTCTCCGGGTCCGGTTCGGGCAGTCTCTGGGGTAAGCCTCGTCCACGGCCGCGGGAGGCCCTCACGTATCCCACCTTCCTTTGTGCAGGTGCAGCAGAGGTAGATACAGTTGAGGTGACAATAGCGGCGATGTCCGCTGATGACTTTCCCATAACGGTAACAGCGCCATTCCCCTCGGGATTACTCACGGCAGCAGATGCGGTGGGTGTAGGCCTAACCACTGGATCGAAGGCAGCAACTTCTTCTGTTACGTTGCCCATGGTCCAGTCCACTCTGTAGGCACGAGGCGGCATGGTGGGTTGCTCCACAGTACACAGGTACTCCCCGCATCGTAGGCATTAAAAAAAAGGTCTGGGGGTGAATAGCCAGTCCATCACACCTGTTACACAGCATCCCCAAAGCCTCTACATCACCGATAGTATAGAGCACAAACCGCCCATGCGGCTCCAGACGAATACCAGTGTCTGTTAGTACAGTCCCTGGCAGTATGATACTGGTGGAGGTACCCACAGGAAACATCCTGGGCCCCATATCAGACTGCGTTGATAGGGTTGAAGACATGGTGGTGTTCCGTCTCTTTCTAAACACTGGACACACACGCAGCGCCTCACGCGGCAAGCAGCCAGGAACTCCTCCCACTTGTTCTTTTTGGCACGTAGCTCGCGGGATTTCTTACTTTCTTGGCTCCGACCACAGCCCACACAGCCTAGAAGTGATCGCAAAGTTCTCACCCTTCTCTTTGACGGGAAAAAAAATGACAAAGTCCAGAGCCCTCTGTAGCATAAGTCCCAGATGAACAGTTCACTTTAGTTGCTATAGGTAATGGCTGATATCCCGGACGAGCCCCCACGCGTAGCAGCTGCTGGTTTAGATTTGGGCCTACCGTTACCTTTTCTGTTCACCGCACTCGTGTCAGGGATCCTCCTTGAACAGCTTTATAAATGTTCACATGAACACCTGGATACGTTTTCTTCAAGAGACTTTATTTTACCAGTTCCAACAGAGGGGTAGCGGGAGAGGGGAGTTTCAGGCACCTTGCTTTGCGGGTCACGGGCACAATCTCAGATCCAGAGGACAAAACAGTTCCACACTGGATTCAGCAACCACCGGATAGGCAGAACTCTCACTGGCCTAGCAACCGGTGCGAAGCTCGCTCATAGTCTCTGCCACAGACTCGTGTGCTGTCAAGTCGTTCCACAACCTTCTGCCACCAGATTGTGTGACCACACTGACACTTTGCAAAAAGTTCCTTCAAAAGTACACAACTCACGGTGCCAGAATCTTTCAGCCGTCCGGCAGCACCGCGAGGCAAACTGGCCAGGATGCGTCCCTCAATTGTTCCGCTTCTTCCCGCAGGCAAGACCGCGTAGGACCATCCCTGGACTAGTAGTCCCCAGCAACTCCTGGGCCTGCTTCTCAGTTGCAGCGCCTCGGGCCAGCAGGCCCTGAGGCCGAAAATGCTTTGCACATCCCTGAGGCCAGGAGGGCCCTCAGGTCAGGATCCGGCAACGAACCCCAATAGAGCGGTCTCTGTCTCTTAAGTACCCCCTCCCAGAATGCACAGCGGGTTGGCCACGCCCCCTGAGCCACCTCTGGGAAAGGAATACCCAATACACCTAGCCTGCTGCATCTCCAACCCTGACCCGTAATGACAGTGACACCTACTGTCAGGTGGAAAACTTGTAATTCAGCTAGACTGACACAGAGCCATAAATTTACATAATTCTTTCTGAGCTGAACCACAACTCAGATAACCAAATTTAACACATAGCGTCTACCCAACAGGAGTAGGGCGCTACACACTTCTCCCACTGCAAAAAGACGATGTCCTCGTCGAGAAAAAAACATGACCCTCACTCCTGAGAGTCAGTACCTGAAACCCAGAAAACTTGGACGGGAAGGGAGGGGGGTAAACAGTACAAGAAAATATGTGTTTAACATACACACGCAATGAACACGCAATGAACACGCAATGAAATCACATCAATATAAATATACAGCATTATACAGTATTCCAATCTCTCTCTCTATCTAACCCACCCATTCTCCGGTGGTTCTTGATAGAAGATTTCAATGCCTGAAAAAGAACAAAGCAAACCCTAACCCTAAGCATATTGTTAGGTTATTTCTTGTAATCAATCGAAAACCAGGTGTTTGAAAGTGAAGATTATTTAATCCAAAATGCAGTAATACATTTTCGTGATGCTTACAAAGTGAGAGCAAAGGCAAAAGTGAGTGAGAAGGAGGGAGCCCCCCCCTCTTCTGAGCCAATGGTGTCCCTAGGGGGGGACCAGAGGGGGCCCTGGCCCCCCCCCAACATTCTGCTGTGCCCCCCCTCTTCTCATCTTTACACTGAAACAAGATAACACTTCTTATTGGCTAATTTGCTAAGGAAGATCTGCCTGTACCCGGCACAACTTGGCACGTTTATTCCCAAGCAGAGCTTCCTGTACAATCTGTTATATATATATATATATTACGTATGGGGTTAGTAAGAACAAAAGAATACAACAAGGTTAGAACATGTGCTCAGGAGCCATCTTAAAAAATCAGTGAAGCTGTCTAATAGACGCACAATACAAAAAACGTATCTAACACATATACAATAGTATAAAATATCTCCTGAGAAGCAAAGCCTCACTTCCTGGAGAAATTAGCCTTTCTTTCTCCATATATACACATATACATTGGGTGTAGGTAGTTAAGGAAGAAAAGTATGAGAGTCCAGTTTTGCTGAGCTAACTCCCACCACCTAGTGGCAGAAATATAGCATTACATAGTCCTCAGTTTTATGTACTGGACCCATAGACGAAATCTTGACTCTAACATCCTCCGGTACCCTAGCACTAACTAGCTACATACCCACAGTCCTTTTTGAAAGAAAATCTTCCTTTCTTGGCAAGGTGCAAAACAAAGAACCAGGACAGTCCCTGTAACTTTTTCACCAGTAAAAGTGTGGATCAGGTAAAGTTAGGGATTTTCCCTGCTTGTCAATGGTGGTGATAAAGTAAACCACATCGTCTTTCCCTGGTTGGCAAATGACCACCTTATCTCCATGAATATGCCTGCCATAACTCCAGTGCTGCAGACACCCCTTGAAATGTTCATCCATGGCAAGGAAATTGCCCCTCTTCCGGAACGGTTTTGGCACTGAGAGATAGTCCCAAACAGCCTTGTGGTACCATTCTTCCCTGTGAGACTCAACTTCCTGCATAATCTCCCGGGGAACATAAGGGAATTCCAGTTCATATTCTTTTTCCACCCGTTTATTAAACAACCTTTGTGACCGGGCAAGTCTTGGCAGGGACCTGGTGCTTCCATATCCAGGAGGTACACACGAGTCTGTGGACTTGTGCACCATAACACTTGCAAACATTTTTCCTGGACCCAGCGAACTGGTACCGCGGGCCAGGATTTCATCAGAAACAATTTTGGGTTCCACCCCGGGTGTTGTCTCCCCCGAGTCCATAGCTGCGTACTCAGAGAAAGTAAAAGCCGAGGCGACATCATCGATATTTGCCCATAATAGCTCCTGCGTCATAGTCTCAAAAAAATCGTCATCCCCGCTGAGGTCTGACAAAGAGTCTATCTCCGAATCTCCCAGCTCTTCCGCCGGCAGATAATTACATATAGTCCCCAACATGCTCCCCTGAGATCTCTCACCCGTTCCTGTCGTGGACTTCTCGGACATCAAACTTTTCTCCGGGTCCGGTTCGGGCAGTCTCTGGGGTAAGCCTCGTCCACGGCCGCGGGAGGCCCTCACGTATCCCACCTTCCTTTGTGCAGGTGCAGCAGAGGTAGATACAGTTGAGGTGACAATAGCGGCGATGTCCGCTGATGACTTTCCCATAACGGTAACAGCGCCATTCCCCTCGGGATTACTCACGGCAGCAGATGCGGTGGGTGTAGGCCTAACCACTGGATCGAAGGCAGCAACTTCTTCTGTTACGTTGCCCATGGTCCAGTCCACTCTGTAGGCACGAGGCGGCATGGTGGGTTGCTCCACAGTACACAGGTACTCCCCGCATCGTAGGCATTAAAAAAAAGGTCTGGGGGTGAATAGCCAGTCCATCACACCTGTTACACAGCATCCCCAAAGCCTCTACATCACCGATAGTATAGAGCACAAACCGCCCATGCGGCTCCAGACGAATACCAGTGTCTGTTAGTACAGTCCCTGGCAGTATGATACTGGTGGAGGTACCCACAGGAAACATCCTGGGCCCCATATCAGACTGCGTTGATAGGGTTGAAGACATGGTGGTGTTCCGTCTCTTTCTAAACACTGGACACACACGCAGCGCCTCACGCGGCAAGCAGCCAGGAACTCCTCCCACTTGTTCTTTTTGGCACGTAGCTCGCGGGATTTCTTACTTTCTTGGCTCCGACCACAGCCCACACAGCCTAGAAGTGATCGCAAAGTTCTCACCCTTCTCTTTGATGGGAAAAAAATGACAAAGTCCAAAGCCCTCTGTAGCATAAGTCCAGTTCACTTTAGTTGCTATAGGTAATGGCTGATATCCCGGACGAGCCCCCACGCGTAGCAGCTGCTGGTTTAGATTTGGGCCTACCGTTACCTTTTCTGTTCACCGCACTCGTGTCAGGGATCCTCCTTGAAGAGCTTTATAAAAGTTCACATGAACACCTGGATACGTTTTCTTCAAGAGACTTTATTTTACCAGTTCCAACAGAGGGGTAGCGGGAGAGGGGAGTTTCAGGCACCTTGCTTTGCGGGTCACGGGCACAATCTCAGATCCAGAGGACAAAACAGTTCCACACTGGATTCAGCAACCGCCGGATAGGCAGAACTCTCACTGGCCTAGCAACCGGTGCGAAGCTCGCTCATAGTCTCTGCCACAGACTCGTGTGCTGTCAAGTCGTTCCACAACCTTCTGCCACCAGATTGTGTGACCACACTGACACTTTGCAAAAAGTTCCTTCAAAAGTACACAACTCACGGTGCCAGAATCTTTCAGCCGTCCGGCAGCACCGCGAGGCAAACTGGCCAGGATGCGTCCCTCAATTGTTCCGCTTCTTCCCGCAGGCAAGACCGCGTAGGACCATCCCTGGACTAGTAGGCCCCAGCAACTCCTGGGCCTACTTCTCAGTTGCAGCGCCTCGGGCCAGCAGGCCCCGAGGCCGAAAATGCTTCGCACATCCCTGAGGCCAGGAGGGCCCTCAGGTCAGGATCCGGCAACGACCCCCAATAGAGCGGTCTCTGTCTCTTAATTACCCCCTCCCAGAATGCACAGCGGGTTGACCACGCCCGCTGAGCCACTTCTGGGAAAGGAATACCCAATACACCTAGCCTGCTGCATCTCCAACCATGACCCGTGATGACAGTGACACCTACTGTCAGGTGGAAACCGCGCAGCCCAGCTAGACTGACACAGAGCCAGTAATTTACATAATTCTTTCTGAGCTGAACCACAACTCAGATAACCAAATTTACCCAACAGGAGCCGGGCGCTACACACAGAGACGGGGTGATGGAGCTGACAGTATACAGCGTATTCCTGGATGTAGCGATATTTCTAGATGGCAGGAACTCCCTCCACCGAACGATCTTCAGACTTCGGGAAAAAATCTTTGTAAACAGATTGTAAATTAGCAGCGCCTAAATATACCAAAAGTAACCAACCCAACCCCCGCTGGGGGATGGGCGGGTGTTGCGCATGCGCTGCTTCCTCAGGTACCGCCTCCTATACACTCTGATTTTTTAAGTTCAGTTCCCCCCCCCCAATACTTTCTCCTTTTTTTTGTTTTAATCCACGGTGGTACAAAAACCTAAAAACCATTTACGGCTCGGATCACTGGAGTGCAATGCGGGAACCACAGCGATCCCTGTGGGTTCCGGCACCGGATCCGAATCACAGGATCAGCATCAGAATCACAGGATCAGAATCATAGGATCCGAATCACAGGATCAGCATCAGAATCACAGGATCCGAATCACAGGATCCGAATCACAGGATCAGCATCAGAATCACAGGATCAGAATCACTGGATCAGAATCACTGGATCAGCATCAGAATCACAGGATCCGAATCAGAATCACAGGATCAGAATCACTGGATCAGCATCAGAATCACAGGATCAGAATCACCGGATCAGAATCACTGGATCAGCATCAGAATCACAGGATCCGAATCAGAATCACAGGATCAGCATCACAGGATCAGAATCACAGGATCAGAATCACAGTGATCAGAATTAATAAGTGGGCGTGTCATGTGCACTGGGCGTGTCCTGAGGCCTGGAAGTCAATAATTGGCCGGACTTACCCAGAAGACCCCGCCCATAGAGGTGCAATGCAAAAAAGCTTTAGTGCCGCCGGTTCCCACCGCAGGGTCCCCCACCCAAGTGTTACTAAGAGCACCCCAAGAGTGACCACTCCCAGGGGGACCAGACCCCGCGGAACCTTCTGCCTTCCCAGCCAATGGCCAGACAAGGGAGATCCACTCAGATCTGGAGGAATTACCCCCCTTCCAGCCGAAACTCACCTTCAGAGCCCCCATTACTCCATCAGGGGTACATAGCCAACCACTACGAGAATGACAGCACAGCGCCCCTACTGGTAAGAACAGATACTACACTTCACCTTCTACTCCAATATCCCCAGGATACCCCGATACCCCCAGGATACCCCGATACCTCTAGGACACCCCCAGGATACCCCCATACCTCCAGGATACCCCCATACCTCCAGGATACCCCAATACCCCCAGGATACCCCCATACCTCCAGGATACCCCGATACGTCCAGGATACCCCGATACCTCCAGGACACCCCCAGGATACCCCCATACCTCCAGGATACCCCGATACCCCAAGGATACCCTGATACCTCCAGGATACCCCGATACCCCAGGATACCCCCATACCTCCAGGACACCCCCAGGATACCCCGATACCTCCAGGATACCCCGATACTCCCAGGATACCCGGATACCTCCAGGATACCTCCAGGATACCCCAATGCCTCCAGGATACCCCAATACCTCCAGGATACCCCAATACCCCCATACATCCAGGATACCCCGATACCTCCAGGATACCCCGATACCCCCAGGATACCCTGATACCTCCAGGATATCCTGATACCTCCATACCTCCAGGATACCCCGATACCCCCAGAATACCCAGATACCTCCAGGATACCCCGATACCCCAAGGATACCCCGATACCTCCAGGATACCCCGATACCCCCATACCTCCAGGATACCCCCATACCCCCAGAATACCCTGATACCTCCAGAATACCCTGATACCCCCAGGATACCCCGATACCCCCAGGATACCCGATACCTCCAGGACACCCCCATACCTCCAGGATACCCCGATACCTCCAGGATACCCCGATACCCCAGGATACCCCCAGGATACCCCCATACCTCCAGGATACCCCAAGGATACCCCGATACCTCCAGGATACCCCGATACCCCCAGGATACCCCCATACCTCCAGGATACCCCCATACCTCCAGGATACCCCGATACCTCCAGGATACCCCGATACTCCCAGGATACCCCGATACCTCCAGGATACCTCCAGGATACCCCGATGCCTCCAGGATACTCCGATACCTCCAGGATACCCCAATACCCCCATACATCCAGGATACCCCGATACCTCCAGGATACCCCGATACCCCCAGGATACCCTGATACCTCCAGGATATCCTGATACCTCCATACCTCCAGGATACCCCCAGAATACCCAGATACCTCCAGGATACCCCGATACCCCAAGGATACCCCGATACCTCCAGGATACCCCGATACCCCCATACCTCCAGGATACCCCCAGGATACCCTGATACCTCCAGAATACCCTGATACCCCCAGGATACCCCGATACCTCCAGGATACCCCGATACCCCCAGGATACCCCGATACCTCCAGGATACCCTGATACCTCCATACCTCCAGGATACCCCGATACCCCCAGAATACCCAGATACCCCCAGGATACCCCCATACCTCCAGGATACCCCGATACCTCCAGGATACCCTGATACCCCCAGGATACCCCTATACCTCCAGGATACCTCCAGGATACCCCGATACCTCCAGGATACCCCAATACCCCCATACATCCAGGATACCCCGATACCTCCAGGATACCCCAATACCCCCATACATCCAGGATACCCCGATACCCCCAGGATACCCTGATACCTCCAGGATATCCTGATACCTCCATACCTCCAGGATACCCCCAGAATACCCAGATAGCTCCAGGATACCCCGATACCCCAAGGATACCCCGATACATCCAGGATACCCCCAGGATACCCCCATACCTCCAGGATACCCTGATACCTCCAGGATACCCCGATACCCCCAGGATACCCTGATACCTCCAGGATACCCTGATACCTCCATACCTCCAGGATACCCTGATACCCCCAGAATACCCCGATACCCCCAGGATACCCCCATACCTCCAGGATACCCCGATACCTCCAGGATACCTCGACACCCCCAGGATACCTCCAGGATACCCCGATACCTCCAGGATACCCGATACCCCCAGGATACCCTGATACCTCCAGGATATCCTGATACCTCCATACCTCCAGGATACCCCGATACCCCCAGAATACCCAGATACCCCCAGGATACCCCAAGGATACCCCGATACCTCCAGGATACCCCGATACCCCAAGGATACCCAGATACCTCCAGGATACCCCGATACCCCAAGGATACCCCGATACCTCCAGGATACCCCAATACCCCCAGGATACCCCGATACCCCCAGGATACCCTGATACCTCAAGGATATCCTGATACCTCCATACCTCCAGGATACCCTGTTACACCCAGAATACCCAGATACCTCCAGGATACTCCGATACCTCCAGGATACCCCGATACCCCCATACCTCCAGGATACCCCCATACCCCCAGGATACCCTGATACCTCCAGAATACCCTGATACCCCCAGGATACCCCGATACCTCCAGGATACCCTGATACCTCCAGAATACCCCGAAACCCCCAGGATACCCCGATACCTCCAGGATACCCTGATACCTCCATACCTCCAGGATACCCCGATACCCCCAGAATACCCCGATACCCCCAGGATACCCCCATACCTCCAGGATACCCCCATACCTTCAGAATACTCCCAGGATACCCCGATACCCAGAGGATACCCCGATACCTCCAGGATACCTCCAGGATACCCCGATGCCTCCAGGATACCCCAATACCCCCATACATCCAGGATACCCGATACCTCCAGGATACCCCAATACCCCCATACCCCCAGGATATCCTGATACCTCCATACCTTCAGGATACCCCGATACCCCCAGAATACCCAGATACCTCCAGGATACCCCGATACCCCAAGGATACCCCGATACCTCCAGGATACCCCCAGGATACCCTGATACCTCCAGAATACCCCGATACCTCCAGGATACCCCGATACCCCCAGGATACCCCCATACCTCCAGGATACCCCCATACCCCCAGGATACCCCGATACTTTCAGGATACCCTGATACCTCCAGGATACCCCGATACCCCCGGGATACCCTGATACCTCCAGGATACCCTGATACCTCCATACCTCTAGGATACCCCGATACCCCCAGAATACCCCGATACCCCCAGGATACCCCCATACCTCCAGGATACCCCGATACCTCCAGGATACCCCGATACCCCCAGGATACCCCGATACCTCCAGGATACCCCGATGCCTCCAGGATACCCCGATACCTCCAGGATACCCCAATACCCCCATACATCCAGGATACCCCAATACCTCCAGGATACCCCCAGGATACCCTGATACCTCCAGGATACCCCGATACCCCAAGGATACCCCCAGGATACCCCGATACCCCCAGGATACCCTGATACCTCCAGGATACCCTGATACCCCCATACCTCCAGGATACCCCGATACCCCCAGAATACCCTGATACCCCCAGGATACCCTGATACCTCCAAGATATCCTGATACCTCCATACCTCCAGGATACCCCCAGAATACCCAGATACCTCCAGGATACCCCGATACCCCAAGGATACCCCGATACCCCCAGGATACCCCCATACCTCCAGGATACCCCCATACCCCCAGGATACCCTGATACCTCCAGAATACCCTGATACCCCCAGGATACCCTGATACCTCCAGGATACCCTGATACTCCCAGAATACCCAGATACATAAGGGGGATATGATCTCCATGTATAAATACATAAGGGAGAGGGACAGAGGACAGAGGAGGGACAAAGGGACAGAGGAGGGACAGAGGAGGGACAAAGGGACAGAGGAGGGACAAAGGGACAGAGGAGGGACAAAGGGACAGAGGAGGGACAAAGGGACAGAGGAGGGACAGAGGACAGAGGGACAGAGGACAGAGGAGGGACAAAGGGATAGAGGACAGAGGAGGGACAGAGGATAGGGGAGGGACAAAGGGACAGAGGAGGGACAGAGGAGGGACAAAGGGACAGAGGAGGGACAGAGGACAGAGGAGGGACAAAGGGACAGAGGACAGAGGAGGGACAGAGGAGAGAGGAGAGACAAAGGGACAGAGGACAGAGGAGGGACAGCGGAGAGAGGAGGGACAAAGGGACAGAGGAGGGACAAAGGGACAGAGGAGGGACAGAGGAGGGAAAGAGGAGGGACAGAGGACAGAGGAGGGACAGAGGACAGAGGGGCAGAGGAGGGACAGAGGACAGAGAAGGGACAGAGGACAGAGGGACAGAGGGGCAGAGAAGGGACAGAGGAGGGACAGAGGACAGAGGGACAGAGGAGGGACAGAGGACAGAGGAGGGACAGAGGACAAAGGGACAGAGGAGGGACAGAGGGATGACAGAGGAGGGACAGAGGAGGGACAGAGGACAGAGGAGGGACAGAGGACAGAGGGACAGAGGAGGGACAGAGGGACAGAGGAGGGACAGAGGACAGAGGGACAGAGGAGGGACAGAGGACAGAGGAGGGACAGAGGAGGGACAGAGGGACAGAGGAGGGACAGGGGACAGAGGGATGGAGGGACAGAGGACGGACAGAGGGACAGAGGAGGGACAGAGGTGGGACAGAGGGACAGAGGAGGGACAGAGGACGGACAGAGGAGGGACAAAGGAGGGACAGAGGACGGACAGAGGAGGGACAGAGGACAGACAGAGGGACAGAGGAGGGACAAAGGAGGGACAGAGGAGGGATAGAGGACAGAGGAGGAACAGAGGGACAGAGGAGGAACAGAGGGACAGAGGACAGACAGAGGGACAGAGGAGGGACAGAGGACAGAGGAGGGACAGAGAACAGAGGACGGACAGAGGAGGAACAGAGGAGGGACAAGGGACAGAGGAGGAACAGAGGACAGACAGAGGGACAGAGGAGGGACAGAGGACAGAGGAGGGACAGAGGACAGAGAAGGAACAGAGGAACAGAGGGACAGAGGAGGGACAGAGGAGGGACAGAGGAGGGATAGAGGACAGAGGAGGAACAGAGGGACAGAGGAGGAACAGAGGGACAGAGGACAGACAGAGGGACAGAGGAGGGACAGAGGACAGAGGAGGGACAGAGGACAGAGGACAGACAGAGGAGGAACAGAGGAGGGACAAGGGACAGAGGAGGAACAGAGGGACAGAGGACAGACAGAGGGACAGAGGAGGGACAGAGGACAGAGAAGGAACAGAGGGACAGAGGACAGAGGAGGGATAGAGGAGGGATAGAGGACAGAGAAGGAACAGAGGAACAGAGGAGGGACAGAGGAGGGACAGAGGAGGGATAGAGGACAGAGAAGGAACAGAGGGACAGAGGACGGACAGAGGAGGGACAAAGGAGGGACAGAGGACAGAGGACGGACAGAGGGACAGAGGAGGGACAGAGGACGGACAGAGGAGAGACAAAGGAGGGACAGAGGACAGAGGAGGAACAGAGGGACAGAGGACAGAGGAGGGACAGAGGGACAGAGGAGGAACAGAGGGACAGAGGACAGACAGAGGAACAGAGGAGGGACAGAGGACAGAGTAGGGACAGAGGACAGAGGAGGGACAGAGGACAGAGGACGGACAGAGGAGGGACAGAGGACAGAGGAGGAACAGAGGGAAGAGGAGGGACAGAGGGACAGAGGAGGAACAGAGGAACAGAGGGACAGAGGACAGAGGACAGACAGAGGGACAGAGGACAGAGGAGGGACAGAGGAGGGACAGAGGACAGAGGAGGGACAGAGGAGGAACAGAGGGACAGAGGACAGAGGAGGGACAGAGGACAGAGGAGGAACAGAGGGAAGAGGAGGGACAGAGGAGGAACAGAGGAACAGAGGGACAGAGGACAGACAGAGGGACAGAGGACAGAGGAGGGACAGAGGACAGAGGAGGGACAGAGGAGGAACAGAGGGACAGAGGACAGAGGACGGACAGAGGAGGGACAGAGGACAGAGGAGGAACAGAGGAACAGAGGGACAGAGGACAGACAGAGGGACAGAGGACAGAGGAGGGACAGAGGAGGGACAGAGGACAGAGGAGGGACAGAGGAGGAACAGAGGGACAGAGGACAGAGGACGGACAGAGGAGGGACAGAGGACAGAGGAGGAACAGAGGGACAGAGGACAGAGGACGGACAGAGGAGGGACAGAGGACAGAGGAGGAACAGAGGGAAGAGGAGGGACAGAGGAGGAACAGAGGGACAGAGGACAGAGGACAGACAGAGGGACAGAGGACAGAGGAGGGACAGAGGACAGAGGAGGAACAGAGGAGGAACAGAGGGACAGAGGAGGGATAGAGGACAGAGGAGGGACAGTTGGGAGCTGTGACTGGGTATATAGGAGTGTGTGTTCCTGTATTGTACACCAGGGGGCGGTGTTATCAGGACAGACAGTCACAACAATAGTAGGAGCGCCACCTGCTGACCATACACCAGATCGCCGCTATTCGGCTCCTCTCCTAAGTAACGGGCGGCGCACAGATATGACGTCACTTCACCCTCACAGTAACGATCCACGCCAACTCTGCCGTTAGAATGCTCCTCAAATGACGCCATCCTTTCCCAGAACACGCCCATAATACGGTTTGAAGCGGAGAACAGAAAAAAATAAAACTTAGTTGTTAAAAAAACAAATCTGAGCTCCGGGATTGGGCCGTGCCCTCAATAAACATGGCCACCCTGTCCACCAAGAGTGACGTCATCATGTGCGACTCCCCGGCTGTGTATATGGTGGTGGAGCGCTGACATTGAGGAGAGAAGAGATGTGGGCGGCCCGACAACTACTGAGGAGCCAGGTGAGGGGGAGGCTGGGGCCCTCAGGGGCCACTAGAGGAAATCTGTGTGCTGGAGGACATCATCTCTGATCTCCTGTACTATGTCTGCAGTCTCTGATCTCCTGTACTATGTCTGCAGTCTCTGATCATCTCCTGTAATTTGTCTGCAGTCTCTGATCATCTCCTGTATTATGTCTGCAGTCTCTGATCATCTCCTGTAATTTGTCTGCAGTCTCTGATCATCTCCTGTATTATGTCTGCAGTCTCTGATCATCTCCTGTAGTATGTCTGCAGTCTCTGATCATCTCCTGTAGTATGTCTGCAGTCTCTGATCATCTCCTGTATTATGTCTGCAGTCTCTGATCATCTCCTGTATTATGTCTGCAGTCTCTGATCATCTCCTGTAGTATGTCTGCAGTCTCTGATCATCTCCTGTACTATGTCTGCAGTCTCTGATCATCTCCTGTACTATGTCTGCAGTCTCTGATCATCTCCTGTAGTATGTCTGCAGTCTCTGATCATCTCCTGTAGTATGTCTGCAGTCTCTGATCATCTCCTGTACTATGTCTGCAGTCTCTGATCATCTCCTGTACTATGTCTGCAGTCTCTGATCATCTCCTGTAGTATGTCTGCAGTCTCTGATCATCTCCTGTAGTATGTCTGCAGTCTCTGATCATCTCCTGTAGTATGTCTGCAGTCTCTGATCATCTCCTGTAGTATGTCTGCAGTCTCTGATCATCTCCTGTAGTATGTCTGCAGTCTCTGATCATCTCCTGTAGTATGTCTGCAGTCTCTGATCATCTCCTGTAGTATGTCTGCAGTCTCTGATCATCTCCTGTAGTATGTCTGCAGTCTCTGATCATCTCCTGTAGTATGTCTGCAGTCTCTGATCATCTCCTGTAGTATGTCTGCAGTCTCTGATCATCTCCTGTAGTATGTCTGCAGTCTCTGATCATCTCCTGTATTATGTCTGCAGTCTCTGACCTTCCTCTTGTCGCACACATTGATGATCTCTTGCAGGCGGGTGTGATGTTCGCTGTCAGACGTTTGGTGTCGGGGACGACGGAGGGGGAGCGGAGGATCGCTCAGGTACTGAAGGATCGATTTCCCCGGGCGGCTCACGTTCGTGTTGTGGACATTTCAGGTAACTGATAAAGTTTTATAAAACCTGGACCTGTGTACTGGGAGCCGTGGGCCCCTCGCATAGGTCTGGGGGGCCTGGGGCCCCTCACATCGGTCTGGGGGGCCCCTCACATAGGTCCGGGGGGCCCGGGACACCCTCACATAGGTCCGGGGCCCCTGTGCATACAATAGGTTGGGGGGTCCTGCATGTCATATCAGAGGTCTTGCAGTGGAGTCCCGCAATGTGCCCCCCCCCCATGAGAGAACCGCCCCTCACAAGACCCCGCCCACCCCCTATGAGAGGACCCCCCCTGTTCTCTGTGTGTGATTGGTGCGTTGGATGTGTTGCAGGCGGATGTGGATCGATGTACGAGATTCATGTGGAATGTGAAGATTTCCGGGAGAAACGAATCGTCCAACAACATCACCTGATCAACGAGGTGAGACCAGAATGGAGGAGGGGTCACCCCGACCAGAACTTGTATGATTGGAGGAGGAGGTGGAATTCATGTGATGCATTTTTAGTGCACTTGTAAATTGCAAGTCGATAAGAAAAAATAGAAAGTGTGGGGGGAGGGGTCTGTGGTAGTCGTGTGTCTATGAACGGTTGTGGGAGGAGGGGGTGGGGCTGAGCTGTGTGTGTCTGAGGACGGTTGTGGGAGGAGGGGGCGGGGCTGAGCTGTGTGTGTCTGAGGACGGTTGTGGGTGGAGGGGGCGGGGCTGAGCTATGTGTGTCTATGGACGGTTGTGAGTGGAGGGGGCGGGGCTGAGATGTGCTATGGATGGTTGTGGGAGGAGGGGGCGGGGCTGAGCTATGGATGGTTGTGGGAGGAGGGGGCGGGGCTGAGCTATGTGTGTCTATGGACGGTTGTGGGAGGAGGGGGCGGGGCTGAGCTATGTGTGTCTATGGACGGTTGTGGAGGGAGCGGGGCTGAGCTATGGATGGTTGTGGGAGGAGGGGGCGGGGCTGAGCTATGTGTGTCTATGGACGGTTGTGGGAGGAGGGGGCGGGGCTGAGCTATGTGTGTCTATGGACGGTTGTGGAGGGGGCGGGGCTGAGCTATGTGTGTCTATGGACGGTTGTGGGAGGAGGGGCGGGGCTGAGATGTGTCTATGGACGGTTGTGGGAGGAGGGGGCGGGGCTGAGCTATGTGTGTCTATGGACGGTTGTGGGAGAAGGGGGCGGGGCTGAGATGTGTCTATGGACGGTTGTGGGAGGAGGGGGCGGGGCGGGGCTGAGCTATGTGTGTCTATGGACGGTTGTGGGAGGAGGGGGAGGGGCTGAAATGTGTCTATGGACGGTTGTGGGAGGAGGGGGCAGGGCTGAGCTGTGCTATGGACGGTTGTGGAGGGGGCGGGGCTGAGCTATGTGTGTCTATGGACGGTTGTGGAGGGGGCAGGGCTGAGCTATGTGTGTCTATGGACGGTTGTGGGAGGAGGGGGCGGGGCTGAGCTGTTGTGGGTTGGGTCTCTTCCCGCCATTGATGAACGTTTTCCTCTTTCAGGCCTTGCAGGAAGAGATAAAGTCGATGCACGGCCTGAGGATCTTCACCTCTGTCCCCAGCCAATGACACGAGACTTTCTAGGACCCTCCCAGAGGATGATGGGCATCGAGGGGTTAACATGACAGCACTTTGCACTCTGATCGCGCACAACGCCGCGCCTGCGCACAACTCACCTCTGACTTCCTGTATGAATATTAGAATAAATTTATCAACTCGATGGGCGGAGTCACTTTATTATTCTTCATCAAAGTGTTTGTTACTCCCCTCCCCCCTCCGATATGTGTCTCCTCCCCCATGTACTGGTATGAAGAAGTCTCCTCCCCCCCACACTGACATCATGAGAGGAGGAGAGCCAACCTGCCACCGTGTATATGTATGGGAGCCGGTTGGGAATTGGTCAATGAGTGAGTAACTTGTATAGCGCTACAAATGCGAACTAAATCGCCTCAAGGCGCTTATTTCCATCCGGTGTCGTCCTGATCCTTCAGAAGATGTGGGTCTTGAGTTTTTTTTCCTGAAGGCCCGATGGTTTTCTTCCATGCGGATGTTGGTGGGTAGAGCGTTCCATAGCCGTTGTCCTTGGACTGCGAATCTTCGATCTCCCTTCGATTTGTAGCGGGACTTGGGGATGTGGAGGAGGTTTTGGTTGGTTGATCGGAGAATGCGATTGGGGGTGTAGTGTTTTATCTTCTCGCATAGATATTGAGGAGAGTTTCCTTGTGTGCACTTGTGGGTGAGGCAGAGGGTCTTGAATGTGACCCGATCCTTTACGGTTAGCCAATAAAGGGTCCTCGGGGACGGGGTGATTGATTCCCAAGGTTTTTTCCCCATTACCAGTCTGGCTGCCATGTTCTGGACGACTTGTAGACGCGAAATCTGGTATTTAGGAAGTCCTATGTAGAGGGAGTTTGCGTAGTCGAGTCAGGAATTGATGATTGTTCCGACTACTACTGCTGTGTCCTCTTCCGGGATGAAGGGGATAAGTCTTCGTAGCAGGCGGAGAAGGTGGTGAGATCCGCTGACTACTGATCCTATTTGTGCGTCCATAGTCATGTCTGAGTCAAAGATGACTCCGAGACTTTTAACTTTGGTGCTCGGGGTGATGGTCTGTCCAAGGATGGTGGGGGGTGGAGGGTGATGGTCTGTCCAAGGATAGTGGGGGGTGGAGGGTGATGGTCTGTCCAAGGATAGTGGGGGGTGGAGGGTGATGGTCTGTCCAAGGATAGTGGGGGGTGGAGGGTGATGGTCTGTCCAAGGATAGTGGGGGGTGGGGAGTGATGGTCTGTCCAAGGGGGGTGGGGAGTGATGGTCTGTCCAAGGATAGTGGGGGGTGATGGTCTGTCCAAGGATAGTGGGGGGTGGAGGGTGATGGTCTGTCCAAGGATGGTGGGGGGTGTCCATGAAGCCCTAGCTTTGGTCTTTCGATTTGCATGGAGGAAAAGAAGTTCTGTTTTGGATCCATTGAGTTTAAGGGAACTCTGTCATCCAATCATCAATCAATGTGAGGCAATTTTCCAATCCGTGATATTGGTCTTTTTTTCCGGTGATGTGAAAGTAGAGTTGGGTGTCGTCGGCGTAGGAGTGGTAGCGTAGCACGGGTCCTGTTTTCTGATGATTTTGAGGAGTGGGCAGAGGTAGATGTTAAAGAGCACGGGTGACGGGGGTGATCCTTGAGGGACTCCGCATGTAATGGTCCGTGCTTCCGAAGTGAAAGCTCCTAATTTCACTGTCTGGGATCAGTTCTCTAGGAAGGATGAGAACCAGGGTAGGTCCGGGTCTGTGACTCCGGCTACTTCTTTGAGGCGGATGAGTAGAGTTTTGTGGTCTACTGTGTGGAAAGCTGTATGGAGGTCCAGCAGCACCAGGAGACACGATTCTCCATCATCTGCTTCTTCGAGAGAGTCATCCCAGATTTTGAGAAGGGCTGTTTCTGTGCCATGGCCTGGGCGGAGCCTGATTGTAGCGGGTCCAGGAGTTTGTGGAAGTCCAGATGGAGTTGTAGTTGTTGTACTACTGCTTTCTCCATGATCTTGGACATGGTGTTGAGGCTTGTTACCGGTCTGCGGTGGTTTTGGGTCTTTGGGGTCGAGGTTGGGTTTCTTTAGGAGGGGTTTGATTATACCTTGCTTTAGGGAGATCGGAACAATTCCTTCTTTGAACGATTAATTTACGAGATGTGTTATGGTGGGTGCCGAGATGTTGGTACATTCTTTCAGGAGTTTTGTAGGAATTATGTCATCTGGTGATGTGCGGTCTCAGAGGCTTCTGATGATGATTTTGGTGGCGTCGATGGTAATCGGGACCAGTGAAAATGGAATTGATTGTATATTGATTTCCTCTTTAGTGAGGTTGAATGTTTTTTTTTTCTTTTGAATAATTTCTCGAATGTTTTCGATTTTGTCGCTAAAAAAATCAGATAGCTCATTACAGAATTCTTGTGTTTCGTTTGCTGGGGGCTCTAGGCAGGCGGGGTTCATAGTTTGAGCGACAAGTTCGAAGAGTTCAGGAGGTCGGTTTAGGGCTTTTGAGATGGTGTTTGAGAAATGTTATTTTTTTGCTTTGAAGATCGCTTTGTGATATTTCTTGGTGAGTAATTTGTAGTTTGTGTGGTTTTCCTTTGTTGGGTTTCTTCTCCAGCCTCCTTCAGCTCTTCTGCGTTCTTGCTTCAGTAGAGTCATTGAACCATCCCGAGTTGTTTCTGCGGATGAGGGGTCTGCGTCTCAGAGCGACTGTGTCTGCTGTTTGTAGTAATGCTGTGTTCAGTGTTTGTATGACGGAGTGATTGTCATTCAAAGTGTGAGAGCGCAGAGAGGTGAAAATTGTCCTGGGCAGGAAGGGGGGAAAGTGTCTGAAATTGAAGGGGGGAGGGGAGGGGAGACTTCAGTCACAGACAGGGATGGATGGTGAGCTCACTCACCCCTTGGCAGTCAGCACCTCTCCTCCAGATGTATCTGAGGCTGATGGACTTCAAATTTCCGGCCCCAACTTTCCTTTCCTGAGGCACAGCGCCGAGGATCGAAGTGTGGGCAGAGGGGGAGGGGCGGGGCCCACCAGTCTGTCCATGAATGTGCCGCTACATCCAACCTGCTGTAATGTTTTCAGAGCTCCCCCTACAGGCCAATCCACCCCCGACTGTAATCACATGGAGGCGTGTCTGTCTCTCTGGTTGGATGGAGGCGTGTCTGTCTCTCTGGTTGGATGGAGGCGTGTCTGTCTCTCTGGTTGGATGGAGGCGTGTCTGTCTCTCTGGTTGGATGGAGGCGTGTCTGTCTCTCTGGTTGGATGGAGGCGTGTCTGTCTCTCTGGATGGATGGAGGCGTGTCTATGTCTCTCTGGTTGGATGGAGGCGTGTCTATGTCTCTCTGATTGGTTGGATCTCTCTGAAGCTCATACAGGGTGAGGCCCCCTTACACATTATAAGATTTTCTTCAGATTTTTGTCTTCAGATTTACCAAACTCGTATAATATGAGGAGGCCAAATCTTGCATTTGTATGCAGGGCGGTCCTCACATTACACGGTTTTGATAAATGTGACAATAAAAGTTGTATAGTGTCCCCGATCCTCCTCTTCTGGGGTCCCCTCTCCTCACTGCTTTATGACACTTTGGGTCGGGTTGTCACACTAAAGGTTCACATGTTTGTTATTTAAAAATAAATAAATGACACTTCCCTCCACTGTGCAGCTCGTTTTGCACAGAGTGGCCCCGATCCTCCTCTTCTGGGGTCCCTCTGGGAAGCTCTCTCCCGGGGGGTTTCCTGTATTTGGCGTCCATAGCCCCTGCCTCCTGGGTCATTGGATTTGATTGACAGCAGTGGGAGCCAATGGCTGCAGAGAAGAGGGAGCCGAGGAAGAGCGCGTCTGTGACGTGGGACTTCCAGGGCTCAGGTAAGTATAACGGGGGAGGGGGGGGCTTTACGATCCCCTTTAAGTGAAACCCGAACATTTTATGGGCACAGCTATTTTTTTATACCGTCCCCCAAATATTAGATTCAGAAATGTTTATGGGGGAGGAGAAACCAACCCGATGGATGGAAGAAACTTAGAAAGACGACCAATTTAAGGCTGAAGCTCCTCCCACATCGATCTGCCAGATGACCGGAAAAACAATTGATTGGTTCAGCAGATAAATCCTCCGACTCTACAACATGAAATGTGATCTCTTCACAGGGCAGATGGAATTTGATCGCACCCAAAGAACTCGATCACGTCCTAAGCAGAGTCCCCTCCCCCGAGCAGCATTGAGGGGTAAAAAATCCCCCCACAGAATGAACTCTTCCCAGATTGTGGGTTCCAATCTCTCCCGGGATTCCGATCACAGGAAGTGCTGGAGACAGGAGGGCGGCTCATCCACTAATGAGGGAAAAAGAAAAACCATCAGTAGCCTAATCCCGTTTTAATCCCGCCCCCGTAGGACTGACATCACAGTGGAACCTCGGATTGCGAGTAACGCGTAGGATTCAAGCCAAAGTGGTGGGCAGTACCGCGTTTGGCCTGAGGTGGGGGGGGGCGCCGGAGCCGTTCGGAAAATCTCAGAAATTCTCCATTCCCGAGCCTTTCCAAGTTCAGCGGAAGTGTCCCCGAGCCTTTCCGAGGCGCTCTGGTGCCCCCCCACCTCTGGCCACATGCGGTATTGCATACCATTGAAGTCAATGCGGAACAAATTATTTTCGTTTCCATTGACTTCAATGGGGAAACTCGCTTTGATATGCGAGTGCTTTGGATTACAAGCGTTCTCCTGGAACGGATTATGTAATCTGAGGTAGGGCTGGGAAAAAAATCGATTTTAATCTTGAATCGAGTTTTGAGCTCAAATCGATTCAGTTTTGAAGAAAATCGATTTTTTTTTTTTTTTTTTTCCCCCTTCAAAGTTTCCGTAGCAGGACTGCAGGGGGCGTATCCGGAATGGCACTGGGCAGCGTTACCCCAATTACATCTACTCGCTGCAGCCGCCGTCTGCCTACCTGATCAGCGTGTCATGCAGACAGACGGCGGCCATTGCAGTGTTCAAAAGCCACGCCTCCCGAGTCCTCGTCGTCTGTGATAGACGGAACCCTCAATTTCACAGCAGGCAGTATTCAGCCTATCACAGACATCCTCTCATCCTCGTCTGTGTTATGAGGATGACCATGATAGGCGGAACACTGAATGCTGGGAAATTGAGTGTTCCGCCTATCACAGACGAGGAGGAGGCGTGGCTTTTGAATACTGGAATGGCCACCGGTGTAGCAGTAAAATCCGTATACCATGAAAATCTGCATCAGGTACGGGCACAGTGAGGCACGGGCACAGTGAGACACGGGCACAGTGAGGCACGGGCACAGTGAGGCACGGGCACAGTGAGACACGGGCACAGTGATTGAAGCATGGGCACAGTGAGACACGGGCACAGTGAGACACGGGCACAGTGAGACACGGGCACAGTGAAGCACGGACACAGTGAGACACGGGCACAGTGAGGCATGGACAAAGTTCAATTCAACTAAGAGTAACCTCAGGATTTTTTGTTGTTTTATTAGCTAAATCCAAATACAGTATTAATAATTTGGATGTTTAACAATCTTTGTTGCACACTGCAAAAAACAACAAAAGGTCACAAGCGCTAAATTGGTGGATAAAGAAAAAAATATAATGGATGATAATAATAATAATAAGAAAAAAATCCCAAATATTTTGGGAAGTACAAAGTATCCAAAAGGGGGAAAAAACAGGATCCAGCGCAGCAAGAAAAAATCCGTAGCCAGAAGTACAAAATACACAACATGCACACAATATAATCCAGCGCTCATGGAACATACATTATTAACTATTGAAAACTCTTGAAGAATTGATAAAAAAGCTTAGTCCATTTATTAATCACAATAAAGAGAGGGATCCAATCCCAAATGAATCTTAACTCTCCAGTTGCCAGTGGTGACAAACTTGTTAAACTTGCAGTGACATCCGTGGAGCAAGGAGGGGTTAAAAAAGTCAAAACAAAGCCTGTGGCATGATCTCCGTGTGAGGAGAGTACCTTGAATGATGGACAACAGGCAGACCAGCGTGTGGAGGGCCCTCCAACCCAAAAGGATGCAGAGCCAGGATGGCAGCAAGGCTGGGACAGAAGGAATCACACACAGAGTTTCAAGAGTTTTCAATAGTTAATAATGTATGTTCCATGAGCGCTGGAATATATTGTGTGTTTGTTGCACTGACTTTGCACTTAGAGAAAGGGTTTGCCTTTGCAATTTTGTTTGTTGATGCACTTTAATTAATATAATTTAAAAAAAAAATCGAATCGAATCGTAAATCGAGTTTTTTATAAAAAAATCGCAGATTTTTTTTTGGGGGAAAATCGCCCAGCCCTAATCTGAGGTTCCACTTATAAAACTGCCATGAAAACAATGTGATGCAACCAATGGACGGCGTGGCGACGTCTCCAACTCACAGCAGCACAACTTTTTAAACATTAACAATGTTTCTCACTGGCATATTCCCATCACTCTTGGTCATCACAATGCCACCCCGGCGCGTTTCGTCATCTGTGACATCATCTGTGAATGAGCTCATATTGAACCTTAAACTTCCATCTTTTACAAGTTTTTATGATTGGATATTCTAAAGAGTTGGGGTGCCGATTTATGTAGCGCTGCCGAACAAATTGTTTTTTATGTTTCAATGATGTTAATTAAAGAAATTTTTCAGAACAAATACAAGAGTATCACAGTGCATTATCGTACAGTAATAGAAAACCTCTGGAGGGTAACTTGCTATTGCTCATTGTATAACGCAGACCTTTCCCGTCTTATAAATATTAGCTAATAATATCCCATTATGGGGATCAGTCGTCTAGACCAAAGTAACCAGTCTTGTGCAAGCCACCTCTATCATGGGTTCACACATTATAGCACATAGTACCGGCCCGACAAGCGAACCCCCCCCCCCAGGGAGAGCCCACCCCCCACCCAACAAATGGGGGAGGCGGCCTCCCCCCCACGGGAGCGATCCCCCCCAAGGGCCAGACCACTCGCTGTTCAAACTTCTCAAACCCGTATGAGGATATACTGTAACATTCTAATAAGTACTCTAATGTGAGAACGTAAGGGGAAAAGAAGACATAGTAGAGAAAAAGAAACACGGAACAAGAAGGACAGGAAGAAAAAGAGAGAGGGGAAGAAAAAAAAAACAGGTAAAATAATATGGGGGGGGGGGGGGGGTTGGGATGTGAGAGTCAGGAGAGGGGGATAAGGAGGAGTTGCGGTCCAGAGCCCAAGCACCCAGCACTAGTGAGGATAACTAAGTAGCCAGTGTCCTCGGGTCATTGGTAAGAAAATCGAACCATGGGTCCCAAACCTTATGAAATAGTTCCATCTTGTCCTGGACCAGGGCCGTCAATCTTTCGTTCAGCATTAACCAGGACAATTTGCTTTTCAGCTGGCCGAATGGCAGGGCAGCCGATCTCCAATTCCTGGCTATAGTTATTCTAGCCGACAGAAAAATGAAATTTAGTAGCCTCCTTTGGGACTTGGAGATTTCCGCCACCCTGTCGCCCAGGAGAGCCTGTTTGGGCGATTTCTTTAAATTGATCTGTGTAAGGGTATATATAAAATTGTAGACCCTGATCCAGAACCTCCTAACCTTAGGGCATGACCACCAGATATGATAGGTGGTTCCCACCTGACCACATCCTTTAAAACATCTAGGAGGTGGCCCCGTGCACAAAGGTGGCCAGTCTGGCTGGTACCATATACCATCGTAGTAGAACCTTGTAATTAGCTTCTATGATTGAGGTATTCAGGAGTGAACGGGACGCTGTGTCTGCAATTGCCAACCAATTGTCCAAGTCCAACGTTTCCTGAAAATCACTTTCCCATAGAAGCATGTAATTCAGCTTATTCGTAACAGCCATCAGTATTGTATATATAGTAGATATAAATCCTTTAAGTCTATCATAGTGCTTACACATATGTTCCATGGGGGTCAGCTTCGCTAGGTCGCCCTTACGAGCTAATGTTTGGACAAAGTGTTGTAATTGAGTATATCTATAGCGTTCTATTGGTGGCATTTGATGTTTCTCAGCCATAAAGCGTTCCGATATCATACCCTTATGGTCACATAGGTCTGCAATACGTAGTAATCCCTTATTGGTCCACTACGAAAAAGCAAGTGGAGTGAGACCCGGGGTGAACAATCTGTTCTTTAAAATAGGTGCTAAGGGAGTATGGGGCGATTTAAATTTCTTGGACCTGGACAATCTGTCCCAAATATCCAGTGAGAAGGATAAGGAAGGACATAGTATTGTCAACCTGTCTGCAGGCGGGAGCCACATTAAGTGGGATATCGTGTCCGGATGGCAGGAATAGGATTCCATCGTCATCCATATGGCGGGTGGTGATTGTGAGTGAAACCTAGATAGGTGGGCCACCTGAGCCGCATAGAAATACTTCTGCAGATCAGGTAGTCCAAGTCCACCCATCCGTTTAGGGGCATACATTGTGTTTTTGTTCACCCTAGGCCTCTTATCTCCCCAGACAAATTGGAGTACTTTCCGTTGGAACATTTGCAGGTCGCTGCGTTGCAATGCTATAGGTAAGGTGCGAAAAAAATATAAGAAGTCTGTCAAACCACGACGGGGGGTGAATCTGCCATTTTGCCATATCTTCCGTTAATCTTTTAATAAGAGCGGGGTAGTTCCTTTTATATAGTGTTTGAATAGAGGAGGTGAAATTGATTCCGAGGTAAGGAAGAGCCTCAGCTTCCCATACAAATTGGTGGGATAGCTCAATTGTCTTCTGGGTGGAGCTTGGTAGTGTTACATTCAGTGCCCTCGACTTACCATGATTAATGTACAGTCCCGAAATGTCCGAAAATGGGTGCAATACCGCGTAGAGGTTAGGGAGTGAAGTTATCGGGGAGGTCAAGGTGAGCAGCAAGTCATCTGCAAAAAGCAGACACTTATGTTTATAGCCTCCGCAAACAATCCCCTTGATATCCTGGCAAGTGCGAATTTTAATCGCCAGCGGTTCTATTGCTAGGGCGAACAAAATTGGTGATAGCGGGCACCCCTGCCTAGTCCCCCGTCTAATAGAAATGGGTTGAGAGGAGTATCCCCTTAGTATTAGTGTGGCAGTCGGAGAATCGTACAGTCCTTTAAGGAGATCCAGAAAGCGCTCGCCAAAGCCATAGCGATTTAGTACGTCAAATAGGTACTCCCAGGATAGGGAATCGAACGCCTTCTGGACGTCCAACGAGAGAAACATGCTAGGTCTGCTACCCCCACCATGCCAGTCAGACTGCACTGCCGATATCAGGTTTATTAATCTGCGGGTTTGGTCAGACGCCTGTCTATTAGGAATAAACCCAGTCTGGTCGGGGTGGATATATGATGGGAGGAATGTATTCAGTCTGATGGCCAGGATTTTGGTTAAAATCTTCAAATCAGTATTGATCAGGGAGATGGGGCGGTAATTTGCGCAATCTCCATGATCCTTACCTGGTTTCGGTATGACATTAAGAAAGGCCGCATTTTCCTGTCCCAGGAGTTTATTGCCCCCTCTCAGATCATTAAAGTATGCGCACATGTGAGGTGAGAGGATATCTATGTATTTCCTATAATAATGGCCGGGGTAACCATCCGGCCCAGGGGCCTTGGACGGGTGGAGCATTTTTATGGCTGCCCTAAGCTCAGGTTCAGTAAATGCCTCGTCCATCAAGTCTGCGTGGTTTCGAGTTAATTTGGGTAATTGGACGTCGTGAAAAAACGCTTCAGCCCTTGACGGCTCAAATACTGTCTGTTGGCTATATAATTTGGCATAAAAGGTATGGAATTCCTTGATTATTAATTCGGGATTTTGAGTAAGGTGACCGTTTGGTAGTCTTAGTTTAGGTAAAGTTGGCACATAGGGTCGGGGTACCAGCTTCCTAGCTAACATAGTGGTGGGTTTGTCGCCCATGGTATAAAATTTATGTTTGGACCAGCTGATGTGTTTTTCAGCTTGCGTGGTTAGGCTAAGATTCAATGTAAGTCTTGCTTCATCTATTTTATGGCTAATATCAATCAGGGGATTTTGTCGCTGTTCCGCTAGTAACGCCTCCAGATCCGCCTCTAGGCCTTTAATTACCTGCCCTCGCTCCCGTTTACGTCTAGCCGCTATTTGTATCAGCTTACCGCGAATCGTTGCTTTGTGAGCGGCCCAGTTAATTGTAGGCGAGGTGTCAGTGGATTTATTAGTGTCGAAGTACGCCTGGAGTTCTTTCTGAATTTCCACATATATAATAGGGTCGTTCAGTAGGCTAACATTAAGTCGCCATGGGGAGGGGGTGGCTTTAGTCCAAAGCCCTTTGGTGACGAGTTTAACCGGCGAATGATCAGACCAGGGGGTAGCCAGGATCTTAACCGACATTATATATGGGAGTAGAGGGGTACGCACCAAGAGATGATCTATCCTGGAATAGGTGTGATGCACCTGCGAGAAATGCGTGAAATCTCTAACTGTGGGGTTGTATTCTCGCCAAGTGTCAATCAAATCATGGAGGTGAAATAGGCGTGAAACCTTACTACTGTCTTTAGGTGGGCGCCGTAAGAGTGGTTTCGTATGATCGGATTTATCCATTGTCCTATCCATAGGGATATTACTATCACCTCCCATGACTATTTGCCCTTGGACCATTGAGCATGTTCTTAAAAAATTCAGGCTGACCTGTGTTTGGTGCGTAGTACGAAACGAACAAAACTAATTGATCATGGAGACGACCCACGGCCATTAGGTATCTACCACCCTTATCTTTAATTATCGTAATGGGTGTAAAGGGGATCCGCTTAGAAAAACAGATCGCCACTCCCCCCTTTTTTTGTGGGCCACAAGCAAGGAAAAATTGAGGGTATCTCGCATTTAGATATCTGGGGGCTGAGGACTTAGAGTAATGAGTTTCCTGTATCAAGAGAACGTCAGCCCTCTGCCTCAGGTAGAATTGAAAGGCTTTGGTCCTCTTGATAGGGGAATTGAAACCGTGTACATTGTGCGTAATCACCGAATAGTCAGTAGAATATGGCTTAGCCATCGTGGTAGGGCAGAGAACTCTTACCTTGAAGCACAAGATGATTCAAAAAAGCTCTTGAGATTGGGTTCGACCACTTCCTCGAGCGTCTGAACCATGCTGTAGGTGGAGGACCCTGGACCGGAGCTCGTTAGGAGGAGAGGGGGAGAACAAAAAAGGAGAAAAAAAGATACCAATAAAGAGCATAGCAATAACAGATCGGCCTTAGGCCGTAACATATAAACTCGAAGTTCCTGAGTAACATAGTAACTGCATGGGGAGTGATCCCCTCCGGATCAAATTCCCGGACCGAAGTTTGCAAGGGTATCATCCTCCACAGAGGATAAATAGTCTTGCTAGTGAGCGGCATGTAATGCCGCCCCGACCCAAAACATATATGCTGCCTTGTGCAGGCAGCTGGAAATAAACATATAACCTAAATGTAATTACCATTTATGAACATTGCTATAGGCTAGCTGTAATCTCTGATCGAGGTCAGGGTCAAGACCCCGGGACAGACAGGTCCCCCATCAGTTACCCCCGTCCCGGAGTCCCCATCTCAGGGGGATCAATCAGCCCCCTCCGACCGGCCAAAACTCACCAAACAGTGCCCCCAGCTAAATCTTTCCAGAGAAAGAAAAAAAAAAAAAGGGGGGGCACCAGCCTAACATTCAACTAAGTAGCCGTCCTACTCGCAATAAAGGTTGATGAACAGCACCGCAGGGGTGTAACAAATGTGTCCCATCCGGGACCCAGGGAGGCAACGAACAGGAGGCCCTTCCCTACAACGGGACTTCCAGGGCCAAAAGGTATCAATGGGGGCCTATGTAGTAGTCATGTCTTTCCTAGACTGAGATTGTTTGCGGTCTTCCCAGAGCGGAGAGAGAGGACGATGTTCTTCACTTTGGGGGGACAGTGCCGTAGAATCATGAGTCACGATGCCAAGTCCAATCAGGAGTTCTTCACCCGTTTGGAACGTTGAGAATGAATGGGATCGTCCTTTATAGGTGAAGGATAATTTAAAGGGGAAGGCCCATCGGTATTTAATTTGTTTTGCCATCAGCTGCTGGAGTAGTGGTCTTAAATTTCTGCGTTTCTGGACCGTAGAAGGGGCCAAATCTGTAAATAGCTGGATTGAGGTCCCATGGATTTGTAGATCCTGTCTGTTACGGGCCGCTAACATCATTTTCTCCTTAACCCGGTAAAAATGCGGTTTTACTATTACATCACGTGGCAGTCCATCAGATTTGGGGCAGTCGGTGCCCTGTGTATGCGGTCAATCTCCATGTGATGAGGGGAAATATCGGGGATCAGTTCTTTCATCAACTCGTACATGAGCTCTTCCAGATGGGTACATGTCTCAGGGAGGCCTCGTATTCCTTTATTCTACCTACGAGAACGGTTCTCCAAATCTTCAATTTTAGAGTTTGCCTCCTCTAGCCTATCATGGAGGTCAGTTATCAAGCGGGCATTTTGGTTTAACCTTTTTTACTGTATTGTCCACCTTAGTTTCTATGTGTTCAAAACGTTCCCCCAGGTTGTGAACGTCCCTCTTGAGATCTGTTGTAATTAAGGTGCAGGCTTTAGAAAGCTCCTGCTGCAGCATAGTGGAAAAGCAGTGCATCAGGGGAGTAAGGGGCTAGCTGGGGAGCAGCTGCTATCTCCTGGCTGGGCTGGCAGAATAAGGTCTCCGCTATCCCCGTCCATGGAGGATGTCGGGGAGTCTATTGGTTTCTGCAGGACAGGAAAGGTGCCCGGGGACTGGGACTGTAGTCCGGACTCACCCCACTGGTCTGCTTCATAGTCTCCCGATGATTGGGATGAGAACGGGCCCCTCATCAGCTCCGGGTGATCGGCTTCATCCCCCTTCTGGGCCGCGGCGTTACTCCTGGAGGCTGTGCTGCCTCGTGTGTGGTGGTACCCGGACGCCATCTTGGATTGCTGGGGAAGGCCCCGCTCCGCCGTTCCATCTGGGCCTTCTGCGCTGTCCTCTTCTTGGCTGACCCTGTGCCCGCCTATTCATCACCTCATCCGGGACCCGGCAGCGGCACTTCCAAGCTGGAATCCCCGCTGCCTACTCTGTCATTCGCTGTGTAGGGTCGGAGCATGCGGAGCTCGGCTAGAGCACGTCTACCTCCGAGATCCTGCGCATGCGCACTACAAATTGTTTTTTTTAAAAAAATGTATAGATGTATTTTTCTAAAAAAGTTAATAACAAGAGTTCCCCTTTATATCAGAGTCTGCAGAGTTCCCCTTTTACATCAGAGTCCCCCTTTTACATCAGAGTCCGCAGAGTTCCCTTTTACATCAGAGTCTGCAGAGTTCCCCTTTATATCAGAGTCTGCAGAGTTCCCCTTTACATCAGAGTCTGCAGAGTTCCCCTTTATATCAGAGTCTGCAGAGTTCCCCTTTATATCAGAGTCTGCAGAGTTCCCCTTTTACATCAGAGTCTGCAGAGTTCCCCTTTTACATCAGAGTCTGCAGAGTTCCCCTTTATATCAGAGTCCGCAGAGTTCCCCTTTATATCAGAGTCTGCAGAGTTCCCCTTTTACATCAGAGTCTGCAGAGTTCCCCTTTTACATCAGAGTCTGCAGAGTTCCCCTTTTACATCAGAGTCTGCAGAGTTTCCCTTTTACATCAGAGTCTGCAGAGTTCCCCTTTTATATCAGAGTCTGCAGAGTTCCCCTTTTATATCAGAGTCTGCAGAGTTCCCCTTTTATATCAGAGTCTGCAGAGTTCCCCTTTTACATCAGAGTCTGCAGAGTTCCCCTTTTACATCAGAGTCTGCAGAGTTCCCCTTTTACATCAGAGTCTGCAGAGTTCCCCTTTTACATCAGAGTCTGCAGAGTTCCCCTTTTACATCAAAGTCTGCAGAGTTCCCCTTTTACATCAAAGTCTGCAGAGTTCCCCTTTTACATCAGAGTCCGCAGAGTTCCACTTTTACATCAGAGTCCGCAGAGTTCCCCTTTTACATCAGAGTCCCCCTTTTACATCAGAGTCCACAGAGTTCCCCTTTTACATCAGAGTCTGCAGAGTTCCCCTTTATATCAGAGTCTGCAGAGTTCCCCTTTTACATCAGAGTCTGCAGAGTTCCCCTTTTACATCAGAGTCTGCAGAGTTCCCCTTTTACATCAGAGTCTGCAGAGTTCCCCTTTATATCAGAGTCTGCAGAGTTCCCCTTTTACATCAGAGTCTGCAGAGTTCCCCTTTTACATCAGAGTCTGCAGAGTTCCCCTTTTATATCAGAGTCTGCAGAGTTCCCCTTTTACATCAGAGTCTGCAGAGTTCCCCTTTTACATCAGAGTCCGCAGAGTTCCCCTTTTATATCAGAGTCTGCAGAGTTCCCCTTTTACATCAGAGTCTGCAGAGTTCCCCTTTTACATCAGAGTCTGCAGAGTTCCCCTTTTACATCAGAGTCTGCAGAGTTCCCCTTTATATCAGAGTCTGCAGATTTCCCCTTTTACATCAGAGTCCGCAGAGTTCCCCTTTTACATCAAAGTCTGCAGAGTTCCCCTTTTACATCAGAGTCTGCAGAGTTCCCCTTTTACATCAGAGTCCGCAGAGTTCCACTTTTACATCAGAGTCCGCAGAGTTCCCCTTTTACATCAGAGTCCCCCTTTTACATCAGAGTCCACAGAGTTCCCCTTTTACATCAGAGTCTGCAGAGTTCCCCTTTTACATCAGAGTCTGCAGAGTTCCCCTTTTACATCAGAGTCTGCAGAGTTCCCCTTTTACATCAGAGTCTGCAGAGTTCCCCTTTTACATCAGAGTCTGCAGAGTTCCCCTTTATATCAGAGTCTGCAGAGTTCCCCTTTTACATCAGAGTCTGCAGAGTTCCCCTTTATATCAGAGTCTGCAGAGTTCCCCTTTTACATCAGAGTCTGCAGAGTTCCCCTTTTACATCAGAGTCTGCAGAGTTCCCCTTTTACATCAGAGTCCCCCTTTTACATCAGAGTCTGCAGAGTTCCCCTTTTACATCAGAGTCTGCAGAGTTCCCCTTTTACATCAGAGTCTGCAGAGTTCCCCTTTATATCAGAGTCTGCAGAGTTCCCCTTTTACATCAGAGTCCGCAGAGTTCCCCTTTTACATCAGAGTCTGCAGAGTTCCCCTTTATATCAGAGTCTGCAGAGTTCCCCTTTTACATCAGAGTCTGCAGAGTTCCCCTTTTACATCAGAGTCTGCAGAGTTCCCCTTTACATCAGAGTCTGCAGAGTTCCCCTTTTACATCAGAGTCTGCAGAGTTCCCCTTTTACATCAGAGTCTGCAGAGTTCCCCTTTATATCAGAGTCTGCAGAGTTCCCCTTTTACATCAGAGTCTGCAGAGTTCCCCTTTTACATCAGAGTCTGCAGAGTTCCCCTTTTACATCAGAGTCTGCAGAGTTCCCCTTTTACATCAGAGTCTGCAGAGTTCCCCTTTTACATCAGAGTCTGCAGAGTTCCCCTTTTACATCAGAGTCTGCAGAGTTCCCCTTTTACATCAGAGTCTGCAGAGTTCCCCTTTTACATCAGAGTCTGCAGCGTTCCCCTTTTACATCAGAGTCTGCAGAGTTCCCCTTTTACATCAGAGTCTGCAGAGTTCCCCTTTTACATCAGAGTCTGCAGAGTTCCCCTTTTACATCAGAGTCTGCAGAGTTCCCCTTTATATCAGAGTCTGCAGAGTTCCCCTTTTACATCAGAGTCTGCAGAGTTCCCCTTTTACATCAGAGTCTGCAGAGTTCCCCTTTTACATCAGAGTCTGCAGAGTTCCCCTTTTATATCAGAGTCTGCAGAGTTCCCCTTTATATCAGAGTCTGCAGAGTTCCCCTTTATATCAGAGTCTGCAGAGTTCCCCTTTTACATCAGAGTCTGCAGAGTTCCCCTTTTACATCAGAGTCTGCAGAGTTCCCCTTTATATCAAAGTCTGCAGAGTTCCCCTTTTACATCAGAGTCCGCAGAGTTCCCCTTTTACATCAGAGTCTGCAGAGTTCCCCTTTTACATCAGAGTTCCCCTTTTACATCAGAGTCCGCAGAGTTCCCCTTTTACATCAGAGTCCGCAGAGTTCCCCTTTTACATCAGAGTCCCCCTTTTACATCAGAGTCCGCAGAGTTCCCCTTTTACATCAGAGTCCCCCTTTTACATCAGAGTCCGCAGAGTTCCCTTTTACATCAGAGTCTGCAGAGTTCCCCTTTTACATCAGAGTCTGCAGAGTTCCCCTTTTACATCAGAGTCCGCAGAGTTCCCCTTTTACATCAGAGTCCGCAGAGTCCCCCTTTTACATCAGAGTCCGCAGAGTTCCCCTTTTACATCAGAGTCCCCCTTTTACATCAGAGTCCGCAGAGTTCCCCTTTTACATCAGAGTCCGCAGAGTTCCCCTTTTACATCAGAGTCCCCCTTTTACATCAGAGTCCGCAGAGTTCCCTTTTACATCAGAGTCTGCAGAGTTCCCCTTTTACATCAGAGTCTGCAGAGTTCCCCTTTTACATCAGAGTCTGCAGAGTTCCCCTTTTACATCAGAGTCCGCAGAGTTCCCCTTTTACATCAGAGTCCGCAGAGTTCCCCTTTTACATCAGAGTCCGCAGAGTCCCCCTTTTACATCAGAGTCCGCAGAGTTCCCCTTTTACATCAGAGTCCCCCTTTTACATCAGAGTCCGCAGAGTTCCCTTTTACATCAGAGTCCGCAGAGTTCCCCTTTTACATCAGAGTCTGCAGAGTTCCCCTTTTACATCAGAGTCCGCAGAGTTCCCCTTTTACATCAGAGTCCGCAGAGTTCCCCTTTTACATCAGAGTCTGCAGAGTTCCCCTTTTACATCAGAGTCCCCCTTTTACATCAGAGTCCGCAGAGTTCCCCTTTTACATCAGAGTCCCCCTTTTACATCAGAGTCCGCAGAGTTCCCCTTTACATCAGAGTCCCCCTTTTACATCAGAGTCCGCAGAGTTCCCCTTTACATCAGAGTCCGCAGAGTTCCCCTTTACATCAGAGTCCGCAGAGTTCCCCTTTTACATCAGAGTCTGCAGAGTTCCCCTTTTACATCAGAGTCCCCCTTTTACATCAGAGTCCGCAGAGTTCCCCTTTACATCAGAGTCCGCAGAGTTCCCCTTTTACATCAGAGTCTGCAGAGTTCCCCTTTTACATCAGAGTCCCCCTTTTACATCAGAGTCCGCAGAGTTCCCCTTTTACATCAGAGTCCCCCTTTTACATCAGAGTCCGCAGAGTTCCCCTTTACATCAGAGTCCGCAGAGTTCCCCTTTTACATCAGAGTCCGCAGAGTTCCCCTTTTACATCAGAGTCCGCAGAGTTCCCCTTTTACATCAGAGTCCGCAGAGTTCCCCTTTTACATCAGAGTCCGCAGAGTTCCCCTTTTACATCAGAGTCTGCAGAGTTCCCCTTTTACATCAGAGTCTGCAGAGTTCCCCTTTTACATCAGAGTCTGCAGAGTTCCCCTTTTACATCAGAGTCCCCCTTTTACATCAGAGTCCGCAGAGTTCCCTTTTACATCAGAGTCTGCAGAGTTCCCCTTTTACATCAGAGTCTGCAGAGTTCCCCTTTTACATCAGAGTCTGCAGAGTTCCCCTTTTACATCAGAGTCTGCAGAGTTCCCCTTTTACATCAGAGTCCGCAGAGTTCCCCTTTTACATCAGAGTCCGCAGAGTCCCCCTTTTACATCAGAGTCCGCAGAGTTCCCCTTTTACATCAGAGTCCCCCTTTTACATCAGAGTCCGCAGAGTTCCCTTTTACATCAGAGTCCGCAGAGTTCCCCTTTTACATCAGAGTCTGCAGAGTTCCCCTTTTACATCAGAGTCCGCAGAGTTCCCCTTTTACATCAGAGTCCGCAGAGTTCCCCTTTTACATCAGAGTCCGCAGAGTTCCCCTTTTACATCAGAGTCTGCAGAGTTCCCCTTTTACATCAGAGTCCCCCTTTTACATCAGAGTCCGCAGAGTTCCCCTTTTACATCAGAGTCCCCCTTTTACATCAGAGTCCGCAGAGTTCCCCTTTACATCAGAGTCCCCCTTTTACATCAGAGTCCGCAGAGTTCCCCTTTACATCAGAGTCCGCAGAGTTCCCCTTTACATCAGAGTCCGCAGAGTTCCCCTTTTACATCAGAGTCTGCAGAGTTCCCCTTTTACATCAGAGTCCCCCTTTTACATCAGAGTCCGCAGAGTTCCCCTTTACATCAGAGTCCGCAGAGTTCCCCTTTTACATCAGAGTCTGCAGAGTTCCCCTTTTACATCAGAGTCCCCCTTTTACATCAGAGTCCGCAGAGTTCCCCTTTTACATCAGAGTCCCCCTTTTACATCAGAGTCCGCAGAGTTCCCCTTTACATCAGAGTCCGCAGAGTTCCCCTTTTACATCAGAGTCCGCAGAGTTCCCCTTTTACATCAGAGTCCGCAGAGTTCCCCTTTTACATCAGAGTCCGCAGAGTTCCCCTTTTACATCAGAGTCCGCAGAGTTCCCCTTTTACATCAGAGTCTGCAGAGTTCCCCTTTTACATCAGAGTCTGCAGAGTTCCCCTTTTACATCAGAGTCTGCAGAGTTCCCCTTTTACATCAGAGTCCCCCTTTTACATCAGAGTCCGCAGAGTTCCCCTTTTACATCAGAGTCCCCCTTTTACATCAGAGTCCGCAGAGTTCCCCTTTACATCAGAGTCCGCAGAGTTCCCCTTTTACATCAGAGTCCGCAGAGTTCCCCTTTTACATCAGAGTCCCCCTTTTACATCAGAGTCCGCAGAGTTCCCCTTTACATCAGAGTCCGCAGAGTTCCCCTTTTACATCAGAGTCTGCAGAGTTCCCCTTTTACATCAGAGTCCCCCTTTTACATCAGAGTCCGCAGAGTTCCCCTTTTACATCAGAGTCCCCCTTTTACATCAGAGTCCGCAGAGTTCCCCTTTACATCAGAGTCCGCAGAGTTCCCCTTTTACATCAGAGTCTGCAGAGTTCCCCTTTTACATCAGAGTCCGCAGAGTTCCCCTTTTACATCAGAGTCCGCAGAGTTCCCCTTTTACATCAGAGTCCGCAGAGTTCCCCTTTTACATCAGAGTCCGCAGAGTTCCCCTTTTACATCAGAGTCTGCAGAGTTCCCCTTTTACATCAGAGTCTGCAGAGTTCCCCTTTTACATCAGAGTCTGCAGAGTTCCCCTTTTACATCAGAGTCCGCAGAGTTCCCCTTTTACATCAGAGTCCCCCTTTTACATCAGAGTCCGCAGAGTTCCCCTTTACATCAGAGTCCGCAGAGTTCCCCTTTTACATCAGAGTCTGCAGAGTTCCCCTTTTACATCAGAGTCCGCAGAGTTCCCCTTTTACATCAGAGTCCGCAGAGTTCCCCTTTTACATCAGAGTCCGCAGAGTTCCCCTTTTACATCAGAGTCTGCAGAGTTCCCCTTTTACATCAGAGTCTGCAGAGTTCCCCTTTTACATCAGAGTCTGCAGAGTTCCCCTTTTACATCAGAGTCTGCAGAGTTCCCCTTTTACATCAAAGTCTGCAGAGTTCCCCTTTTACATCAGAGTCCGCAGAGTTCCCCTTTTACATCAGAGTCTGCAGAGTTCCCCTTTTACATCAGAGTCTGCAGAGTTCCCCTTTTACATCAGAGTCTGCAGAGTTCCCCTTTTACATCAGAGTCTGCAGAGTTCCCCTTTTACATCAAAGTCTGCAGAGTTCCCCTTTTACATCAAAGTCTGCAGAGTTCCCCTTTTACATCAGAGTCCGCAGAGTTCCACTTTTACATCAGAGTCCGCAGAGTTCCCCTTTTACATCAGAGTCCCCCTTTTACATCAGAGTCCACAGAGTTCCCCTTTTACATCAGAGTCCGCAGAGTTCCCCTTTTACATCAGAGTCCGCAGAGTTCCCCTTTTACATCAGAGTCCGCAGAGTTCCCCTTTTACATCAGAGTCTGCAGAGTTCCCCTTTTACATCAGAGTCCGCAGAGTTCCCCTTTTACATCAGAGTCCGCAGAGTTCCCCTTTTACATCAGAGTCCGCAGAGTTCCCCTTTTACATCAGAGTCCGCAGAGTTCCCCTTTTACATCAGAGTCCCCCTTTTACATCAGAGTCCGCAGAGTTCCCCTTTTACATCAGAGTCCGCAGAGTTCCCCTTTTACATCAGAGTCCGCAGAGTTCCCTTTTACTGTAAGAGGGGACTCTGATGTAAGGGAGGACTCTGGGGACTCTGATGTAAGGGGTGCTCTGGGAACCCTGATGGAAGGTAGAACTCTGTGGCCTCTGGTGTAAAGGGGAACTCTGATGTAAGGGGTGCTCTGAGAACCCTGATATACCTCAGTGTAATCATTCAGGGGCAGGAGAGGGAAGGGGGGAGACTTCAGTCACAGACAGGGATGGATGGTGAGCTCACTCACCCCTTGGCAGTCATCACCTCTCCTCCAGATGTATCTGAGGCTGCTGGACTTCACATTTCCGGCCCCAACTTTCCTTTTCTGAAACCCAGTGTTCTAACAAGATGGTGCCCCTATCGGATAGGGTCCGGCCTGGACTTCGCAGGCGCAATCCGAGCCGACAGAAATCTCAGAGGCTGAACCGCTGTAGACGGAGCTCTCCGCTCGCTCTATACAGCAAGGGGCGGATACTTTTCTCAAAGGGGCGGATATGGTTAGAAGAGGCATGATGGGTGGAGCTTTATGATGGGCGGAGCTTTTTGTTTGCTGTATTCAGATCCGAGCATTTCTAACCATATCCGCCCCTTTGAGAAAAGTATCCGCCCCTTTAAGAAAAGTATCCGCCCCTTTGAGAAGAACTTGCTCTACAAGTGCACTTGAAAGTTCAGTCGCTGAAGATCTGAAATGAGGGGAAGCTCTGCTGATTTTATCATCCAATCAGGTGGAAGCTAAAATGCTGTTTTTTATTTTCCTTGTACGTCCCCCTCGGATCTCCAGCGACTGAACTTCCAGGTGCACTTGGATGCGACTGAACTTCCAGGTGCACTTGGATTTGCCCTTCGGAAATAACCCCCATAGTGTCATATTTGTGATGAGTATCACTATTCATATATTTTCCAGTGTGGACTCACTTTTTGAGTTTGAAAATACCGACCACCTGGCTTCCTCCCCAAACACCTGACTCCGGACTATCTTCAGTCTGCACTGCGGGGGGATTTCTCTGGGGGTACATCTGTAGATTTAGGTGCCATTCCTCCATTAGATCCAAGTTCTGATATGGGGTTCTATCATCACACAGTCCCGTCTCTTCAGACCGCATCCGGGGGGGTCTCTGCGGGTCGGTTCCATCCTGGGAGGGATCTCTGCGGGTCGGTTCCATCCTGGGGGGGATCTCTGCGGGTCGGTTCCATCCTGGGGGGGGTCTCTGCGGGGTCGGTTCCATCCTGGGGGGGATCTCTGCGGGTCGGTTCCATCCCGGGGGGGTCTCTGCGAGTCGGTTCCATCCTGGGGGGAATCTCTGCGGGTCGGTTCCATCCTGGGGGGGATCTCTGCGAGTCGGTTCCATCCTGGGGGGATCTCTGCGAGTCGGTTCCATCCTGGGAGGAATCTCTGCGAGTCGGTTCCATCCTGGGGGGATCTCTGCGGGTCGGTTCCATCCTGGGGGGGGGGGGGGTCTCTGCGAGTCGGTTCCATCCTGGGAGGGATCTCTGCGAGTCGGTTCCATCCTGGGGGGATCTCTGCGGGTCGGTTCCATCCTAGGGGGGGTCTCTGCGGGTCGGGTTCCATCCTGGGGGGGTCTCTGCGGGTCGGTTCCATCCTTGGGGGGATCTCTGCGAGTCGGTTCCATCCTGGGAGGGATCTCTGCGAGTCGGTTCCATCCTGGGAGGGATCTCTGCGAGTCGGTTCCATCCTGGGGGGATCTCTGCGGGTCGGTTCCATCCTGGGGGGATCTCTGCGGGTCGGTTTCCATCCCGGGGGGGTCTCTGCGAGTCGGTTCCATCCTGGGGGGATCTCTGCGGGTCGGTTCCATCCTGGGAGGGATCTCTGCGAGTCGGTTCCATCCTGGGGGGATCTCTGCGGGTCGGTTCCATCCTGGGGGGATCTCTGCGGGGTCGGTTCCATCCTGGGGGGATCTCTGCGGGTCGGTTCCATCCTGGGGGGGGGGGGTCTCTGCGAGTTGGTTCCATCCTGGGGGGGGTCTCTGCGGGGTCGGTTCCATCCTGGGGGGGGGTCTCTGCGAGTCAGTTCCATCCTGGGAGGGATCTCTGCGAGTCGGTTCCATCCTGGGGGGGTCTCTGCGGGTCGGTTCCATCCTGGGGGGATCTCTGCGGGTCGGGTTCCATCCTGGGGGGGATCTCTGCGGGTCGGTTCCATCCTGGGGGGGATCTCTGCGGGTCGGTTCCATCCTGGGGGGGGGGGTCTCTGCGAGTTGGTTCCATCCTGGGGGGGGTCTCTGCGGGTCGGTTCCATCCTGGGGGGGGGTCTCTGCGGGTCGGTTCCATCCTGGGAGGGATCTCTGCGAGTCGGTTCCATCCTGGGAGGGATCTCTGCGGGTCGGTTCCATCCTGGGGGGGGGGGTCTCTGCGAGTTGGTTCCATCCTGGGGGGGGTCTCTCTGCGGGTCGGTTTCCATCCTGGGGGGGGTCTCTGCGGGTCGGTTCCATCCTGGGGGGATCTCTGCGGGTCGGTTCCATCCTGGGGGGATCTCTGCGGGTCGGTTCCATCCTGGGGGGGATCTCTGCGGGTCGGTTCCATCCTGGGGGGGGTCTCTGCGAGTTGGTTCCATCCTGGGGGGGTCCTCTGCGGGTCGGTTCTATCCTGGGGGGGTCCTCTGCGAGTTGGTTCCATCCTGGGGGGGTCTCTGCGGGTTCGGTTCCATCCTGGGGGGATCCTCTGCGGGTCGGTTCCATCCTGGGAGGGATCTCTGCGAGTCGGTTCATCCTGGGAGGGATCTCTGCGAGTCGGTTCCATCCTGGGGGGGATCTCTGCGAGTCGGTTCCATCCTGAGGGGGATCTCTGCGAGTCGGTTCCATCCTGAGGGGGATCTCTGCGAGGTCGGTTCCATCCTGAGGGGGATCTCTGCGGGTCGGTTCCATCCTGAGGGGGATCTCTGCGGGTCGGTTCCATCCTGAGGGGGGATCTCTGCGGGATCGGTTCCATCCCGGGGGGATCTCTGCGAGTCGGTTCCATCCTGAGGGGGATCTCTGCGAGTCGGTTCCATCCTGGGGGGGGATCTCTGCGAGTCGGTTCCATCCTGGGGGGGATCTCTGCGAGTCGGTTCCATCCTGGGGGGGGGGGTCTCTGCGAGTCGGTTCCATCCTGGGGGGATCTCTGCGGGGTCGGGTTCCATCCTGGGGGGATCTCTGCGGTCGGTTCCATCCTGGGGGGATCTCTGCGAGTCGGTTCCATCCTGGGGGGATCTCTGCGGGTCGGTTCCATCCTCGGGAGGGATCTCTGCGAGTCGGTTCCATCCGGGGGGGGATCTCTGCGGGTCGGTTCCATCCTGGGGGGATCTCTGCGGGTCGGTTCCATCCTGGGGGGGATCTCTGCGGGGTCGCGTTCCATCCTGGGGGGGGGGGCGGATCTCTGCGAGTCGGTTCCATCCTGGGGGGGTCTCTGCTGGTCGGTTCCATCCTGGGGGGATCTCTGCGGGTCGGTTCCATCCTGGGGGGATCTCTGCGGGTCGGTTCCATCCTGGGGGGATCTCTGGCGGGTCGGTTCCATCCTGGGGGGGGGGTCTCTGCGAGTTGGTTCCATCCTGGGGGGGGGTCTCTGCGGGTCGGTTCCATCCTGGGAGGGATCTCTGCGAGTCGGTTCCATCCTGAGGGGGATCTCTGCGGGTCGGTTCCATCCTGGAGGGATCTCTGCGAGTCGGTTCCATCCTGGGGGGGGGATCTCTGCGAGTCGGTTCCATCCTGGGGGGGATCTCTGCGGGTCGGTTCCATCCTGAGGGGGATCTCTGCGGGTCGGTTCCATCCTGGAGGGATCTCTGCGGGTCGGTTCCATCCTGGGGGGGGATCTCTGCGGGTCGGTTCCATCCCGGGGGGATCTCTGCGAGTCGGTTCCATCCTGGGGGGGGGTTCTCTGCGAGTTGGTTCCATCCTGGGGGGGTCTCTGCGGGTCGGTTCTATCCTGGGGGGGGTCTCTGCGAGTTGGTTCCATCCTGGGGGGGTCTCTGCGGGTCGGTTCCATCCTGGGGGGGGTCTCTGCGGGTCGGTTCCATCCTGGGAGGGATCTCTGCGGGTCGGTTCCATCCTGGGGGGGGGATCTCTGCGGGTCGGTCCATCCCGGGGGGATCTCTGCGAGTCGGTTCCATCCTGGGAGGGGATCTCTGCGAGTCTGGTTCCATCCTGGGAGGGATCTCTGCGGGTCGGTTCCATCCTGGGGGGGGTCTCTGCGGGTCGGTTCCATCCTGAGG